>JAKTTN010000010.1:0-445098 GCA_030581475.1 Yamadazyma akitaensis
AATTTCAAGATACATAGAATCAGAGCGCATTCCCGAAACTGAAGGATTCTTCGAGGAAGCAAAAAGACAGCTCGAAATTATCCATAAAGCTGGGGTGATACATGGTGATGTCAGCGTAAGAAACATCTTGTTCAAAGAGAAGGTGTACATATTTGATTTCAGTCATTCTACGTTAGCGGAAGATGTAAGTACAGAGGAGGCAAAAGAACTAATGCAAAGAGATTTAGATTCCTTGAAGAAACAAATCGAGACTTATAAATGGGAAAGAGAGAATGAAAGGCATTCGAAAGAGGCTGAAAGCTGATCGATCAGTTTTGTAAGGTAATAGGTCAAAAATAATTCTGAAATACATAATTAATAATATGCATTCGTAACTCACAATCAAAAGGTTCCTGATCTTACGAGCCCCCCTCAAATACTCAGTGGTGATGATGACTCGCAATTACAGCAGTATCACAGCTGGTGTTCAAGTGTCAGTTGCTGTAAATATACCCCAAAATTTTCTCACAGAGTCCTTAGTCAAGATCACATTATATTGCCGTGGTCTATCTCTTTCTTCTTGACACGATTCGTCAAGCAGAGAAGCAAAATCTTTCTGATTTAACCTGGATCCATCATGGCTAACTCATCGTTCACTTGTCTCTTACTTTCGACGGCCTACCCTTAGCAGCTTGATTTTAGCTCGATCTCAGTTTGACCTCAGCTTGACGTCACTTGACAATCCATTTGTTCGCGTTTCTGGATTGTCTTATTATATTATCGAGTGCAATTCTTTTTCGTTCCCATGAATTCTATTTTGCAACCATTTTGCAGCCATACTTAGTTATATTACTTTAGTTAGTTAGTATAGTTAATATATTGTTTAAAAAAAAACCCATTCATATTACTTAAGTTAGTTCTTATAGTTCATATATTGTTCCAAAAGAAAAAACCCAGTAAAACCTTGTATGACCCAGAACAGGATGTCTTTACGTCATCGCTGCAAAAATGTTGCTAAGCACTATGGAACGCTCTTAATGTTCAGGAAGAATCGAGGGTTATTATAGAAACTGTTGGTAATGTGGGTAAACGAATTATCCTGAGAAACTGAATATCAATTGAACAGATTAAGTACATGAAACTATAAAGGACTGAAACAAATGTTGCTAAGATTAAAAAGGTAAGTCAACCTCCAATTGGATTTCCGAAAAGTGCAGCTGCAGAAGCAACCGTCGTAACAGTAGTTAACGTCTTCTTAGGTTGGATTTCTACCAAACAACCAGCGAATACATTTGCGAATATCGTCAACCTCAATGATAATACCTTTCCCATAGTGATTCAATAAGATGTTAATCAAGGAAAAAAGGATGAACGTCAATAATATAGTATCAACTTTGTCGGGCTTTATGAATTTGACAGTCACTTCTGTATTCATGAACTTCATTTATTTGTTTTATTGAGTGCCTACCCCTTAAAATGTAGGAGTTTTTCAATGGTTGCACGCGCATCGAGGAGGTTGTGAGGGTGGCCCCTATTTTGACAATTCCGATGAAAAGCTACCGGGACTTACTGGTGGCAATATTTCAAGTCTGTATATTAAATAGACTTCCAAGGTAGATGCATTCGAGGATGGATATGAATCAACTGCAAAATTGTAGTCATCATAAACAAATAGTCATACCATGACAGATAAGCACACAATAAATTTCAGGGTAAGTAACCTATGAGGTCGGAGTGATTGAGACAATGTGCGTAAAAAAGATAAGAGTTTCCTAAACATTGTAGTCCTAAAAGAAGAAGGAATTCTTAGGCGAGGACGACTGCAAGTCAGGATTCAATATTCGCACCTAAAAGATCACGGCTAAAGTTTCCCTGGATAAGACATCGCGCGTTTTGACGTATTACATGATAATCCCGAGACCATTCAAAATAAATCCGTTTCGGTGATCAAACATCTACCTTGACAACAAGCTGCCTCCAATTCTGTGCAAACACTTGCCAACCTGGTCTCTGAAGAAATATAATATAAACTTAAATCTTCTCGATTTTGTCTTGATGTCAAATTTTGTTTTCGGGGTCGCTTTCTGCAAAGGTTAGTCCCGTTTACTCGATTTAATTTTTCGCAGTCGCAATAACCATATTTTACACGCTCGAAGATACCTCTTTAACTACAGTAAAGACCTCTAGCGTTGATTGAAGAAGTAGACCTTTTGCCTTGTTTTACTTCGGTGTTTTCAATGTTTAACTGAGCGTAGAATAAAACTAGATTTTCTATTAAATTTTCTTGATCTCAGCTTAACCTCCACAGAGCGAGTTCATTCTGGGCGCTCTGTTGCGTGGTTTCATGAACCTTTTCGTGCGAACCTTTTTCGGAGTGTACTGACATCTATTTGCAGCCATACTTAGTTATATTAATTTAGTTAGTTAGTATACTTAATATATTGTTTTATTTTAAAAAACCCAAGTATTTGAGCTTTTCCGTGCGATAAATCTTTGCCTATAGGGACTGAGATTTTGCCACCGTTTGCAATCCCCTCAGCTGTGGCCACAGTTGATACCGAAAATAGTTAGAAGAGCCGTCGTCTAAATTATTTGATACGGCTAAAACTCAAATCAGCCAGTAGTTTTCCACATTCAAATTGTTTCTCAATTGCGCAGATTTTTAGTACCTTTATCAGTAAGCTTATTTAATTTGCCATGATAAAAGAGTACAAATTTTGCACTATTCAAATATTCAGCAAATATTTCATAGTATCAATGATATAATTGTAAAAATAAAAAGAGCTCATAAATTTAGTGAGAAAAAAAATCTATGAATATTTCAATGAAGAAGGTTAAGGTCTAATCGTGTCATTGAATTCCATCATTCTATGTATCTACTAATCTTTCACGCATAACTTATCCAATCTAATGTTTGGAGCCAAAAGGCTTCTATTCCGAAATCTTGGCTTTGCGTTTCTGTCTGCATGATTTGTGAAACGGGAGTGGATATCTTGACTGGTTTCATTATTTTATCAAAATAAGTTCTGTTTTCATCGTTCTTTTTTTTCAAGATGTTGTGAAGAGAGACTAAACCATCTCTTGCCAAAATTTTAGTAGGTTTCAAGTAAGTGCCATAAGACCCATTAAGAAAGCTTCTAGTATCTTGTAATACGTTCCAAATTTCGCTTGCTAAAACATCAGATATATCAGAAAGACCACTAACAATATAGAACAATAATACGGTGGAAGCGCTTTCAAGATATGTACTGATAAACATGATAGGTTGTATCATTTGAGCCTTATTGGTTAACTTGATGATGAAATTAGAGAGGTCTATGGCAGCTTGAACACAGGTATCTGAACCTGCCTTTATTTTGTTCTTAATGTCGTTGGATATGTCAGCGCTTGTACTTTCGGCGTATACACTGAAAATCAAGAAAGGACGGAATATAATGAGTTTAATATACAAGTAATAAATTCTTATCCAGAACCACTCTCTAACTCTTTCTATTTTCATAAATTTTAAATTGCCTCCTACTTCCTCTTGAGTTAGTTGATAATCTCCACTGCTGTAATAGGCATTATCAATTTCTTTGGAGAAATGCTCTACTTTGCTCAATATATTCAACAAATCATTCTTCGAATTATATAGTTCTGCATGAATTTTGGTCAAAGAAGAAGCGAAGCACACCCTAACTCTCATATGTTCTGCTGTCATCGAAAACATTTTCGTCTCCCCATAACCATCATAAACAAAATCTTCTTTCAACGTTTCAGGAACACCGACGTAATCACTAGATCCACTAGGTCTTCCTACGCAGAAGCTCCAGAACTTTTCAAAGTGCCACACTGACACCCAAACTCTTCTATGATGATGCTCGTCAAAAGAGTGGAGCCTACTAGATACCGCACTGTTCTTATGTAGACCAATTGCAAGCAGGATCCTCAAGGCAATTCCAGCATAAATATACGAAAGAGAGGTATCCCCTAATGCAGCAGCACTTACGCCCATGAAGAAGACTATTCTGACAGCCTCGAAAGAAACTTGCGAGAATATCGTGGGAGAAGTCTGGAGAGCTAGATCAAAAAAGCTCCTAGAAATAGGAAAGGCATCCGAGCTGCTTTCTTCACTATTGAAGCTGGAGGTTGATGCCCCAAGCGATAAGATTAGATAGAGAAGAGCACGATCATTAGATGTGCTATTGGAGTTCTTCCAAGTCTGCGAAGTAAACTCGAATAATTGCAGTGCTTCGAATATGGGAAAAGGAACATAATAAGTTTCAAGAAACGAAACCAACAATTTGTTGAAAGTTTCCACTGTTAGGGTGTCAAAATTAAAATAAGCACTTAAAGGAGCTTTATTTATAATGGTAGGTTTTATGCCAAACCTTTCCAAGCCTTTATCCTCATTGGCATTTGAAGGATCTAGTTGTCGAAGGAAATGATTCAATTGATTGACGAATGAATAATTACTGGCTGGCCCAAAGAATTCTGGGGTGTCATTATGCCCAGATTCAGATAAATAGTACGGAATCTCTAGTTGATTGCTATTCATTTCGCTTAAGCTGTTAGTAAGTTCTTTGTTTGAATTTAAAGAGTTCAAGCGCAACGTACTCATTTGGTTTTGCTTTGTTTAAGAAACTCGAACCATTCTGCTCTTTTTTTTCTCTATACTTTGTTCTAATAATGCAGGTTTCACCATACCGTGCACATTCTGTGCACACAGACGTTCCAGAGCATTTTATCTTTCTTTTGCGGCAGTTTTCGCATGCCTTGGATACTCTTACTTGTCTACGTTTCCTTATCAGCTCCATAATTTAAATTGATAGATAAGATTTTAAAATCCCGATCGCGCTAGATCTTAAAATTAATTTGCAGCTACAAATTTTTATTTCTAAATCTAGGTGGTCGTTTAAGTGCTTAATTAGAGACAATTCTAAAATTGAAGGGACAATTGAGCTACTATATTAATATAGAGTTTGCTTAACAAATGAAAAGCAAGTATAGGAGTATTTGAGAATAGGATGTGATAACTACTACTGACTGTTCTCATTGTAGAATCTCTATTTCTTAATTTATGTGAGATTTTAAATTCCAGAAACTCAATCAATATATTGTATAATCCACTAACAAATGTATAAATTAAAATATATATACGAATAAGAGGGGTCAAATCATTTGAGACAGGCCTCTATTTCAGCTGCAACAACAAGAGTCTTTTCATCTTCTAGTTTCTTACCAATAACTTGAACACATACAGGCATCGAGTCGAACAACTTTGGATCAAAGAATTTCCAGACATATTCGTCATGCTCATTGAAAGGTTTATATTGCGCATCAAACTTGTCCAAAACTTGGCTGACTTTTGTCACAGGCAAAATAACACTAGGACAATCAAGTAAATTGAAAGGACAGGTGTAATTTAAAGTGGATCTAGTCCCTGGTGGTTGAGAAGCAGACGGCCAAACAGGGAATATAATAGAATCAATTGGTTTACCAGATATTGAACAATTTGCTGTATCGTACCAAAATTTCAAAAAGTCCTTCCTACATTTGTAGACTTCATTTCCCAAGTCCCACCATGAATTTACGCCCAAAGGCTCCCTATTGTCTTTCCCCAGAGTGGTATGCTCGTGAACAACAGGAACGTAAGGCTCTCCAGACTTTTTACAGGTCTCCAGGATTTCAGTGCCTTCATCTGCTGAAAATACTTTTGTGATTGTTTCAACCAATTGATCATGATTTGGGATTGAGATTTCAATGACCTCATGTCCTTTTTCTTTCAAAGCTTCTTTTACCTTGGCTAAAGCGCGTACAATTGGAGGATGTGGCATAATTTTACCATCGAATTTCCAAATTCCAAATACTAGTTTCTCCAGAGTTTCAAAGTTTTTGAAAGGGAAGGGCAAAACCTTAGGATCAGTTTCCCAAAGACCAGCATTTAAAATAAGTTCAGTGATGTATCTAATATCACTCAAAGATTTTCCCATAGGTCCTATTACCGAAGGAATGAGTTCCTGGCCACTGAAAGAGTTAGTGACGTTCAAATAAGAGAATCTTCCACTTGTTGGTCTTAATGCATGGAGACCTTGGAAAGCAGCTGGGATACGGATGCTTCCACCAATATCAGTTCCAAAACCCAAAGGCGAGGCACCAGATCCTATAATAGCTCCTTCACCACCAGATGATCCACCGCAAGAGAGTTTGTTGTTCAACCCATTATAGGTGTAGCCGTAAAGATTGGACACTGTTTCATGGGCCATCATAGCCATCGGAACAGTAGTCTTGACATAAAATACAGCACCCGATTTTTCCAAAAATAATGCCAAAGGACCAGCTTCTGACTTTGGTTCATTCACCAAAGAAACGTACCCAATTGATGAGTCCATACCCACAAGGTCAACCTGATCTTTGAGAGATATAGGGATCCCGTGAAGGGGACCAATTGGCTTTCCAGTTTCTTCGTAGTATTTATCAAGTTTCCTAGCAGTGTTTAGTGCCTTTTCAAAGAATATTTCACTACAGCAGTTCAAAATCTGTTGAGCTAAAGCAGCTCGATGACAGAAAGCATTGGCAACGTCAATTGCTTTGAGTTTACCATGTGTAAGCCTCTCTTGTAATTGCAAAACTGTGAGTTCTGTAATAGAATTTTCCGATTCGGGAAGAATCGTATCCAAATAGTCACTGGTATTTGTGAAGCCAGCAGAAGCCATTTCTTCTTTAATCGAATGTTGACGCCATTCTTTGGGAATTGCATCCTGCAAAGTCTTCCTCTTTTTTTCAGCTATTTTCTCCCAGTTAGAACTCATGATACTCACCTAATTCACAAGGAGTGAATGTGGTATTTAAGATATTTCTGGTACAATGCATGCAGCCTCTCAACGATTGTCTTAAGTTATCAGTTATCTCAATTATTAATGTATATTTCTAAAGTACTCCAATGATTCAAGTGAATATTCGAGATTATCGGGATTCGGAAGTCGGATTACGGATTAACGGATTTCGGAATAAAATGAGTATTGTAGAAACCGATAAGCACTTTCGTTAGGATTGTATTAGTTGTAATCGGAATATGGATGTCGGAATGCGGAAAAAAACTTAAGATAAGATAAGGTTTTAATTATGAGCACGGATTCTAACGGTCTTCAATGCACAGCCTAAATGGTTCTTGGAAGAACATGAATTGTTATTTAATCTGATGACAATGTCAGAGTTGCGGGCACAGCAAATCTTGAAAGCAACTAACAGAGGATGGAGCCAATTTTAAACCAAGCTTATGGCTATGGCTTTGCTCTAGGTTTAGGTGCAGCTTTTGCTTTGATTATGATTTTGATCACTAGAGTGCTTGCAGTGTACTTAGGACAGGTGCAAAACTCTGAAAGATTTTCAACTGCTTCAAGAAATGTTAAATCTGGATTGATTGCTTCGAGTACGGTTTCAGCCTGGACTTGGCCAGCTACTCTTCTTACTTCTGGCTCGTGGAGTTATTCCCACGGTATAAGCGGTGGATTCTTATATGGTATACTTGGTACTTTTCAAATCACCCTCTTCTTATTTTTGGCTATACAGATTAAGAGGAAAGCCCCCTCTGCACACACAATTTCTGAATGTTTCTATATCAGATTTGGTAAGAGAGGACATTGGGTATTCTTGGTCTATTGTATGGCCACCAACATTTTGATTTCTGCTTGCTTACTTTTGGGTGGATCACAAGGGTTTGCGGCTACAACAGGAATGCATGTTGTAGCTTCCAGTTTTCTCTTACCTCTTGGAGTGGTGGTGTACACTGCCTTAGGAGGATTGAAAGCTACGTTTGTTTCTGACTGGATCCATACTATAATTATTTATGGTATTTTGCTTGCTACTTGCTTCACTATCTACTGTAATTCATCTATAATTGGTTCTCCAGGTAAGATGTATGACCTTTTAAAGGATATCCAGGACGTTTTTCCATCGGAAACGGGTCAAAGTTATCTTTCCTTCCACGATAAGTCTATGTACTTTCTTGCTTGGTCAGTTGGTATTGGTGGTCTAAGTTCTGTGTTTGGAGACCCTGGATACTCCCAAAGAGCTATTGCTTCTGCACCTTCAAGTGTTTTCAACGGTTATTTGATGGGAGGTCTTTGTTGGTTTATTATTCCCTTCGCTCTTGGCCTGTCAGCTGGATTAGCCTGTAGAGCTTTGTTGAATCACCCTAGCTCTGTTACTTATCCCAACCCTCTATCTTCTTTTGAAGTTGACTCCGGTTTGCCAGTTATATACGGCATGACCTCCATTTTGGGTACCAGTGGAGCCGTTGCAGGATTGGTTACTTTGTTTATGTCTGTGACGTCTGCTACTTCTGCTGAACTTATTGCTTTCTCGTCAGTTACTACTTATGACATATACAAGACGTACGTTAAGAAAGATGCTTCAGGTAGGCAGTTGGTTACAGTAGCACATATTTCAGTTTTGTGTTTTGGTTTGTTCACTGCAGTATTAGCCACAACACTCAACTATGTCGGAGTTACCGTTGGATGGTTGATTAGTTTCTTGGGTATTATATTGACTCCTGATATTAGTGCAGTAGTGTATACATTTTTCTGGCCAAAAATGACTACGTTGTCTTTGATAATTGGATGTCCATTTGGAACTCTTACTGGTATAGCTTGTTGGATTGGTTCTGCTTACTACTATGGAGGTGGTATCGTTAACAAAGCCACCTTATCGTTTCCGGAAGCTACTTTTATTGGTAATATTACAGCGTTGTCAAGTTCTGCTATTTACATACCAGTCATATCTTTTATCAGACCGAACAAAGCGCCATTTGACATGAGCTTGTTGACCGAAAAAGTCTCTCTCGGTGATGATGTTGATAAAGAAGAATTGGACGCTGTAATCGTTAGCGAAGCAGTAAAGAAGCAATTGAAAAAACAATACTGGGCTAGTTTGTTCATTAACATTTTCATCCTTCTTGGATGTTACGTTATTCTTTCAGTTGGATTATATGCATCTAAGAAAGATCTCAGTAAATCATCTTTTACCGGTCTAATGGTTGTTATGTTGATATGGCTTTTGGCCGCATCCCTATATATTATACTATTTCCTTTGTGGCAAGGAAGACACACGGTGGTGAAATTGTTTCAACTCATCTATAGAAAAAGAACAAATGAAGGCACAGATGATGAAGAAGAAATACTGGTTATCGAGGGAGAGAGCCCGAGAGCCAATTCGGAAGATGTAGTATTTATCGAAATTCGGAACTCAGAGAAGAAATAGAATAGGTATGTAACTCAATGAATATTTCAAGATAGATGCATATTTCTTTGAAAGTAGTGAATTAGCAATAACCATTGAGAACATGCTTAAGAAGGGCACCAAAATAACTGCAAAATAATAGTCTTGAAAAACAAAGAATCTGTACCAAGAATATGAAAAGATTTCTATTTGTGCGCCCAAAGTACTTCAAATAGAAATCATACTGACGAGTTAAACAAACAACGACTTGATGACTAACCTTCTAGGCTCATTAAAAATATAGCATAAGTAATACTTTTTCGTACACAATCTTTTAAAATTTATGCATGGTGCCTTCCAATATATTGATTTGAAATGATACTTCGAAAAAAAAAGAGATATATCTACCTCTTTCACCGGCTCGCAAGGGGTTAACAGATTTAATAATGGGATCTTGACATATGAGTCTCAAATAAAAAAATTTCTCTTAAAGTTTAATGCAAATAAAAACTTCAGAAAAGAAAATATTCTGAAGACAGCATCGGGATAAGCAGTAAATGAACCCTTGAATCAGGGCAGTAGCGGGATTCGTTTCCCTAGAGAAGACATTCTTACGAGTTATGAATTATTAAACTAGCAGCATAAATACCCCACAATTCCTCTAAGCACTAGTCAAGCCATAAATTTCCTCAAGGCATTAACATTTACTTTTGAATGAGGAAAGTGCCGTACACTAACAGAAAGTCACTGCGAGAAGCGAAAATTAATGTATGGCACTGCGATTGTCCAACTTCAAAACGCCTTTTTTGACGGTCAGCTTATAGACACTACCAAGTTTATATAACGTAGATTATTGATTAAGGTAAGTGCTAACTTCTATGATTAGCCCAAAATAGCTTTTGGACAAGCTCTTATGCAGTCCGTGGGGTTCAGAAATATATTAAGAAAAGATGCAAATCATTGGCTAACACACCAGCATATATAAGTTTTGAGGTAGGTTTCGTTGTTTGAATTATTCTGTTCTCACTCTTGAATTGCTACTTACTTCTTGGTTGATTGTTTATTCAAGAGTTGTACTTTGCGGTTGTTTTTTTTTTGTCTGGGTTCAAAAATACATCACCAAAAACCGAGATTTTTTTTTAAAAAAAATCAATCTTATCAATTGTTATAAATACTCCACATTTCGTCCATTGAAAGAATTCAAACTACTTTTTGAATATGTATGGTTCTGAAAATGGACCTCAGGTATCTAATTCGGTATTTGGAGGCTCTGCGAAGTTCCAAAGTGATCACGTTGATGTGACTTCCACAAATTCTCGTGATAGTTTCTTTAATGATGTGCCACAGGACGAAGAAGTCAAAAGAGAGTTGAAACCAAGACACATTGCCATGATTGCAATCGGTGGTTCTATTGGAACTGGGCTTTTTGTCTCTACTGGTGGTGTTTTAGCTGATGCTGGTCCAGTATCTTCTTTATTATCCTTTGCTTTTATCGGTACTATTGCATTTTCTGTCGTTCAGGGTTTGGGTGAGATGGCAACTTACATTCCAATCTCTGGTTCCTTTACTCAGTTTACTGCTAGATGGTGCTCTCCTGCATGGGGTGCTGCTAATGGATGGAATTATTGGTTCTCTTGGGCTATGACATTTGCTTTAGAAGTTTCAGTGGTAGGTCAAATAATTCAATACTGGACCGATAAAGTACCTTTGGCTGCTTGGATCACTATCGCCTTTGTTGGTATAACAATTATTAATTTATTCCCTGTCAAATATTTCGGTGAAATCGAATTTTGGGTATCTTCCTTGAAAGTTTTAGCAGTATTGGGTTGGCTTATTTATGCTTTCTGTATAGTATGTGGCGCAGGTAAAACTGGTCCAATAGGATTCAGATTTTGGAGAAACCCAGGCCCTTGGGGTCCTGGTATTCTTGTTGATAACATTAAGACTGGTAGGTTCTTGGGATGGTTGCAATCTTTAGTCAGTGCTACTTTTACTTTTCAAGGTGTTGAGCTTATTGGTATCGCTTCTGGTGAAATGCGAAGCCCAAAAGCTTTACCAAAAGCTATCAAGTCTATTTACATTAGAATTATTGTGTTTTACTTCCTCTCGATGTTATTTCTTGGTTTAGTTGTACCATATGATAATAAGAGATTAGGTGGATCAGGCTATGCTACTGCTTCTCCTTTCATCATTGCTATGGACTTGGCAGGTACCAAGGTTTTACCGGACATTTTTAACGCTGTTTTGGTTATCACCATTCTTTCCGCAGGTAACTCTAATGTTTACTGTGGTTCAAGAATTCTATATGGTTTGGCCCAAGCTGGTGTCGCTCCAAGATTCTTTCTTCTCACCACTAAATTCGGTGTTCCATATGTGTCTGTTCTTTTCACTGCTGCTTTTGGTGCTTTGGGATATTTAGTCTTGTCTAACGATGGAAGTACTGTGTTCAACTGGTTATTGAACATCATCGCTGTTGCAGGTTTAATCACTTGGGGTTTCATATCTCTTACTCACATGAAGTTTATGAAAATCTTAAAACAAAGAGGTATTTCAAGAGACTCGTTGCCATTTAAAGCAGTCTTCATGCCTTACTTGTCTCAGTATTCTTTTTTCACCATTCTTGTATTGGTCTTCGTACAGGGATTCTCTTGTTTTTTTGGCATTACTGCTTCTTCTTTCTTTACTGCTTATATCTCCGTCATAGTGTTCGTTGCTGCGTATATTTTCTTCCATTTTTTTTTCAATGGATTTGGCAAGAAAACATTTAGTAAGGAAGCTTTCTGGATTCCATGCGCTGCCTGTGACATTGATACTGGTATCAGAGATACTAAAGAATATTACATCGAGCCAGAACCAAAAAATGCTTGGGAAAAATTTTGGGCTATTATTGCTTAGTTCTCACAAGGTGACCCATCTTATATATATAGTCTTCACTGGTCTATACCAGTATCCATGATTTTGTGTATATCAATAAAGTCGTGTAAGAATAGGATAGCTGGTGGTTCTAACTCTATTTTTGTTTTCGAGTGCACGCTTCTCACTGTTTTGGTTATACTTTCCTTGTACGAGAGCAAATAAATGGTTGGGTTTTCCTTAAAAGGATATAAATTAAATATACTAGTGATTTAAAATATTCAGGAAAGACTTTCTAAGTAATTCCAATTTTGAGTTATCTAGAGCTAAAAATAAATGGCATGAAAAATCTCGAAATCCAGAGCTCAGCTGCGAATCAGCTGAGCTGCTCTCAATATGTAATTCAAATTGCATATTGAAGAATTTGCAGCCATTTCGCACATCCTCATGAAAAGTGGATCAAATTATTCAAAATGACCTTACAAATTCATGTATATTAAATTTCACATACTAAATGGTCTCAAAAATTATGCAAATGAATCGGAGGACTTACCATGGAAGCTGGGAATCTTTGCAGGAAGTCTCCGATCTTCATATTCTCTTAATTCTCGCAGGAATATGGTCTCCAATACTCTACTCCCTGGAGGCCATGGAAATAGTATTGGGTAATAATGGGTCTTATTCCGGGATTTGATTCTACTTTGCCTTTGTTTATTGCACAGATAATCCAGTCAAGGCCAAGCTCTTTACCATCTACCAAATCCGAGGGAATATTGAAGGTTAAAACTTCGCAAGTGAAGTTCTGGAATCCAGTAAAATTGGCGACCAAAACATATCAGTTTCTAAAACCCTAGGAGACGAGAAGTTGATTCCTCTTTAAGAGTCCCGTTACATTAGAAATATTTCCCTCAGGACCCAAATCGTTACCTAATGGCTTTACTACTGGACGGCACCGAGCTTCTCCTTGTTACGTTGTTCCAAAAAAAATGATTCAGCCTCACTCAGCTTGACCCCAACTTGACCTCACTAGATGACGCATCTGCTGGAGCTTTCCAGGTGTTTTTTTACCTTTTCGAGTGCAAACCTTTTTTGTACCTCATGAAATTTATTTTGCAACCATTTTGCAACCATACTTAGTTATATTAATTAAGTCAGTTAGTATAGTTAATTGGTTGGTATAGAAATCACATTCTACAATTCTGCTTAATACTGACATAAAGATATTGCAAAATTAAATTAGCTGACTCAAAGAATCAGCCTAAGACGTACATTTAATGAAGAGTGTTTGCTTAGTAAGTTTGTAGCCGAAATTCATCTGGTAGTGAATTGGGACCAAGCTTTACCAGTGATCTTAATTCGCAACCTCTAGGAGGATACGTTTAGATATTTTACATAATTGTAGCTATTTTTAATTATGCTCATTCCGTTAGTGAATATCTTGCTATGGGAAGAACCCGGTATTTAATTAGTTCACAAAATTATCGCTTTTGTTATAGATTATATAAAGGATATACAAATATGGTGATCGTTAACTTCCTTTATTACAAGGTAATTGTCAGATCTCCATTAAATAAATGCCATCTCTCGATAGGTCTACCAAAGAATCGCAATAAATTACGCAGGCCTGCTTCCAGGCGCCCTAACAAGTAACCCTTAGTGTAGTTCCAGTGGTGGAACTGAATTTTCTCCCAGTGTTTAAGCTTGTGATCTTTATCTAATTCCAAGTAAGCCAACTTGGGCAGCTTGATATTTTCTGGATCCAAATCTGCAGTTGAGCTTGGGTTGCAAAAATAGATAATGGCTAAGCGCATATAATTTTTTTGATCATCTGGGGGTTCTATTACTCTGTGCAAACAAGCTTTAAATAGTCCTCCACTTATAAACTCGAGTGCATCACCGACGTTTACAATCAAGGAATCGGGTCTATGGTTTACATACTTCCATTCACCAGAAAAATAGTCCTTGATTTGCAAAGATAACATCGGCTGCGAAGTAATAAAGGAAAAGGCAGAAATATCGCTATGTCCTCTCAACCAAGTGTTTTCTGTAGAAGCACTAGCTTCATCGTCTCCATATGGTTGGTAGAGCATAAACCTTCCATGACTCCCAGAATCATCTTCATTGGTCCCTGAATTCTTGAAGTAATGTTTAAATAATGTACCCTCTGGAACTTGTAAAATTAAGTCACATAGAGAAAGGAGTTTGGGTAAAACTTCACGATGAATAGTGTTGTAGTAATGAGCTATTTCTTTTAGGTGAACAGCCACCAATTCGGGGTGAACATCATAGTATTTCAAAAAATCTTCGTGGGTAGTATTCTTAAAATTATAATGAACAATGGAGTCTCTAACGCCATTTTTGATAGCCCAATATCCTTTTGGCTTGTAACCTTGACCTCGTTCTCCCCCGATTGTTTTAGGGGTTTCCAATTCCTTCCTGGGGGCACTGGCCAAGTACTTGTCTTTCACATCTTCAGGAAGCGTTAAAACACTATACGCAATTGCTCTGATATATTCTGTTTCCTCTTTTGAGATCCCGTAATTAATCAAATTGAAGAAACCATATGTGGTGATACTCTTTTCTAGGCTCTCAGCTAATTGCTGTCGCTGATGCAAAAATTCATCACCTTTTTTGAACAATGATAAATCAATGGCCTGTAATTCGACTTTATCAACACTGGCTTTCGATTCTGGTGCGTCAACAAATGGGTGAACGTTATATTTCTTATCTATAGCATCCAAAGATGGCATGTTCTTTTTCACTCAAGGAATAGCACAAGCTATCTTACTTATATAATTCGTACCACAGTTTGAACCACAATTTTTTATCCTTAGTGCAGGATAGATCTCCTCCCCTTAGCGTATATTCTATTGTTCAAAAGGAATCTACGGAATTCTTGTTTAATCAGACAGCTCCATGCGAGATATTCCCAATTTGGCTGATGCCACATCGTTTTTGCTGTTGAATTTTTCGATGTGTCAATCTTATTGGACGCATAAGTCGTAATTTTTTGCAGCTTATTGATCTCGTTTTTTCTCCAGATTCTGTGGCTCATGGAAAATGTACCAAGGTGGTTGCAATATATATGGAGGAATTTGCCAAATGAATGTTCAAACAAGACCGTTTATTAATTCCTTATGAAGCTTCCTTGGTTTATTCCCCAATATAGAGATGTGCCTTTTGATGACAGTGAAGCCAGTTCAGTTATTGAAATAGTTGATAAGCAAGATCTTGCAGTGGACACGACCTCAGTTCTTAGTGACGATACAGCTGTGGCGGTTAAGGAATATAGAGATGAAGCTGATAGACCTTGGTGGAAGTTTTTTGATGAATATGAATACAGACTCACTAAAAATGAGGCTGATAAACACGACTGGTGGAGATGGTATGACAAGGGTACTAGTAAGGAAGAAATCAAGCTACTTTTCAAACTCGATATCTTATTGGCCTTTTATGCATTTATCGGATACTGGATCAAATTTGTTGATCTGGCTAATTTGAATAATGCTTATGTAACGGGTTTGGAAGAAGATATAGGAATGAAAGGAAATGACTTAATCAACACTCAGGTGCTTTTCACAGTTGGTCAAATTATTTTTGAACTACCCTGGATTTTCTTATTACCAAGAATCTCACTCCCTTATGCTTTATTTGTTTGTGAGCTTATATGGTCTACTTTCACTTTGGTTACCTATAAAGTAGAAAATCCGGCTACTTTGAAAGCTTTTAGATTCATAATCGGTGCCTCAGAAGCATGTTACTTTCCAATTATTCATTATTCACTTGCCTCTTTCTATACCTCAACTGAAATTGGAAGAAGAGGTGCGTTGTTTTATTGTGGACAGTTCTTAGGTGTCTTAACCTCTGGTTTATTACAAGCAGCTGCTACTAAAATTCCCGGTCCTCATGATAGTTTGACTGGCTGGCAATGGATGTTTATTATAGATGGCATTATTTCTTTTGCTATCGCTTTTCTTGCATTGTTTATGCACCCCGGAACTCCTATAAAATGTTATTCCATATTCTTGACTGACGACGAAATCAAGTTGGCTAGAAAACGAATGAAGCAAAATGGCTCAGATGTTAGTCCTGACGTTAAGTCCTTCTTTGATAAAGATACTTGGTTTAAAATGTTCAAATCGTGGCATTTCTGGTTGTTATCCCTCTGCCAAATGTTTGGCTTTAATACAAACAGTGCTTCATCTGGTTCTTTCGCTTTATGGTTGAAGTCTTTAAACAGATACTCACCTGCCCGTTTAAATAATCTAACAACAATTCCTCCAGGCTTGGGTTTGATATGGATAGTCATAGTGTGTGTGGGAGCAGATTTAACCAGAAAAAGATTTGGCCTCATTATCTTCTCTTTCATCATGAATTTTCTAGCAAACTTTCTTTTAGCCTTATGGGATGTCCCAGAGTCTGCTAAATGGACAGGATACTTATTGGCTTATTGGTCCTGGTCTCAAAGTTCTGTGTTTAACCCTTTAATTAGTGATATTTTGAGAGAAGATAATAACTTGAGAGCCATTGAGTGGACTGTTATTTATATAATTGGCTTGCAATCCAGTGCTTGGATCAGTAGATTGACTTTTCCTACTACTGATGCCCCATCTTACCCAAAAGGTTTCTCTTCTTGTGCTGCCTTCAGTTTATGTTTTGTGGTTAATTTAGCAGTCATCTATGTTTTCTATAAGAGGGATGAAAGGAAAAAGGCTTTGAAAAATGGTATTTATATTTACAACAGCAAACGAGGAGAATCCCCCCCTTCATTTAAATGACTGGGTGATAATGCAGAAAGCTAAACTAGAGAGAAATTATTTAGATTCTGTATATAATTATTTAATATATGATTAATAAAGCCGCAGCAGACATGAAAATCTCTTTTCCAAGATATGCGAAACAAGGAAACAAATGTTAGTATGGGTTCAAAAATGATAGTTCTAACAAAAGGAGAATCTGTCGAACGAAAGCTCGAGCTTCCAATCTTTTTTGTTAAGAATCAAATTCTTTACCGAGTAAGCTGACCGGGCACTGCATAACCATAAGCACGCTGAAGTGAGAAGCCCCTGGATAGTACTTATCTAGTGAACACGGAGAGATCATATGAATGGAGAGTATATATCCCAGCCTAGTATAATTCTGGGTACATGATTTGAAGTGGAAACAACTCTCAATTTTTACAAATGAAATTCTCCTATTTACAGCTAAGTCACGAAAAAATTATCAGCGCTTTTTGCGACATTTTGCAGCCATTTTGCAGCCATTTTTTTGCCATGTCAATTTCAGTGGTATAGTTATTATAGTACTTTGAAAAAAGTTACAAGAATCGAATTACCATATTGAAGTACGGTGTGGGAAAACACTCAGAATGCTTCATGTATTAGATTCCTTAATAACTACAGACTAGGAAGTATTAACTATTGTATCTAAATCTTTTCAATAATGGTTGCGTTCATCCAGGCTATCAAATTGGCAATCCCTCATAATTAGACTCGAAGATGTCTGTAATTTCGACAAGTCCTGTTTCAGCTACGTATTCGGTCCAATGCGACAATAGCTCCTCAAGTTTACGTGGATTTTTTTCTGAGATGTCTTGTATTTCGCCGGGGTCCTCCTTGATGTTAAATAACTGCCACCTATGGGGGCCCAAAGGCTTAGGGATGAATAAAGCCTTGAAAGGTCCTTTTCTAATTGCTTGTTGAGCAAAAAGCTCCCAGCCAGTAACAGTGTCTTCTGAGTGGACAAAATCCTTTCTGCCGTCTAAATACGATAACCAAGACTTTCCTCTAATTGGGACAATTTCCCTTCCACGGAAAACATCCTTCGGAGCTTCTATCCCGGCAATATCTAACACGGTTGGGGTAATATCCATGACAGTAGTAAAACCTTGTTTGACGGAACCCCGAAGTCTTTTCGCAACAAGATCCGGATAATGAACAATCAACGGACACCTAATTCCCCCCTCCGATGCCCACATTTTATACATATATGAAGGGGCAGTAGCTGCCTGAGCCCATTGGTCAGAGTACCAGAAAAACGAATCTCCTCTCCCAATATTTTCTGGTGCATTATTATAGTACTTAGAGATGAACTCACTTATGTTCTGAGAACCGAGAGGCAAGGACTCTAAGAGCATCCCCTCGGCCCCATTATCGGACATGAACAAGATAAAAGTGTTCTCTAATTCATCCTTTGATTCTAACTCTTTGATGACTCTCCCAATATTCTGGTCAAGGTTATCAACCATTGCAGCATACACTTCCATAATTTTTGACTCGTCTTTTTTCTCTTTATCTGTTAAATCTTTCCAGGCTTTTTGACGCTGAGTTTCAACTTGATGTGCGGTAACACCATCAGGTATTAATCCTAGTTTGATCGCATTTGCTAGCCTTTTAAGCCTTAGTTCTGCAGGACCATCATCATATACACCCTTGTATTTCTTGACTAGCTCAGCTGGTGCTTGCAAAGGCCAATGGGGTGCAGTATAGGTCAAAAACCCAAAAAATGGTCTCCCATCTCTAACATTTTCATCATTCAAAAATTCAATAAATCTGTCAGTAAAATAATTAGAGCTATAATAGTCATCTGGTAATGTGTACGGATCAAGTGATTGGCCATTTTCTTGGAACAAAGGTGCCATGAATTTAAGGGGATTTCCGTCTTCTCCTTTCGGAAAAAACTTAAAATGATTGCCTGCTCCTGGCAACAAAGTAAATGTGTTTTCAAAGCCCCGCTTCGTTGGCCAGTACTCGGAAGTTAAGCCCAAGTGCCACTTTCCAGACTGAAAGTTGTAGTATCCTGCATCCTGTAAAATTTCAGGAAGTGCTGCTACTTTATAGTTCAAGTAGCCTTCGTAACCGGGTTTTCCACGCAACCGATCGGGAAACCTTCTTATATACTCATCCATTTGGCCTAGTCCAGCAATGTGATTGTCTGTACCTGATAACAACATAGATCTAGTTGGTGAGCAAGCGGAAGCTGTATGAAAATCGGTGAATCTCAAACCGCCTTTTGATAACCTGTCTAAGTTTGGGGTGTCAATTTCTCCTCCAAAAGGGGAAGTGTCGGTGAAGCCCAAATCATCGGCAACAATAATCACAAAATTTGGTTTCTTCTGGCTCATGTCGTTAACGAAGTTGTAGAGGAATTTTGAGACTTTATATTATTCTTATCACGGCATTGTGGCTGCAAATTGTGATAGGAGCTATTATTTTTATGCGTGTGGTAGGATTATAGCGGTTCCTTAAATTCTGTTACATGTCCAAACTCAATGCACTCTCTTTTCGTCTTTAATTCAATTGTAATAGAGAAAGTTAAACAACGGAAATCATGAGAACCACAGAAATAAGAGAATCAATGAAAATCCGCTAGATTGGGAGAGAATGAAACTAGTACGTAATGGAAAGAACATTCTAATAAATTTATCCATTATACCACACTATATAGTACAACTGTTCCCCAACAAGAGCTTTACTGCAAAATCAACCGACCTATTCCTTGCAATATTCAACTACACACTATAATTGAAATTCCAAACAAAAGGGTAAATGTTGGTTACAATATATAGTGAATCAAGGTGGACCATAGTTCTTAGTAGATCACATTCGCTGTTGTCCTCACCTGATTTGACTTTGGCTTAAGCTCAGCTTAGCCTCATTCTAACCAACTTGATTTCAGCTGATCCTTCATCTACAGCGCATTTGATCCGCGCTCTCTCGGGTGACTTGCCATTCACGTGCGATTATATTTCGTCTGATATGCAACCATTTTGCAGCCATTCCCAGCTATGGGGTTAACAACTTGATCAATTAGAAAGCTGTCGCACTTAACAAAGAAGACCTGTTGATTTCACGTATTCATCTCCTGGATCTTGTCGCAAGAACGCAAGAGTTAATTTAAATGAATACTCTGTCGTCCCTACATAACAACACACTATTGAGTACAGTGTACACTCCTTCTAGGAATAGAGAATAATGTTCCGTTCTTACTCTCTAACACCTACACAAAAATCTAACAATATGTGGCTCGTCCATTTCTACAAAATAAATATCATTTCTCTTCCTCTCCATCCTTATAACCAGAAACTCTTTCTTTATTCTGACGTACAGTGTGAACCAACTGGACAAACGCACCTGTGGTCAAATCCTTCTTAAGATCCTTCTCTGGGTCCGAGGAAGATAACGATGACTTTGAATGGTCATTAGCGTGAGCACCCAAAGCACTAGCAAACTTCCCCCAGGAGTTCAACGCATCACCCGAGTTTTTGGCCTCTTGAATCTTAGAATTAGAAATGACTGACCCTTCCTCGCCAAAGAAATTGATTTCATTTGGATCATCATCATCTTCTGATTGGATTTTCTTCAACTTCTCGATCCTATTATTCAATTTAACCAACTCAATAGCTTGTCTGAATTTCGATTTGGCATCGAACCTGGCAATAATTTGAGGTAACAAGTCGGCATCCTTGTGCTTCTTGGCCACCTCAACCAACCAAGGATCATTAAGCAATTCCTTTACCGTAGGTCTCTTATCAGGGTTGAACTGCAATGCTTTGATAATAAATCTTCTAGCATCCTTAGATACGTCTTTCCAGTAATCTGCATGAAAGATGACCCCGTTATTATGTTTGACCTCATCAATAAAGTCATCAACATTTTCGGCTCTAAATGGCGAATACCCACATAATATTGTGTACGTAATCACTCCCAAAGACCAGACGTCACATGGTTTACCGTGACCAATTCCTAACACGACTTCAGGAGCCGCGTATCCAAATGAACCGGCAGAAGATACGATCTTTTCGTCTGGATCTTCGAGCTTTTTAGCGATTCCAAAGTCTGCTAACACTACATTGGAATTATTTTCGGGCGTTAAATACAAAATATTCTCTGGTTTTACATCTCTGTGCACAATGTTTTTGTCATGGAGGTATTCAAGTGCTTCCAAAACTTCAACAATAACCAAAGAAGCGTCATGTTCTGTGAACCGTCCCTTCTTGACAATTCTATCAAACAATTCACCACCTGTGGCCAATTGAGTGACGATGTAAAATTTATCCTTCGATTCAAACCAGTCGATAAAACCAACAATATGAGGATGTTCCAATTCCTCCAACAATCTAAGTTCTGCAATTACCGCATCTTCTGTACCTTTGAGAGCCTTTTTCAAAATAATCTTAACAGCAACTTCTTGGCCAGTTTCAACTTGACGAGCGTATCTTACGATACCGAACGACCCAGCACCTAATGTTTTACCAAAAACGTACTTCTCTTTTCGGGAATACGATTCAGGCTGCCCGTTGATTTTGTTGATGAATTTCTTGAAGGTATGGCCTTTCTCTTCTGATTCCATTTTAGTGGGGGAGGCTGATTTCGTATATTGGTGATAGCGCGGAATACGTGAAGCCTGAAATCGTTTTCCCACGACACCAAATTTCTCAATTCCTTAATTCCTGTTGTATCGGAATAATTCCACCATGGAGCCACCTAAAGTAATAAAGAAGAGAAAGTATAGTAGAGCTGGATGTGTTGAATGTAAAAAGCGGAAAATAAAAGTATGTACCATAATGGAACGTAGGGAAGTGTACTAACTAATTAGTGTGATGAAGGGAAACCACTGTGTCTGAATTGTATTAGAGGAAAGAAAAACTGCTCTTTTGAAAGAACTGGCAATCCACAGAATGAAGTAGACCCTTCTGTACTAAAAGCTAAGAATTCCCCTGTTGTGCATGGGAGTAGGGGAAATAATGTTACGATTCACGGAATGAGTACAGTAAATCACGGAATAAGTCCTGGAATCACTGGAATCACTGCAGTCAACGGAATAAATGCCCTCTCGCCTGGAATGTCACCCATGGAGTCAGATTTGAATAAACAGTATGGATATCTTACTAATGAAAGCAATAAATTATCTTACCCATCCATACAAAATATGACAACTAGGGAAAATAGAGATATCCTCTCTTATTCCACGGGAAAAGAATACACAAGTGATCAGCTCTTCTCGGGTGCAACCCTTTTGGCTCATGATTTGAATGATTTATTAGAAGTCAAAAAAGACGACATCCCAGAGAATTTGGGCGACTTCTTATCACCATTGTCCAACGGAAAAACGAAAACACTATCCCAACTAACTAGTGATTTGTACGACGATGACTCTATTAGAAATTTGATTGTGGCTCTTGACATGGTACAAGGGCACAAGAACTACTTACGTCTATTCTATGAAAAGTATTCTCTCTGGCTTATGCCTTTTTCTCCTGTAAGTGGCCCCAAGAACTTTTTCAATAAAGTGATCATTCACCAAGCTCAACGATACCCATTTCTTCTTAACGCCATATTTTCCATGACAGCATCGTTCGAATTCAAAGAAACAAAGGACAAAACTGACGAATATTATAAGCGGTACTATATAAGTCTCAGTCTAAAAGGTTTGAACGCAGCATTTGATCAGTTTGAACAGGCAGACAAAGTAATGCAGTATATCGAGCCATTGATATTGACTAGTTTGATCTTTGTCACCGACACCGCTGCTACCCTTAACGGGATGTGGAGAGATCACTTGAGAGGAGCTAATAACTTATTCAAACAGTATTTGACGATTTGTAAAACATCTTCTCCGATAATCCTCTTGGCTACCACTTGGTTCGCTTCCTTTGAGATAATCGCTGTGATGACAAACCCAGGAGGAGGATCAATCAACAATGAAGATGCAATCGAGGATATCTTGTTACCGATATTATACAAAGATGACTGGAGTTTGGCAATTCAGCTAGGCTTAGTCCTCCCTAACGGTTTTAATGTATTCCTTGGTCAGTCATCCGCTAACGTTTATGTTTTCATCCAATTTTTGAAATTAAATATCAAGATCAAAAGAAGTCTCTCTAAAGTGTGTGATAGTGATGACTTATTAGAGATTGCTTCACTATTAAACCAAGCGATGAAATTCAGTGTGGCGTCCCCAACTGGTCTCATTGATCCCTTGAGTCCGTATTACCCAAAAACCAACGGAATGAATTTTTTGCCCCACGAGATCTATGGGTACAAGGATGATTTGGTGTTTTCTTGGTTTGATATCTCTGATAAAATTCATCTTCGAAGCTTATACCTCACACTTTTGACGAATTCCATGTACATGAATCTTCCAATACTGCACCCACAGGTTCAAGATGTAGTACACAAAATATTGGACATGTGCTATTTTTATGCAGGGATAGACTTCAATACCAAAGAGCCTGATTTTCCTAGTATTATTGCCAACAACCCAATTTTGAAAGATAGAAGGTTACTTATGCTTCATTCTTCACTTTTGAATTGTGGGTTGTGCTGTATTGACCCAATTGATCGAATCAAGATTCGTTTGTATTTTGAGTCGTTAATCAGCATAGGATCTTGTACGGTAGAGAATTCGTATAGGAAAATCATAGCAAACTGGGAGGGTAGTTCTGAGAACTTTGATTTTGTGCCGTATTTATAGATGAGCGCTTACTTAGAATAGGTCTGCAATAATAGAAAATATAACTAAGCGTTTAAGTGTTCATAGTGTACGTAAACTATAAATCTTTGTAAGGAGTAGAATAGATTTTAGGGGGATATTCGGCACTACTATAAGTCTCGAACTCGTTATAAGTCTTTTGGAGATAGTCTTCTACCAGCTGACAGAAATCAATCATACTCTTTTGGTCAAAGTGGCCCTTTTGGTGACGCATTTGTTCCTTCTTAGCTTTGATCATTTCTCCAATCCTATCGAAACGATAGTTACACCAAGCAGGATAGTATTCGTCATGAATTGACCTCGGTAAAACAGAGGATTTGAATGATGTCAAAACGGTAGTATCGGGAAGAGAAACGTCTTCTGGAACATATCCTACCACACTTGAAATGCGTTCATGATTAGTGACTGGTTTAGTTGCCACATGTCTTACTACTCTACCTTGGAGAAGAGAAGCGTAACCAACTTTCGGTTCATTGATAGTAAGTATGTTTTCATCACCATCAATCAACCCAGTTTTACCACCAACCATAGAGTCATTAGTAGATAACATGAGGACAATTACAAAAGAATTAGAATCGTAATGCCAATCATAAACACTCTTCATTTCTGTTTCCTTCCCTACCATAGCACCAACTGGTAAATCTTTACTAACTAGAGAAGCATTTATATGACTTATTTCGTAATCAAACATGATTTTTAATTTAACCCCGGCAATTCTATCAAGAATTTCCTTGGTTCTTGGGTGAGTCCAAGCAGCCTTGGTAAAAGGAGCCATTTCAATATATCCGCAAACTTGAAAATCCAATTTCGTACTACCTTTTGCCAATTTTGGCAATCTGCCATATCTTTCAAGAGACTCTAATTGGAACGCTTCCCATTTCATAATATTACAAGCTTCCTCAGTGAAGAGAGGGAACGGATCAGTAACCGCCAAATCAGAAATTTTTGGTACATGGGTTTTATTAATCTTCAATTCCTGTAAGGTTAGTTTACGGAATTTTCCAAAGTCTTCATTCTTATATAAGATATGAATATTTGGGTCAAATTTTGTGTGGGGGTCAAAATTAGGCTCTGCTTCAAGTTTTGCGACCAAATCCTTGATCTCGGAATTGACAACTTGATCAGGAATTTTGAGAGATGGAGAACCGTTCAATACATCTTCTGTGAGTTCAGGGAAGAATTTCATGGTGTGATAGATGTGAATCACATATTTAAAGGAACAAGGGCAGAATATAAACCCCCAATTCCGAGACTTCAAAATACCTTCACATCACGGAATTGGCAGCACGAAGCCCTTATCTATAGAAGGCGGAATTCGGATATATTCCACGGAATTTGAATGCCTTTAAAAGTATCTTTTGGGCGTCTCGGAATTTTATGATGCAACTCTTGCGGAATTAGAGCTGATCATTCTATGGCCCTAAGTTAT
Source organism: Yamadazyma akitaensis (assembly GCA_030581475.1). Lineage (NCBI taxonomy): Eukaryota > Fungi > Ascomycota > Pichiomycetes > Serinales > Debaryomycetaceae > Yamadazyma > Yamadazyma akitaensis. The sequence continues at coordinate 24,953 of JAKTTN010000010.1, forward strand.
CACTGAGCAGCTCAGGTAGATACGCACGGAAATCAGATAGGTTCTTGTAAATTGAGCGAGCCTTTTTCGGGATTTCTATCAAATCTATTGACCCGCACCGACACGGAAAGAAAGAGCGCTATAGCGAACAAGACATATAGAATCAAACAAGACAAAGGGAAATTGTGTTTCGTCTTTTTGATAACTCGGACTTTTGAGTGGAAATAGGTTTAATTTTAGCATGTTGAAATGGTCGATTTTTAAAGATTTGTGATATTCACAACATCATAGATAAATTCTATTACTATTATTGAAGACATTGAGAAAATCTTAATACTCCAGTATGAACACAGCTTGCTAAAAAGGGCTTGGAGAAATTCCTCATGTTCATCATGTAGTGTATACGACGGGACTGGTGACCGCAGCTACTCTATGTTTAGGTGTCTCCTTGGTTGCAAAATAATACTCCTGCACAAAGACAGAAATACTGCACTCACACTATACGACTAAACGATCGTAAAATGGATGCATTCTAGAATGTAATAAAGAAAGTAAGACTGTAGAAACATAGCTTAGGATCTTTGGAAAGGATAATTCTACATGATTAAGACCTGCAGTACCCCTGCTTCCAAAGTTTCTCCGGGACTATACTCGCAATACCTTCATAAACACCAGTTCCCGATGGAAAGAAATACGGTACGGCCGTAATACGGTACGGCCGAAACGTGTACGAAAATAGTCCCGAAAAACAGGTTGTGCTTCTTGCGCACGGAAAGGGAAAATGATGCCGCCCGCAGGGTGTTCTAACTATTCAAGTAAATAGATTGCGGCTCACATACAGGAACACAAAAGAAATTTAAATCGACAATAAAAGAAAGCAAAACAAAATGCCCTTTTGGGGAACGTCTCCGAATTAGTGCAAGTGACTAAGAGTGATGAATTCAACTTCCGGTTATGGAGAACAGGATTCCGCTACAACCGCCTTTTATAGCCTCGTTCACAATGCTTTAATGAATAATAGCCTAGTAATACAAAACACACCCAAGTTTAGAGAGATTCAATTGTATTAGGATATGTGCATTTACGTTGATGCACTAATCTTCGCTTTTCAAGTTATTTTTGGTATTGGTCAGGCATCTACCAGAAATCGTACAACATCTTGAATGGCCAGCCGTACGCCGTACGAATATGAACACTTAAAAAAGTCAAAAATACCCCGGAAGTAGCTGCACCGGAAACGGACAAGGCTCATCACCCCGGAAACTTTAGTGGCGATCCAGGTCCGTTTCTCCGACACCGGTCGTTCCAAAGCTCGCTCCATAGCTCGTACCACAGCTCGTACCACAGCTCGCTCCGAACGTCATCGCGCGGTAAATGAACTTTTTTCTGCACGCTCCATATCGGATCGATAATCCTAGCCGTACCGAAATCAGTTTTCGGTAATATTGTGATGCCTTGTTATCTCTATAATTCACTCGTAGTACGATTGCCTTAATCTTCCGTCACTGTAATCCTAGCTATTCGTTGCGGATCTCTGTTCCACATCCAAGGTACTCCACTGCCCCTCCCGAAAAGTGAGTCATTAGTCTTTTTTTTCTCCTTGCCTATTCTTAATTTTCGCCAATAGAAAAGCTAGTCCATTCCTGTACACACTACCAGGGTCGTCTCATTAATTTATTCACTGTTCTGCACATAGTCCGGGAAAATCGTGAGAGAATTTTGATGGGCTGTTTTACACACCTTGTTCCGAACTTGTTGCTTTATCCAACATTAAAATCTTCTATACTAATCGTTCAAAAACGGGAGCGTATCCTTGACCATTTCCTTACCCACCCCCTGTGGTCTCAATCTAGTATCCCTGCTTTTCGTGGCAAAATTCTCTATTGTCTTTTCCCTCTTCTCAACAATTTTCGGATCTTGCCAGCTCCTGCACCCGAAGGAGCGGTAGCCTCATGCAAAGGATTCCGGCCAGTGCTATTATTATTTTTTTTCTTTATTTTGCTTTTATTTTCAATTCAATTTTTTATATATAAACCCCATCTCCCCGAAATTAAATTAATTATCTCCAGTCTCAATCATGTCATCAAGTGGTAAAGAACCCCACCTTGAAGACTCCAATTCTATTGAAGAGTTTGTGGGCCAAAAGAATCATCACGTCACCAGCCCAGATGTAGATGATGAATCTATTGCTGACTATCAGGGTTTTGACGATGCTGCCTCTGAAAGTATCAAAGAATTAGCCAAGACCGTATCCCGTCAGAGCAATGTTGGTTCTGTTACTGAGAGCTCTCAGGATTTAATTAGATACTTGAGTCATATGTCTCAAGTTCCTGGTGTCTCTCCTTACCAGGAAGATTCTGTAGACCCAAGACTAGACCCAAATTGTGACGAATTTGACGCTAAGTTTTGGGTTAAAAACTTGAGAAAATTAAAGGACAGTGATCCAGAATATTACAAACCTTCTAGTTTAGGTATTGGTTACAGAAACTTAAAGGCCAGAGGTATCGCAACTGATTCCGATTATCAACCTACTGTTTTATCTTTCCTCTGGAAATTGGGTACTGATCTTAAGTCTAGAATTATTAAACCAGATGATAGCAAGTATTTCGAAATTTTAAAACCAATGGACGCTCTAATGAAACCTGGTGAAGTCACTGTTGTGTTGGGAAGACCTGGTTCTGGTTGCTCTACTCTTTTGAAGACAATTGCTTCGCACACTTACGGTTTCGAAGTTGATCCAGATTCCAAAATCTCATACGATGGTATGGGTCCGCAAGATATTGACAGAAATTACAGAGGTGATGTGATTTATTCAGCTGAGACTGATGTTCATTTCCCAAATTTATTGGTAGGTGATACCTTGGAATTTGCTGCCAGATTAAGAACTCCTCAAAATAGAGGTAGTGTAGACAGGGAAGCCTATGCTAAGCATATGGCTGCTGTTTACATGGCCACTTATGGTTTGTCTCACACAAGGTACACCAGAGTTGGTAATGATTACATTAGAGGTGTTTCTGGTGGTGAAAGAAAAAGAGTTTCTATCGCTGAAGTGTCTTTGTCAGGGGCTAATATTCAATGTTGGGATAATGCTACCAGAGGTTTGGATGCTGCTACCGCCTTGGAATTCATCAGAGCTTTGAAAACTTCTGCCACTATTTTGGAAGCTACTCCATTGATTGCCATTTATCAATGTTCTCAAGATGCTTATGAATTGTTCGATAACGTCTGTGTTTTATACGAGGGTTACCAAATCTTTTATGGTAAAGCTGACGCTGCAAAGCAGTTTTTCGAAAATATGGGTTTCGAATGCCCTCAAAGACAAACCACTGCTGATTTCTTAACTTCTATAACCAACCCGGTCGAAAGAGTTATCAGACCAGGATTCGAAGGTAGAGTTCCTGTCACTTCTAAGGACTTTGAACAATACTGGAAGAACTCTCCAGAATATGCCAAGTTGGTTGAAGATATTGAACACTACTTTGAATCTAGTGAAAAGCAAAACGCAAAGCAAACTTTCCATGATGCTCACGTTGCTAGACAATCTAAGCATCTTTCTTCCAAGTCTCCGTATACCGTTTCATTTGCTATGCAAACCAAGTACATTATGTCCAGAAACATCTTAAGAACAAAGGGTGATCCATCTGTTACTATTGTTTCTGTGGTAATGCAGATTGTTATGGGTTTAATTTTATCGTCTGTTTTCTACAACTTGTCCCAAAAAACTGATTCCTTCTATTACAGAGGTGCTGCTATGTTTTTTGCCGTATTGTTTAACGCTTTTGCTTCGCTTTTAGAGATTATGGCTTTGTTTGAGGCCAGACCAATTGTTGAAAAGCATAAACAGTATGCCTTGTATAGACCTGCTGCGGATGCACTCGCTTCCATTATTACTGAATTGCCGGTTAAATTATTTATGTCTGCTGGGTTCAACTTTACCTTCTATTTTATGGTTAACTTCAGAAGGAATCCAGGTAGATTCTTCTTTTACTGGTTAATGGGATTTACTTGTACCTTGGTTATGTCTCATCTTTTTAGGTCTATTGGTGCTGTGTCTACTTCTTTAGCTGGTGCCATGACTCCTGCATCTGTTTTGTTAATGGCTATGGTTATTTTTACTGGTTTTGTTATTCCAACTCCAAAGATGTTGGGTTGGTCTAGATGGATCAATTATATTAACCCTGTCGGTTACGTCTTCGAATCCTTGATGACTAACGAATTCCATCATAGAAGGTTTGGATGTGCTCAGTACATTCCTTCTGGTCCAGGTTATGAAAACGTCCCAGCCTCTTCAAAAATTTGTTCAGTTGTTGGTGGTATTGCTGGTAGAGATTATGTTGAAGGTACTGATTACTTAAGACTTGCATATGAGTACAAAAACACCCACAAATGGAGAAATTTCGGTATTGCTGTTGGTTTCGTTATTGCTTTCTTAGCTCTTTATGTTTTGTTAACTGAATTGAACAAGGGTGCTATGCAAAAGGGTGAAATTGCTTTGTTCTTAAGAGGCTCTTTATCGAAACAAAAGAAACTTAGAAGGGCTAACCAAGTTGCCGATGCTGAAAATGGTTTGGAAACTGATGAAAAAATGAAATTTCAAGATGAAGTCGCTAATGAAGGTTCAAGTGATTCTAACTTAGAAACCAAGATGATCAAGAATGAAAACATTTTCCACTGGAAAGATTTAACCTATCAAGTTAAGATAAAGACAGAAGACAGAGTTCTTTTGAATCATATTGATGGTTGGGTTAAGCCGGGCCAATTAACTGCCTTAATGGGTTCTTCTGGTGCTGGTAAGACCACTCTTTTGAATTGTTTGTCTGATAGATTAACTTCTGGTGTTATTACGGATGGTATTAGAATGGTTAACGGTCATGCTTTAGATTCTTCTTTCCAAAGATCTATTGGTTATGCTCAACAACAAGATTTGCACTTGGAGACTTCGACTGTTAGAGAAGCTTTGAGATTTTCTGCCTATTTGAGACAGCCAGGTCATGTTTCGAAGAAAGAAAAAGATGAGTATGTTGAATATTGTATTGACTTATTGGAAATGACTGCCTATGCGGATGCCTTGGTTGGTGTTGCTGGTGAAGGATTGAACGTTGAACAGAGAAAGAGGTTAACCATTGGTGTAGAATTGGCTGCCAAACCTAAATTATTATTGTTTTTGGATGAACCAACATCTGGTTTGGATTCTCAAACTGCTTGGTCTGTTTGTAAATTGATGAGAAAATTGGCTGATCATGGCCAAGCTATTTTGTGTACTATCCATCAACCTTCTGCTATTTTGTTACAAGAATTCGACAGATTATTATTTTTACAAAAAGGTGGTCAAACTGTTTATTTTGGTGATTTAGGTGACAACTGTTCTACGTTGATCAACTACTTTGAAAGACATGGTGCCGACCCTTGTCCAAAAGAAGCTAACCCTGCTGAATGGATGTTGCACGTTGTTGGTGCTGCTCCTGGTTCTCACGCTAAACAAGATTACTTCGAAGTTTGGAATAATTCGAATGAATATGCTGAAGTTAGAAAGGAATTGGAGTACATGGAAAATGAATTAGTCAAATTACCTAGAGATCAATCTCCTGATGATCATAACAAGTATGCTGTTAATTACTTTTCTCAATATTTGATTGTTACCAAAAGACTTTTCCAACAAGATTGGAGATCACCTGGATACATCTATGCTAAAATATTTTTGGTTGTTTCTTCTTCTATTTTCAATGGTTTCTCCTTCTACAGAGCTGATACATCTTTGCAAGGTTTACAGAACCAAATGTTTTCTGTTTTCATGTCTTTCATTCCTTTGAATACTATTGTTCAACAAATGTTACCATTTTTTGTTAAACAAAGAGATTTATATGAAGTTAGAGAAGCTCCATCCAGAACTTACTCTTGGGTCGCATTTATTTGTGGTCAAATCTCGATTGAAATCCCTTGGAACTTTTTTGTTGGTACATTATCTTTCTTCTGTTGGTACTACCCTGTTGGTTTATACCGTAATGCTGAACCTTCTGACACTGTTCATGAAAGAGGTGCATTGGTGTGGCTTTTGTTATCTCTATTCTATGTTTATGCTGGTACTCTCGGTCAGTTAACAATGTCTTTCAATGAAATTGCTGATAATGCTGCTAATTTGGCTGTTATGATGTTCACCATGTGTCTTAACTTCTGTGGTGTTTTGGCTGGTCCAGATTTCTTACCAGGATTCTGGATTTTCATGTATAGATGTAATCCATTCACTTACTTGATTCAAGCCATCTTATCAGCTTCATTGGCCAAGACCAATGTTGTTTGTGGTAAAACTGAATTATTGAAATTTTCTCCAATAGATGGTAAAACTTGCGGTCAATACATGTCCAATTGGATTCAATTCGCTGGTGGTAAATTAATGAATGAAAATGCTACTGATATGTGCGAATTTTGTGCACAGGACTCTACTGATCAGTTTTTAGCAGGTATCAACTCATACTATAATCAAAGATGGAGAAACTTTGGTATTTTCATTGCCTTTATTGTCTTTAACATCTTCGGTACCATTTTCTTTTACTGGTTGGCCAGAGTACCAAAGGGTTCAAGAACTAAGAAGAACTAAGAGTATTTTAAGAATGCTTAACTCATAAATAGTGTATTTATTAATATGAATGAATAATTAATTGGACTCAAGCTAGTAGAATTTGTAAAATACAACCAAAAGAGAGCTCGAGTATATATGGGCAGAGAACAGAAAACATTTTGGCAAACTTTCTTTCCTCACCTGATTCTATCACCTGATCTTCTCACTATAAAATCCTCACCAAATATTTCGAGATCAAGTAGTAAATTACAATTGACGTAAATGTCTATAGAATCCCAAATAAAAGATACTTCTGTCCCTGTAAGACAGCGAATGGAAACGCTCGTTCGTTACAAACAAAAAGAAATTGCTGCTGCCATTGAAGCTTTTGAGCCTACTAAGAAATTCCATATTGATGACTGGAAAAGGGAAGATGGTAATGGAGGTGGTATCACCATGGTCCTTCAAGAAGGTGAAGTAATAGAAAAAGCCGGGATTGGAATCAGTATTATCAATGGGGTCTTACAACCTGCTGCTATTGCCAGAATGAAAGTGAATCATAAAAACCTCAAGGCTTCAACTGACGGAACTCTTAAATTTAAAGTGTGTGGGTTGTCAATGATTATCCACGCCAGAAACCCTCACGCCCCGACCGTTCATCTCAATTACCGGTATTTCGAAACCGAAAACCCAGATACTGGTGAAAGTGATACCTGGTGGTTTGGAGGTGGAGCTGATTTAACACCATGCTACTTATACGAAGAAGATGCTAAATTATTCCATCAATGCCACAAAGATGCTTTGGACACCGTCGATGCAGCTTTATACCCAGAATTCAAGAAATGGTGTGATGAATATTTTTACATCAAACATCGTGAAGAAAGCAGAGGAGTTGGTGGAATCTTTTTTGATGATTTTGACCGTCGGTCACGTGACGAAACACTACTTCTAGTTAACGGATGTTTCAATGCTTTATTGAATTCGTATATTCCGATATTAGCTCGTAGAATTAATACACCATTCACCGAAGAAGAAAAACACTGGCAACAAGTCAGAAGAGGTCGGTATGTGGAATTCAATTTAGTTATTGACAGAGGTACTCAGTTTGGTTTACAGACGCCGGGAGCAAGAATTGAGAGTATTTTAATGTCATTGCCATTAACGGCTCAGTGGCTATACGACCATCATCCTCAAGCGGGCAGCAGAGAGGAAAGGTTGCTAGAGGTGTTAAAGAATCCTGTAGATTGGTTGGCTTGATACCAATTAAGGAGGTTCGAGAACTTTGAAGTACTTGAATGTACGTAAAATGCTATGAAAAATTTCTATTAATTCCTTTCAAATATAGACTATTTCGGTTGTTATTCCAAATTCTATTCTAGGTATTTGTTTGCCTTTCTGACTTCTCCTTAACTCTTGTAGATTTGCTATACCAAACTCATCTCTGTTCTTCGGCGCACGACCGCGTGCTTAATTTTGAAAATTTCGCATCTCTAATTTATCTACTATGATAGTATTCTTTTACGAGGATTAGTGAACACAAAGCTTAGCTACGGCATATTACAAACACTAGAATAGAAACCTAGAACTAAAATTCAACACAATACAGTTTTTATCAAGAACTAGGTACTGCTTTAGATTCCAACGAACCTTGCTGGTATATCAAACTTTCAATACTATTAGCCTCAAACTTTCCCAGTCATGTCTGACACAGAATCCTATTCCTCCACCAACCAAAATCACCCTCGTAGGAACAACGACGAACGCTTCGACCAACGCCTCGATGACCACCGTAACCAGCCTGCATCGCTCCCAATTCCACAGCCTTTTTCGACCATGGAGTCCAACTCTAACCTTAATCCTCGAGCAATAGAATCTAGGTACAGATCTCAAAGAAGAACATCTAGATCTCATTCATTTGGTGATGGTGGACTCGACCCAAAGGACCAACGTCACTTGAGTGTAACTGTGGGCTTAGCTCCTGGACCAAAAAAGAAACGAAGAGAAACAAGAACTGATAACTTGGAGGCAGATTTAGCATCTCCAATGATGAGATACAGAACTAATGACACCACTCATTCCGATAGGAGACCTTCAAACTCCTCCATTGACAGCGATGCAAACTCTCATGGCTCAAGACTGTCACAGGAAACCGAAGAGGATGTGTGTTTTCCTATGCTTAGAGAGCACGTTAGAGTGAATGGAATCGATTTCGATGAAATTGATGAGTTCATCAATGAAGAGAGGGATAATGCCGAGATCATCAAAAAACAGCAGCAAATGATAAGTGAAAATTTGGGTGATTACAACGGGTTTAAACCTGCTTCCAAGTCTTCTGCTTCTCAAACAAGACAATCCACTGCTTCTCTCAAGTATACTCCTAAAAACATATTGAAAAAGACCACGACCGTTTTTGTTAAACATGAAGATGATGCAAGTTCGATCAGACCTATCGGAGAAAAGGTGTCTGAGAAACATGCATCAGATTCATCTTCTGCTAATGAGGTGGAAACGAAGGGATCACCCCCTCATGATGATTTTGTCACATTCTCTGGAGCAAAAATAAACGACTCGCACTCCAATAGCACAGACGCTTTACCAGAACGGTTTTCATTTTTCAGCTCAAATTTGGAGGAAACAATTCATGCTCCAGATATCCCTTCTTTGACTGAGGAAGGCCAGTCAATCAGGGAAGTATTCAATAATGGTGAAAGTCTTTGGTGGTTAGATTGCAGCTGCCCAACTGACGCTGAGATGAAGGTTATATCTAAAGCTTTTGGACTTCACCCATTGACATCTGAAGATATCAGAGTGCAAGAAAGTCGTGAAAAGGTAGAATTGTTTAAGAACTATTACTTTGTGTGTTTTCACACTTTTGAACCCGATAAAGAGTCGGAAGATTATCTTGAACCAATTAATGTGTATATTGTGGTGTTCAGAGAAGGAATATTGTCTTTCCATTTTTCACCTGTAAACCATTGTGCAAATGTGAGGAGAAGAGTTCGTCAATTAAGAGACTATGTTGATGTCAGTGCTGATTGGATTTGTTACGCCATCATCGATGACATCACCGATGGGTTCATCCCAGTCATAACGGCTATTGAATACGAAGCAGATTCTATTGAAGATTCTGTGTTTGTTGCTAGAGAAACAGATTACGGGGTTATGTTGCAAAGAATAGGTGAATCTAGAAGAAAAGTAATGACATTGATGAGATTGTTGTCTGGAAAAGCAGATGTGATTAAAATGTTTGCCAAAAGATGCCAAGATGAGGCATATTTGGTTCCAAATCAATCTCAAGCAAATTTATCGAACTTGTCTCCAACGAACACTGGCAATGGAAATCATTCCGATTCATCTCCTGCTCCTCTAGGATTCAGTCATGATGGAACAGGCGGCATAAGTTTTGGTCCAAAGCCTGGCGCTCCACCACAAATGATGGCATCTTCCAATCAATACCAATTTCACCATACGGCAAATATAACACAACCAAGAGCAGACATCGCATTGTATTTGGGCGATATTCAGGATCACGTAGTCACAATGTTTCAAAATTTATTGGCCTACGAAAAAATATTCAGCAGATCCCATGCAAATTACTTGGCTCAATTACAAGTAGAATCTGTGAGTTCAAATAACAAGGTAACGGTAATGTTGTCCCAAGTCACAATTCTCGGTACAATATTGCTCCCTTTGAATTTAATAACTGGTCTATTTGGTATGAATGTCAGAGTCCCCGGAGAAGGTGGAACTGGTTTGGGTTGGTTTTTTGGTATTCTCGGGGTCATGATTACTATCGTATCAGCATTCTTTTTGATTGCAAGAATCTTGCTAAAGAGACTTTTGAACCCAGAGCCAGAGCAGTCCCATGCAACATCAGGAAGACGGTCTATACGTAGTTTGGGACTTAGGAAGGCTCCAGCTAAGTCGATTGTAAGTTTCCCCGGTTATGATTAAAATTTATATATTTATATATTGGAATGGTAGGTACTTAATAAACTAATAAAAACAATAAATCATTTTTCATGCCTATGGCCGTGCTTTTTCTTTTTCTTTTCTGGCTTATCAGAAACCCATATAACGTTTTCATCATCTTCATTATCCTTGCTTTTATATCCTTTGAGAACATCCTTCCTCCATTCTTCTAATGCCTTTTTCTTCTTCTTATACTTACGTCTATCCTTTACACGTAATTCTTCTGGTCTGTATGGAGCGAATTTCTTGATTCCGATATAGCTGTTCAACTGCTTATCGTCTGCAATTAAGATGTCACGAGTAGTCAAACCAAATGTTTCAGGTGAAACTTCACGATACTTGAACTTCACATCTTCTTCTTTAGATCTTCCTCTTTCTTCTTCCTCAACTTCCTCAATAATTTTCACCTTATTTGACTCCACAATAGACTTGGCCTTTCCTTTGAGACTCTCCTTCTCTTTCTTGGCCGACTTTTTTTCTTTAAGCTTATCTTTCTTTGATTTCTTCTTTAAGGGTTCTTCCTTTTCCTTCTCGTCCTCTTCTGCCATTTCATTATGTTCCTGTTCATCTCCACTCTCTATACCTTCCATATCACTCCATTCTGGTTTGGCATCACCTTCGTCGTAATACTGCTCATTGAAGATTTCTGCCATCTTGTTGTCCCAATCAGCATCATCAAAATCGTCATTTAAAAGAGATTCACCAAAAACCTTTTGAATTACCTCATCACTAACATCTCCGCCCACTGCTTCTTTGATCTTCTTCAAATTGTCCATGGCCGTATTAAGCTTCTTAGTTTCCTTCTTTTTTATTTTCTCTTCTCTCTCTTTTAATATTTGTTCCTTCTCTTCATTTAACTTTTCTCTTTGTCTCTTCCGAGAATTAGACTTATCTCTTCTAACAGTAGCTTGGTTACGGGCGTAAGAGATAATTTCTGCAGAACGTGGATCCTCGTATCTGAAGTTATAGGCACTTTCAAATTGATCTGCTGCATCGTCAAATTCTTCATCATCTTCCCCATTCATATCGAGATTAACCACTTTATCGCTCTTCTTGGGTATCCATGCTTTGCTATCAAGGAATGACATCAAAAACCCCTCTTCGTTCTTCTTGGGATCAGGCAAGATGGTATCTTTCTCGATTACTCTTTTCGTTTCCTTCTTCTTCAAAAACTCGTTGTCACTATCTTCATCTTCGTCATCTTCGAATGCATTCTTGATATCTGATAAAAGCTGGTCTCTCTCTTCTTTTTGAGTAACAACAAAGGGTTTTTCGCCATCCACAGTTCCATAGTCACTAGCTTCTGATTCGTCATTCTTATATGATCCAGATAACAAGTTCATTCTATGGTAGTCTTTCAAAAACATTGGCTTTTCCTTTTTGGAAGTTTCTTCAGCTTTAACTTCTTGCTCAAAAAAGTTTATGTTTTTATCTAACAACTTTGATGGATCATTTCTGATTGCGGTTAAAATATTCTTGATTCCTTCGTCTATCTTTTCTGTAGCCAATTCTCCATATTCGTCTTCCTCTTCATCTGCTTCAGATTCTTCAGATTCCTCAGAAAGAAATTCTAACTTAGGCTCCTTGGATTTTTCCTTTGTAATTTCAGTTGAAGTTTTTTCTTGTGGAGCTTGTTCAGCCTTTAACTTAACTTCGGCTTCTCTAGCCTTTTTGGCTGCCGATTTCTTCCTAGCCATAGTATTATTTGCGATGAGAGATGAGATGAGTTGAAATTTAATTTGAGACTTTTATGATTATGTAATAATCTTATAAGCGACTACTACATACTGGTCATCGGGACTTTAAAAATACCTGCAAATGATGAGAGAAAGAAGAAAAGGGTAAACATATCTATCAAGAATATCAACGAAGACACGAATCACTTAACAGTTGCAGAAATACTTTTTTTATGGTTATATAACTTTACAATCTCACAGATTGCGGTGTTGCAACAACCTGTTTTGTTTCGTACCACCACCTATAAGCCAATTCACATCTGTTTAAGTCCAAATTTTCACTAAGTACTTTCCAGAACATTTTCATCAAATACTTTGTTTCTGATTGGTTACTAGCTTGGATTAAGATATAGATCTTTTCTAACCAGTTCAAAAATACTGACAATGGTAGATAGGGCACTAAATTAATAAACGACAAAATCATTGCTTCTCTGGTTGTCTCAGGGTCCACTCTGTTCGTAAACTCATACTCCTTGTTTGTTTCGTTTCTTGGTAACAAACTTAAGCCAACCATGTCCTTTGGTTTCTTTTTCTTATTCACGTCAATGATATTGATATTTTGCTCTTCGCTATTCAAGGATTTCATGGTGGATTCGGCATGAATTTCCCCAATCGGTTGAGCAGAGGTGAAAAGTTTGTCGCTGGGCTTGAATTTGATAGGTGTGCCGCTTCTGGTGTTCACACAAGTAAAGTTAATAAACTCCAAGAACTCTTCAGCAGAATTTGAATAGAGACCACTTTCGTAAGCTACTGGTTCTCCTAGAATCTGTTTTCCCAAAGACTCAACAGCAATGCTGAGTTGATGCGCAGACAATATTCTTGGAAATTGTTTGATAATCAATTCGACGTAGTTCAAAGATTGTTTGAAGTTGGATCTCTTGTTGGAGAAACACAATAAAAGTACCGAATGACAAGCTTCGATTATTTCATGAGATTGCACTTGGGGATTGTTCACCAAGTCGAAACATATAGGGTAAATGTTTTGCTTGATATACACATTATTGTCTTTGTTTTTTTGCAAGTAATTCTCCCAAAGTCCCATAACAAACAAGACCCGGCTCTTCATTATCATGTCATTTGTCACAACATGAGGATTTAAATTAACGTTTGGGAACCCGAGGAAGAACATAGACAACTTCTCCAACTCGACGATATGTGGTTTAGATCCAAAGATTATTTCCAAAGATAAATAATATGCAAAGTTGAAGCTATCAAAGCCACCTTGCCCAATAGAAAGAAGGATGTGATTCAATGAATAGAAAATTTCTAGTACCTTTAAGGCAATCAATCTATACTCTGCTTCAGCAACGCTGATTCTCCTGTTGAATCCAAAAAAAGTGAACGATTTTGATTGAGTAGCCGACAAAAATCTAGTCAAAATTCCTTGAATGATAATACATTCAGCAAAAAAAATGTTCTTCATTAGCATCCAAAACTGCTGGTGTAATGGTATTTGAATTTCGGAGCTCTTTAAGTTGTTGAATTGAGACTGCTGAGTTTTCAAACTAAGTGACTGGTTGAATAATTTGATCTTGTTCAAGCCATTCATCACCAAATCAAAGTTCCTCTCGTTGAACTCCAAATGCGAGTAATACGCTTCCATAAGAAACGATAATCTGTTCAAGTGTTTGATAACAGGTCGACCTGTAACCTCAGCATGAATTATCTCTTCGTTAACATCACCGAAGCTGAAAAACTTCTCATAAACCAATAAAGTGTGAGACGAATCGGAAAACAAAAGATTGGTCAATCTATCGACGATGAATCCTGCCAGAACTTTGGGAGTATAACTTAGAATATCCTCGTCTTTCCTATATGTCACAGCAAGACACAAAAGACTCAAGTTGATTATATTTTCAGTATTGTAGGCTGCTAGAGTAGGACCCAAGGAGTCTACAAACAATTCATGAGCCTTGGAGTCCCAGTCTCCAAAAAACCAGCCAAACTCTACGATATTTATCTTACTGTACAAGTCGTCTCTCAAAGAATTCGATAAAAACATACCTGAAAGTATTGGTAGGACTTTCCAACTGTTATTAGCATCAAACAGCACGAAATTTTTCATTTCTTGAAGTAAAGTTGAGTACCAAGTTTTCACAGATAAAGTTGGCTGAGAAATAGTCAACTTCTTATCAGTAATAGCTTTGAATGCCTCAATAATCTGGTAATCCTGCTCAAAATGGACATCACCAGCGAACGTAGTTGGGCAATTGAGAAAACTGGCAAATAAAAGTCGAAGGTTGTGTTCTACTTTGACAAAGGGTAAGTAATGATAAAGATAACCGAGGACTTTATTCACATTCAAATCGTTTGGAGGATTTCTCAAAGTGTGAATAAGGAAGTCGAGCTCTTGTGGCTGTGAGAATTGACTACCAAGTTGAACTGAACTCGAACCAGAACTAGGTCCATTCTGTTCTATCAAAGCCCGTCCTTGAGGGCCCAATTTCGAATATAAAGACATGGATCTTTGGCTTCTGATTTTCTGAGGTTGCGAAAATCTGGAGATGGAAAGTTGGAGTCCTTGAGCTTATATTTGAGCTGCGAAAATAAAACCGCGAGTGAAAAATTATCCTAAGACTCGTTTGAAGGTCATTTTATAGGGAGAACTAGCGGGCTGAACCCGAGTCTAACAGCATGGCACTCAAAAATTTGAGATTCTATAGACATGCTCTACGACTATCAACTTTCTCGAGACCTAAAGTGTTTCTAGGTGTGCGAATGGTGTCAAATAAGCCAAAATGGTTCGATCCAAGCTCACGGCTTCTACGAAGGAAACAGGATTCCAAAATAGCAACCAATTCTCTCGAAGCATTAGGAAATATCATAGAATCTCCAGACACAACTGTGCTTAACAAAGATGGCGTCGATGAAGTGAAAAAATTGATTAGTATAGCAAGATACACCGATCTAGTAAATCTTATAGATGAGCAGGTGCTGAGAAAATTAATCATGGAACCGGAAATATTTCTAGATGTGTTTGCATTGCCCCGTAGTGTGGAAGGGATAGAACCAGCAGAGTTCAAATTGTACCATAGTACAGATTCAAAGTACAGACATTATCACCTGATTTATAAAGTTTACGAGCCTTACTTGAAATGTAGTCAGAGATTCTACACTCAATGGATACAAATATGTTATCACTGTGGCTACTCTAAGAAACTTGATTCTTTAGCCGCTGAATACTTAAAAAGTGACCACGTGGATTCAAGATCTGTTCAATACATTTTGAATGGAATAGCGTTATGTTTCGAGGTTGAGCATTCGAAAGATCTCTTAATAGACCTTGTTAACACAAGAAACGATTTGGATATTCAGATTCTTGAGTCACTACTCCAAACGTATGTAGAAGTAGGGTCACTTTTCCAGAACCTACTTCACATAACACAGAGTTGGATTCTTTCAGGAAATACTTTGCCTAGTGCCAGGGCCATGGGTACCTTACTTTCGCAGGCTTACAAGTACGGTACTCCAGCAGAAATAAAAGAGATTGAAAACCTTATACTTCGATACGACCTAGGTGATCACTATTTGGTACGAGTAGTTAGATGGAAGTTTGCAATCGTGAACCGACAGCCACTTGCCTACAAAAAAGACATTGAAATAGAAGATTTAAAAGAAGTGTTCCTGATCAGCGACAATTTAATAAAGAATAACAAACAAAAAGAAGCCACCGAATTTTACAATACTATATTGAGCTTTCTTACAAGATATACCAAATCAAAATTCACTGAAGCAATCCTTAGGAAAATGCAGAATGAGGGACTATCACAAAACAAAGAATTTCATATGGTGATTTTAAGGTCTTACGCCAAGCACATGAAGTTTTTAGACCTTGTACTGTTTTTAGAAGGTAGCCAACTTAGAAAAAGGATTCCTTTCAGTTTGGAATATCTCCTAGTTGTATTCGAAGCTTTTGTTTGGTCTTACCCTCACTACTCAATAGGGTTTTACCTGAAATTTGTTGATTTTGTAGAAAACTCCAAGTTGTCTAAATCAGAAAAAGCCCGCATAACACGTATGTGTAAAATTAGGAAACTAGAGTCTAAAGTCAGACCGATTGGACTAGGTGAAAATGTCATGGATCGCAGAAAGTACCCTTCTGAAGGTTGGAAGCCAATGAATTGGAACTTGAATAGAAAAGATCCACCTGAGTTCAAGAAACAGGTAGCATTCCGGGTAGCGCACGGGTTTGATCTGTTGATAAAGAGAGGAGTGAAGCCCGATATACCTGTTTTAGTAGAGACTTTTAGGAGACTGAACCTTTATAGAAAAAGTCAAATACTTCAACTTGCCCAAGAGACGAGAATGCAGATAAAAGATCAGAACAAACTTAGCATAATTAACCTCCGATTTGCTACTACTGAAGAGTTGACTCAAGTCTTCAAGTATAAGTTAACAATTTTTGACACCAATAGCAAGGTTAGTTTTGGAAGAATTTTGAGTAACCGGGGACTATATGAAGAGGCTCTTGTCGTGTGGAATAGTATTAGACATGACGATCTTGTTGATTGGTCGTACTCTGTATTGTTGGTTTATAAATTAAGGACTCATCTAATGCTCGATCAATACGAGGAGATGACAAGGCGGTTGGAGGAATTTCCATTGCGCCAAAAAATTATATCTCCTTACCTTTTTGACCAATGTGTTCAAATAGAAGGAGCTCTTATTGAAAGATCGTCTGCGAAGGGGAAATCAGAACTCAAAAATGAAACATTAGCAAAAATAAGGCTTTTTATCGGGGATGTCAAATTGATATTGAAAACGGACAAGGAAGATTTGAATCTTCGTGTGAACCAGTTATTCGAATATTTAAAACTTTGGATTTAACGATTACGAATTCATGTATATAAATTTAATCATAACGATTTAATTAATCATTTCACTGTAGTTTACTTGTGACGTTGTCAAACGAAAATAGAATATAATTGTGCAAATGGCTGCAAAATCTCACGATGCTATTACAAACTAGAGAATTTCAAAAATTCTTCCTACCGTCCAACGAATTTTTCCTTCCAAACATCAAGAATAGGCTTATAAATCACGGAATACCATGGCCCAAGAACTCCATATTTCTTTCCCACCAACATTTCTCCTCTCGCACCTTATCACCGCATCAAAAAATTACATCATTCCAAAATTTGAAGAGCATTATGAACTGGGAAAACATTGACCAGGCTCTTACTGCCAACTTGCTTACCAAGGTCACCGATATACTTGAATGTACAGTATGCTCTGATATAATGCACGTCCCGATGCTCTCTTCGTGTGGCCACTCATTTTGCTACGAATGTTGCAGCGTATGGTTCGAAAATAAAGTGACATGTCCCACTTGTCGAAGTGAACTTGAAACTCCACCAATTTTAAATATCCAGTTGAAGGATGTAAGTGACCATATTGTGGACCTAATGATTGACCAAAGTGTATTGCCGGACGATGAGAAAGAAAGGATTCGTACTAGACGTGTTGAGCATCTAAAAACTTTCCGGGAACATCTGGGGAGAAATGATTTGTTCGGTGATTCATTTAAGAGTGTCTTAACTACAATTGACAGGGATGATGGGGTATCTCGTTGTAGCAACTGCCATTGGGAAGCTCGTGGTAGCCGATGTGATCATTGTGGGGCAGTCTTCCGTCAATCTAGAGAAGACGACTACTACGATTCAGCTAGTGCTTACGACGAAGACGATGGGGAGATACGACCATATCACGATGACGAAAGAGAGAACAGGTACGATTCGGACGACAGTTTTATCGACAATGAAAACCGTGATTTGGGACATTCACGAAGTGATTATAGTGATTCTAACTCTAACTCAGATGTGCATCTTCTGGATGATGATGCCGTGGATCGTAGCATCTTTTTGGGTCATGAATACCCTTCGGGAACCGGATTCTCTTATGATTCTAATGAGCTGTGGAGAGGGTTTGAAAGTCCTAGGGAGATCGATTGGGGATACGACAGTTCTGAAGAAAGAGAACGTAGACGTGGAACCAGAAGAGATCACGTTGATAATGAGTCCATTGAGGAGATTAGTAGTGGAAGTGTTGACAATGAAAATCTTGATACTGCCCTTAATAGTTTTAATTTAGAGCGTACTTCTCTAAGTGGGGATGAAGATGAAATCGATTTTGAGATGACTTCAAGGGCTACAAGACAGAGAAATGTAGTTAGCGATAGTGAATAGGGTAAAAAGTGTTCAATTTTCCTAGTCTAATGAGTTTCAAAAGAACGGGTAATGAGTTTATAGAGCATAAATTTGTATAATATAAAACTAACCATAAAAGTAGAAAGATAACGTGCGTTAACCAATTTCCATTGAGATTTTTCTCATTGGATGAGAAAAATCAAACCATATTTCAACACTGTAAGTATTTAACAACACTCATTCCAACTTCCACTAACCCCTAGTCAAAATGGCCCCAAACCCTCAAAGAATCATTGAATTGCAAAAGAGATACCAAAACTCCAACCAAAGATTGTGGTTGAGAGGAGCCAGATCTAAATTCTTGGTGTACCCATTTTATGCTTTATTCACAGTTAGCACTATTTTCCCAGTCTACTATGCTGGTAGAGGTATCTTAGGTATCAAGGACGAATAGTTATAGTCATTAGTCAGAATTAATACAGAGAATTAGATTTCCAGAAAAGAACTTATTGATAGGGATATATTTGAAAAGGGAAAGAGAGAAAACAGAGCAGAGAGAAGTGACAGAAAAGAGAAACGAAGAATACAGATTAGAGAACAGAGAGAGAAAGTAAATTAAGAGCAGTGATGACATTAATCGGAGCCATGTGAGAAATCAATCCTACGGATAGAATGAAAGTGAGCAGTCGAGTTTCCATTGTATAACACTGAAGTTATATTTTGAAAGCTTTTTATTCATCTATCTGTATGTCGTGATGTCCTGTTATAATCTATTGCGTTCATTTACTCAACTTTCACCAGATTTACCTAGTATTGTTCTACTCAGCTCCAGGTCAGACTATTTCAGATTCCATTCAGCTCTACTCTTTGTTCGAGCTCTGTCCATCTGTATCTCAAACCGAATATCCCATAAACTCTCCTCATCTGCTTTCAGCGGTGAGTCTCTTTACTTGCGCTCCTTTTCTGTGTCCTACTTTTCAAGCATTCTCCTCTAGTTTGTTATCTATATATTAACTCCTCTATCTATTCACCATTTATAAAAGATTCAAAGCCAAAATGACCTGGTAAACTCCGTACGCACCTGGGTCAGGTGGGAAATCTTTTACGTCGTCTAGTCCTCCAACATATGTAGCTCTACCTAGCTTTGGTACTAACTTTCTAGTGCCCTCTGCTGCATCTTCTGCAACCTTTATGGCCTTCTTGATATCCAAAGTCTCCTTGAACTCTCTAACAAAAGGTATCAAAACATCCATCACCGTTCTGTGTCCTTCTCTAGCTTTTGTGAAATCTTTCAAAGTGTTAATACCAGCATCAAGACTGGATGCAAAAATCTGTCTAGTGTCTTTTTCACCACTTGCAATATTCTTTGTCAAATTGTTAATTAACGATTGGGAGAAGATATAAAGAATAGCTCCCAAAGTACCACCCATGTCGTTTGCTAAAATCGTAAGAATCTTGTTCAAACTAGTTACCACAGACCCATCCTTAGCGACACCTTCTTCAAGAGCTTTCAATGTCCCATTGGCTCCAATTTCCAACATCTTCCCACAATCACCGTCTCCCATCTTGGTATCCCATTCGGTAATTTGAGGTTCAAATTTTATCAAATTCTTAGATGCAGTCTCCAAAACGTTGTGTAAGGTTGTTGGATCAATTTGAATATCGTTAACAGTATCTGGTTTGAACTCATCATAGTGATCAAACTTGGTAATTATTCTTTCTTTGTAATTAGCGGTAGAGTGAGATTGGTCCTTATAGTTGGGCCAGTTAGTGGCATTGGTTGGTGCATCAAACAATTCAAACACTTGCTCTTCGTTGAACAATTTACCTGCACTCTTCGTGACATTAAACAATGTAATGGTAAAGATCGGTGCATTTAATGAAGTAACAAAGTTGCCAGCCAAGACTCTTTGCGGAATAATACCGTAGTGCTTATCCAATTGCTTGACAGCTTCAAAAAGTAATGCTTTCTCTTCAAGAATTGGTAATCCACCCAAGTTATTAAAAAGTAAGATGAACTTATCACTCTTATCATAGTCTAAATAGTTTCTTTCTTTATCGTTTTTATTCAACAAATAGCTCAATAAGTCTTTGATCAAATCTTCATTAGTAGGAATTTTTGGAATTTTAACAAAACCAGGCTCATTGTGAATTCCTAATCCAATCTCAATTTCGTTTGGCTGCAATTTTCCAAAATCAGAATCAGCTTCGTGCCCAGGTATATGGACATGATCTAAACCAGCGTTAATAGATATGACGTTCTCATTAATGATCAGACCAAATTCATAAACATCCTCCAAGGAAAGTCCCTTTTCGGAGGCAGCTCCCAACAACTTAATAATGATACCAACGCCTGCCAAAGTTCTGCGACCTACCAAGGAGTTCGTGCTTCTAGTAATCGAGACGTCATCGGTACATCTCAACAATTTGACCTTGTCCTCTCCGAACCTGGAGATGAGCTCCTGCTGCGCCATACCAAAGTAAAGGTTATCACCAGTATAGTTGGTAATAACCAACAAGCAACCAGCTTCACTATGCACCGCTTTTTCCGCAGCCTGTATATTTTTGAAGTTTGGAGATGCAAAGACTTCACCTTGTGCACATGCAGCTAGCATACCATTACCAACAAGACCAGACCAGCCCGGCTCATGGCCTGATCCACCACCGCTAATCAAACAGACTCTTTTAGGGTTAAATTTGTTGTTGAAAATGACTTTTTCATTGTACAAAACGGATAAATGTTCATTAGAAACAGCATAACCGCTACAACAATTTTTAACAAGGTTACTAGGATTCTCTGGGAGGAAGTGTTTAGTCATTGATGAATTTTTTTAGAATTTTGTTTGGAACAGTTTTTTTTGCAATTTATACATCATCTCAGTAGTGGGTCTGGGGTAAAAAAGTCGGAGCAGCGATTGCTTATGTCCGTATGCGATGAACCCCGATCCTGCTGTATATAAATTTCTCCAGGAAACTTTCCATTTATATGCCCCACCCCTAAACTCCATGCACACTACCCATCGACTTAGGCACGCATGAGTAAATACCCAACTCGTTATAAATACATTCGAGTGGAATAATAATCTTGATCTAATCGCCTTTAATAATAATGAAGATTGTAATTGGAAGTGACCAAGCAGGGTACGAGTACAAAGAAAAGCTTTTGGCAGATTTAAAAAATAATAAGCTAGTAGAGGTGGTTGAAGATGTTGGTGTTGCTTCTAACACTGATTCAACTCCTTACCCAAGCGTTGGAATCAAAGTGGGTGAATTGATTAAAGAAGGTAAATTTGATAGAGGTATATTGATATGTGGTACCGGTTTAGGTGTAGCCATTTCTGCAAACAAAGTCCCAGGTATAAGAGCTGTTACTGCACACGATTCATTTTCTGTTGAAAGAAGTATCTTGTCAAATAATTGCCAAGTGTTATGTATGGGACAAAGAGTAGTGGGAATCGAGTTAGCGAGAAGATTAGTTCAAGAATGGTTAACATATACTTTTGACGAATCGTCTGCTTCGGCAGATAAAGTCAAGGTCTTGAATGAGTATGAATGTGCCTGTTAAATATTGTATAGAAAATGAATAAGTACTGTGACTGCTGTAGCGGTTGTTTGCAATTCAAATCTCCCTCAGTCTATTCTCATTGCAAGAACTAAGGGACGGGTACTGCATACAACCATGCACGAAACTCATTTAGTTAGGATTATTGGGGTGAGAATTACTGAATTTGTGATGACGGTTGAGGAGGGGCAGCTTCTCCGCATGAGAAGAGGCTGCGGGTATTTGATTCCACCGAATTGTTGCGAAAATAAGAACGAATTCGGTGTTAGGTAGATGCGCGGGGTAGGAATAGAGGCGGTCATCTCCTACCACCGCACCACCACGACACCGCAGGAGAGTACCACGGCAGGTGCTACGTGGTTCCTAATCATCTCATCTACTGTCATCTCTGTACTCTACATCGTATAGTCGCCTCCTACGAATTATACGTCCTTACATCTCTCTATATTCTCTTATTCCCAATATGTATTAATATGCTCAACTATACAAAGTGCCACTACCCGTATTCAATTATCTAACAACTCCATGTCATCTTTCACGAAAACCTTCATACTTGGGGTCTTAGGATCGAAAACAATTTCTGGTGCCCTAATAGCATCTTCTAACTTGACCGAGTGAGTAATGAATTCGTTAATCTTTTTTAATTTACCACTTTGAATCAAGTTAAGTATTGGTGGCCATGAGTCATGGTATCTATTAACGAACTTAACATCAACTTCTCCGAAAGATAACGGCATGAATGGGAAAGCATCGATTTCGTTAGAAGAAGAAACACCCACGATTATCAATTGACCATTTCTTCTAACAACGTAACCACAAGTGTTAATGGAGGACGCAATACCAGTACACTCCAAAACATTAGAAGGCATTTCGTATTCAGTTTCCCCGAAGAGCTTTCTAATCTCTTGAGCATTCTGTTGAGTAGTTAAAGAAGGATTGATCCTGTATGGTCTGATGGTAGGGACTAACTTTTTAGCATAATCTAACCTTTCTTGGTTGACGTCTGTAACCACGATTGGGTATGCTCCAGAGATGTCTGCTAATAACAAAGTACCTAAACCGATTGGGCCACAGCCAGCGATCATAGCAGGTTTACCCAATGGTAAGCCTCCTGCTTTTTCAATACCGTGATATCCAACAGACATGACTTCAGCCAAGGCACCTTCTTCGTAACTAACACCATCAGGTAATTTGTGAACGAATTTTGCATCCAAGTTCAAAAACCTTTGAATTGAACCTTGAGTATCTGGCATACCCAAAAAGTCAACATTTTGACACAAGTTGTAGTTACCATTCATACATAAATAACAAGAACCACAAGGAACTTGGGGCTCAATGGCAACTCTATCGCCAACTGATAAAGTAGGGTTTGAGACATTGGTACCAAGTTCAATAATTTGACCAGCAGCTTCATGTCCAATGATCAAGTCTTCGTGGATCACCAAATCACCAATACCACCGTGCTTCCACAAATGGATGTCAGAACCACAGATACCGGTACACTTGACTTGAATTCTGACCTCATTTGGCTTTAAGGGAACGATAGGAGCTTCACCCATTTTGATGGTGTTATTAGGACCAACCATTAAACATGGGTTTGGGACGTGATCCCACTGGGATTTTCCTTCTTGAATTGGAGACATTCTTCTATAAGTTTAGTGGTTTCTTTCTTTGAACTTGTAAGATTTTATCAAGAGATGTGACGGTAAATTTATATGGTAAACGGAATGAAACTCGGATTTGCCTGTATGTGTATAGGAAATTGTATGAGTTCAACAGATATGGAGGGGGAGAAAAACAGGGCAAGTCGTCGCCGTAGCTTAAGAGGAGGCGGAGAGGGGTTAAGCGACTCCATGACTACGGACGGGCTAGGACTATTTTGTTACCCAGGCGCTTCAGGTCATGGGGAAAAAGCCCCGTAGACTTTTACAAGACTACCAAGCTGTGGGGGATCTTGTTTTCCTGTACGCAGGTTTGCAGTCGGTGGGTGCGCATAATCTGGGGTAAACCATAAACATCCTAACCCCTTGTTTTGGATAAAGTTAGCTTGGTAAAGCTAGATCTACGCGATGACTGTTCCTTTAGAGCTTGTGTGTATCGTTCACTGATTCTAGAGCTGAGCTTCTTCCCTTAGCTTTCTGTTACGCTTCTTCTAATTTCCTCCTCATCGCCTTTTGGGCCCTGTTCTTGAGTAGTCTGCGAAAAATAGATGCAATATTCATCCGAAAATTATTCTCATTTCTGGAGTTAAAGAATTGGGTGCACTTTACATCCGAGTTGTTTTTCCGAGACCTCTGGAGGGCTCCGATAACGATACCGATATAGTACATTACTGTAAGCCACTGAGGTTGGTGTAGAGAGTATTTCGGAGCTAAGCTTCCCCTCAGTTTGTTAGATCGTTCTAAACAATAGCCAACGGCCATGGTTATCTACCTTTGTCTTAGAAAGGCGATGTAGTGAACCGCCAAAATATTTTGGATCTCATGATTCTAGTGCTTGAAAGAGTCTCTTAATCTGGTCTGCTGGACTTTGTTCTGACGACCTAGACTACTGAAAGTTTGTTCCACTGCTGACATGATTCGTTGATAATACAAACAAGTGATTACATAATCTAGTGTTATATTTTTGTGATGACATAATCGGCTGCTGATGGATTCTTCTGCTAATACAGTCAGGTGGCTGAAGTTCTCAGGCGCATGTCTTTCGTTGGGCATTTGCTTTCTTGTCTTATTTTTTTCGTTTCCTGCGTTTGGTCTACTGCAGGCAAAAGCTGGTTAGACTTTAACCGCTGCAACTCAAATTTAACTTAGACTTTAAAGTTTAACTGCCCTATGCGAGGTGGTGTATGTATAACCTGCTGTGCCTTTTAGTTCTTTGTTTAAATTTTCGCCGGCTAAAATCAAACTATAGTGGCTTTAAAGGGTAGGGTTTGGCACTATATCCGTATAAATCCGGAGGTATCTCCGTAAACTTGGTAATGTCCCTATCACGTGACCCCTTTTTAATCAGAGAGCGCCTGATTAGAATACAGTCTGATCAGTAAGTCAGATGACTGAGACGCTAGGAAACAAACTTTTACACTAATATAAGCATGTTTTGGTGGGAAAACTGAACATGTACAGTAATTGAAATGTCGTTACAGACGAGTTAAAAGAAAAAGCTTATTTAGCGCAACACTCTTGACTAATGATCCAATAACCGTAAGATGTTAACCTTGGATATTTCCCGATGGACTCTAAAAAATTTTAGTTTCGAGGCAAAAAGCTCTAAATCATAACTTAAAAATGTTGGCTCGGCATTTAATTAAAGTTATGATTTCGCTTTAATTATGATTATTGCTTGTCCCTTCTACAAAGCTTTTTCCAACGTATCCTGTCACTTGCAGGAAAATGCATGCTCTTTTTTTTTTTGTTTACCCAGCTCCTGGAGCTTTAAAAATTTTGCAATAACCAAAAGTCAGCATTGCAAATGTGTGCCTTTTTACCTCGAAAATTAGGCTGCAAATATCTTCCTCACCAGACGCACCAAAAATTAAAATCGCAAAAATGTTGGGGATCATACGGTTACATGCTGCTTTCGCAACTTGATAAATCTATTATCGATAGAGTCCTAGAGTTCCTACAACCTCAGGATCTAGTGAACCTAGCGTTGACCAATTTTCAATTCTACCTGCCTTGCTCGAAAAAGTTGTATCTGGAAATACTTGTTATTCCCACCACAAAACTTAACCCAAGAGCGAACAGGAAATTGGCTTTCAATAACAAAACCATTGTCTACGGTCTTCTAGAATGCCTCAATGAGACTAAGAATCTACAGATGGTTGAAGCGAGACTTAAAGTCCTAAATGACAGCTTGAGAGTGAACTCAGGACTTGCAAAATACATCAGAAAGATAAGTATCTTTGACGTTTATAATGATGAGATCCTTGTCCAATTAGCACGATTATTATCGCAAACTGAATGTAAAGTTTATATTGAAAATGATGTTACTAGAAAGTTGTTGAAGCAGGTACTGGATTTCAAATCGGTAATTGTGGAAAACAGTCAAGATTTCAAGGATGTTGATGAATTGCAAATACGAACAGGTGATTGCAATAAGTCACAAGAGTATTTTAACCAAATACAATCTGTTATTATAAGAGACCCGCTGTTTTACCGGTATTTGAGAGAGCACCGTATCGTTCTTTCCCCTAGAAGTGTGAACATTAACAAGTACACTGACTTTAGTTGCCTTGACGTGAAAAAGTTGCAAAACATGGAACTCGAGCTCGAACTTGCCACTGATTTGTATGCATTGAGTAAGAGAATTGATATTTCAAAGATTCAGAAACTTGCTATTATTCAACCAAATCCTTATGATCACAACACCAACGAAAAACTAGACCTTAAACTTATAGAGTGGATATCTTCAAACGCAGATAGGTTCAGGAGTTTATCTTACCTCGCAATCAAATACAACCCACCTTTGAACGGACAAATTTTGGATGGATTCGAAGGTAATTATCTTAAAAAAATCGAAGTGATCAACGCTTTGGTCAAGATTACAGACCAGCTCAATACTCCCAAGATCAATTTGATTCTACCCAATTATCTCGAGGTACTTACGTGCTACGAGCAACCTATGAACAATATGATGTGGAACGGATGTAAGTGTAAATACTGTGATGTTTACCTCTCCAAAATTGACAAATTTGTGAATTACCATAAGTATTTCGATCCTGAGCTGGGGTTTTGGAAAGATTTGAACAATGCAATAACGCTCAATTCTATGGCACAAAACTTTAGCTCGAGATATTTGAATACGAACAACTGGGATTATATTGGTCCACTAAGATTTAGGAACTGGGACTTCCACACTAACAAATTTTACCCTATTCAGTATCAATGTTTCAATTTACAAACGGTTTATGAGAGTGACTATAATGAAGGGCAAGAGATTTATTTTGATACGACTGAGCAGCAGACCAATTGTGAATACACCAGATTATTTGCTGATGTGAATGTTTGTGTGCTTCACTACCTTGAAGATATTGTAAACATGTTGATAAAATTACATAGAGGTAATGCCGAAAATTTCGAGATCAAGGAACAAGATATCACTGACGGGGAAGAACAAACGAATTTACAAAATCTTTACTTGAATGGATTTCAATTTAATTTTGGTAAAGAAATGAACGGCACGAATTTTTATGAGTCTCATTTTGATTAAAAGTATAATAATGTATAAAATAAACCGGAGCTGTAATCGGAACTGCAACTGCAGTCAAGTCTTTGGCTGCAAGAAAAAAACGGTCGCGTGACCCAAAAATTGTCTAGTTAGAACAATAGAGTGGAATATTTCGCCGTATGGCTTTGCCATAAATTTGAAAGACAATCTACAAATCTATTGTTTAGTAGCAAACCGCCGAAACTGCTTGTAGTCAATCCCTCGTTTAACTCACATAGTAGGACCTGCATTAGTTATTACAACACTAGGGTCGGAGATATCGTCAGTTCCCCAGGTTAATTTTTTAGAAATGTTTCATACCACCGCTAAACAATAAAGAGATGTAGAGACCGAAAGGGTTCAAAACATTTAGATACGTTGCATTATTTTTTTGCCCCTTGACTAGGCAGTTTCAAGATGTGGTAAGAGTAGCGGTTGGACATACACAATATTTTATATAGCTCCCAGTTTTAAATCACTCGCTTACACAAAAAGAGCGAATTCTTTGTCGAAGATGGGTTTTAGTTAGCAAGTAAAGTAGCGGTCATTGGAGGCAAAGTAGTACTTTGCTCATGTGACTACTTATAGATTTCCCCTTGAAGGAAATCGCCGTTTTGATCGACTAGACGCCGCAGGAATATGGGCCAATAAGGTTATGAAACACTTAAGCCTACGCTTAGCGAATAGGATGCCAAGGAGATAATGATAACATAATTTTTGTGACAGAAGAAGCCAACCTGGATCTAGGCATACGTAATTACCAGGATTTTAACCGTTGAAAAAAGTCCAAGTAGCAGTATACTAATTCGCGCTACCTGCATTGACAAGGATACAAATAACAATCTGCTAACTTTTTAAATTAAAAAAACAAAAAACAAATACACCCCGTTCGTTTTGTGTTGACGCGCTATGCACAGGAACCAAGTTGGTTTTGGCCGATGTAATAAATATTGAGAGCAAACAATTGGAAAAAAAACTCAACGGTTGAACCTTAACCGATCACCTAAAGAAGTAATCGCATAAAAAGTTTGGAAAAGGAGAGAAATCTACAAACGTTGCATGATGGCACAACCTTTGGTGACGGTGGAGATGGATATGTGACTTATCAGTATAGTTGACTATCGAAAATCGATTACAATGTACAAATAAGTACATTGAGATCATTGAATTCGGGGGTAAGAGGGTTAAGCGACCAAACCCTTTATAAAAATTATATATAATAATCGGTAACGCGGTAAATGAGCGGTTTGAAGAATTAAAAAAAAAAATAATGGTATGGACCCGTTAATTTCATAACTTAACCGATTAGGTACAAATTGATTCACCAGTTTCCCTTTAAAGCAAGTATTATGCGGCTACTGCATTCTAACATGCAGGATGCTCGAATTTACCGAGGCCAAGGGGACTTGCAAAAAAATTTATCAAATAACAACCCGCAGAATTGCTCGAAACTAGAAATAATAGGGGTGATCAGTATATGACGTTTAATTCTTATAACAGCTTTTTTACAAATTGGGGACTCAAAGATTTGCGAAATTGGTTTCGATGTTTGACTCATTTCAAACAAATTTGAATAACTTATTTCATTCATACCGAGGTCTTCGTGCCTTGCCTTGTACATAAGAGATTTGACCCAAAAGGGCCAATGTGCCATTGGAGTTAATACGGCTCCTAATATTAAGCTAGGCGCAGAATCTTCATATTTGTTTGCCACGTAAGTTTGTCCCAATCTATCAATTTTCAAGGTACATATTCTTGGTGCAGACGACACAAAAATTGAAAATACCTGCATGTAGGACAACATTTGCACGACCTGTATACTACCAGCGACATTTGGTACAACGAAACGGCGATTTACACGATCAAAACGAATTTTCTTGTAGGAGTCCTGAGAATTTACTATTTAGGAGCGATTCTAGGTATTGGCTGGCTCAAAGATTCTGCTAATTATGTATAGGCGCTAATTTATATACTAGGTGTGTAATAAACTAAGATCTAGCATAGAGCCTCACGGAATTTAGTCTTGTAGGAAAAGGAATTGACGAAATAGCAGCAGAATTTAGAGATGAGCAAACCTGAACGTGAAGTTAGTCTCATTTGAGGTTGCGGTATGGATTGCAGTTTAGCTAGATTGAATTTCATCAAAGCAATTCCCCTCAGCGTCCCCCACCCCCCACGCATCTAAGGTTTCCTTGCGCAGTAGGTAAATGCTTTCCGATTACCATCTCAAAGCTTCCTGCGAGTCGATGCAATATGCAAGGTTGCAGAAAATATTATTTAACTGAAGCGCGCAGGGCCCCTTTTTCCAACTGTGAATTTTGAAGAACCAATCGATAAATGTATTGAAGTAAGGGGGCGTAAATTGACTAATTGAAATTCCTAATCGATAATTATTTGTTACTGAAACAACAATAAGTATCATGATAAATGAAAAAATAATATTCCAGTTGCTCTGCAAGCACAACTTAGATATCTTTAAATTTTTTTTTTTATAATTCGCAAATGGGATATATAGTTTGTAAGTTGTTGGGACGGCCCTGTTACGGGCCTAAGCTGAACGAACATGCAACGTGCCATATATATTCGAAAACTGTAAAAGGAAATCGGCTAAATCTTAATTCCTTATGTGTTCGACCCGCAGTCAGGCTGCATCTCAGGTTTGCCGCCAGCGGTCCCCTGTGTAGCGCGTTACAGTTACAGCAAAGCGTTTAAGCCAATAAAAAAACAAGGGCCCCATCTCACACAACAAAAGAACTTCGACGTTCCTGGTTTCTTTCTTCCCAGTAACATCATCAATTCCTCTGCTGTTGAGCAGACCAGTTTATTGACTTTTGGTTGTGGTAGGAGAGTCATGTCCACCGTAATTGAATGACCCCAGGCTATTATCAAGAAGGTAACATTGCACACTCTCTTGTGTTTTTCATCACAGGATTAGAATCTCTGATGTTTTTCAAACGGATACAGGGCTCCCTTTCCCCTCGGGGCCTTAAAGAGAGTTACATCTCTCTCAAAAATAAAAAAAAATAAAAAACTAGTTGGTTATGAGTGTATCCATCCTCTTATTACCCAATTTTGCACACACTGCAGGAAGGAACCCGCAATTAGGGGATCTGACAATCGTCACTGAGTTTAACCGTTCAATAAACTGCGAACAATTGAAACTGCTTATTATTATTCAATACAATTGGATACAGCATACTCTTCCTGACGATACCAATATATTTTCCTGATTCAGGTAACGACATGTCACATTACTACGTACGTTACCACGTATCGTCTAACTAGATCTAGAATTACTCGTAGTATACATTTCAGATAAAAATCTATAAGCATAGAAGTAAAGCACCATTCAAGCTTCGGGTGAAATGGTGATATATAAGGGTCGTTAATTCGTTATATGGTCGTGTGTCTCTGTATAAACCTTCTATTGCAGGTCTAGGTATGTCTTTGTGATTTTAGATCTCGAAGTCTTCGGAACTGCTTCTCTAAATCTTTTGTTTTTGGGTGTAAAATGTACTTGTTTTGGTCGGGTCTAATTGGTTTAGTTCTTCGAAAGAATTGATCTATTTCTGAAACTTATATTACTTTTCCGTTTCTTACCGTTGGTATGAGTCTTATAATGTTGCATACAATTGTCTTGTCTAGCGAACCTCGCTTCACAATTTGGCCAAGGACAAACATGTTTCCTTTCACCTGTGTGAATTCTATTGTGACGGGCTAAATGTCCAGATGTAGTAAACAGGCGACTGCAAGTTTTACATACATGCTTTCTTTTTAGACCCGCAGGAGATCCTGGGGATCCTATTTCAGTTTCTTTTGAATTTGGTGGCGGAGTTGGCAAGAGCGTTTTAGGGGAAACACTGTTTAACGCATGTTGAACACCAACTGGAATGGTTGATGGGTTTGGGGTACCACTTGCACTGACAACTCCTGTTTGGTAACTGTAATTGTAATAATATTGTACTGGATAAACTGGTGAAGGTGAAGCCCCAGGTGAAATCAGCAGGGTTCTGATATTTCCAGCTTCTGCTACATTGTTATTAGCAGTTGGTGCAGAAGAACTGGTAGAACTATTTGGAGTAATTGAATTACTACTTGGCTTATTCAATGGGAATTCATTTGGTAATTGGACCTGATTCAAGACTTCACTAAAACTTGGAAGCCTAGTAATTTGCAGTTGTCTAGTATTGTTATTATACTGGGGTTGGGGATACTTTATGTTATTGTATACAGGTTTAGAAAACATATTTGATAAAAACTTATATCTAATCAATTAAACTATCTGAATCTTGTGGGGGAGGTCAAAGGGTATTTATAGTAGGTAGTCACTAGTGCTCGAGAAGAAAAATCTAAAATAAAATAAAATAACAAATTAATAAAATAAGTAAGTAAATAAAAATAAAAATAAAAAATGAAAGTGCTTGTATCTGCGGCAACGATTAAGATGGAATTTTTTTTTATATTGTGGAATTTTTATTTTGTATCACACTCACTCATGCATGCTGCACAATTTGTTATGGATAAGGATGTCACTTTGCCAACGGCTCTCCCTAAAAGGCATAAGTCGTTTATTGCCACTTGCAAAGGGCACATACCTCTCTGCCCTTAAATCTTATGGTAAATGAACGTAGTGGTAGTAATCAATTGATAAGTATTTTGCCGTACTGCTAAGAGACTCCCTGTCGTGTGTTTATTGATAAGCGGTAGTGCCACGTTAGTTGTTTGAGACACTTTAGTTTCGCCTCATAAGCTTAATCTTAATCCACGTTATACAATTGCCTTCCCTGTGATTTGTTTTGTCGCTATGTGTTCAAATAAAGTTTGCGGATCAAAACCTAAAGATCTGGAAAAAAAACCCTGTTTTTTTTACTCACAAGAAAAAAAATTAAAGAATTTTAAAAAATTATCGGCGGAGCCCCACGAAACCTTCGGCGAATCTCAATCACGTATAGCCAAACTTTATTTGACGACCCAGTTGACTAGCAAGGCTCTTAGAAACGAACTCCAGTTTACTACATACTACTACACATACTTGAGTCACATAATAGCAGTTATAAAATCTAGTATGTTTTCTTACCCTAAGCTTGCTGAGTGCCCATGTACTCTACGAGCTGTTGGTAAATTAGCTGCTCTGTATTTCACTTGAACAAGTATAAATGTCTCGTTGCAGACTATCCTCTCACTAGGGCCCTCGCCCAGCTTTCAGAGTTTCGGGCTGCCGCGCCGACATTTTTGGTTTGTTTCACAAGGGTCTATCATATCCTGCACACACGAGACCCTAGACGCGAGGTTTAGCCTCAATTGAGAGCCTTCCCGCGGGCTTGGTCTAACTATGCCGGAATTCTCGCTCAAGCAATAGATTTTCTCGTTGACATGGAAGAATTCTCGTAAATTGTCGTTACTTTGAAAAATTTCTCGCTTACAACCGGAGTTAAAGATCTTTACTAGCAAGGATACTCCTGTATTCAATACGGTATACAAGTAGTAGACACGATACAAATAATAATCTAGTCAAATGGACATAAACCCCTCCAATAATCAAAGTTTTGACTTGATTCTGTTCTGTTACTTCTTTTCTGGGCTGAACCCTTGAATTTTTCCTAGAATTAGGATATTTTATGTATATTAGTTGTAGGATTAAAAAAAAGTGATCATTTC
The DNA here is from genome assembly GCA_030581475.1 of Yamadazyma akitaensis. NCBI lineage: Eukaryota > Fungi > Ascomycota > Pichiomycetes > Serinales > Debaryomycetaceae > Yamadazyma > Yamadazyma akitaensis. The sequence goes on from JAKTTN010000010.1 coordinate 57,767, forward strand.
CAATTATGAAGCTTTACGCCATCAAGTGACTGATCAAATTGAGGTACAGCATTAAATAGGCATGGCCCTTTGAGATGACCGCTTTTTAGTTTGTTTAAAATACTTGCCATTGGCACGCTTAACTCCTCTATTATCTGGTTTAGCACCAATCAATCTTCTTCTCTCTGCATTCAACTCCACAAGTTTACTTTTAAAATGCATGAAATAACTAAGTTGGTCATTATTAGAAACGTACTTGCTAAATTCATTCTTTGTAGTGGGTAACACAATCGATAATCTTTTTAAAGATTCATCACTAAGAATATTATTGGCATTTTGGAAGTTCAACTCAATTCTACGCTGATTACGAATCATGTTTAATTCGTTGAAACATTTCTCGATGTGTTGTTCATTACCACGGTTTACTTGATTACCGTATCTGTTGGCGGGTAATTTGATTGGTTGGTTAGTTTTAGCACTCATAAATCCAAGCGATTTGCTTCTGCCTGCAACAGCAGCACTTCCGGTCCCGGTAGCACCACCACCACCACTAGTGGTCTTAGAGCTACCAGAGCCAGTAGCACCGTCAGTGAACTTGATTACAACTTTCTTCATTCCCGCCAACACTTGTCTCGAAGAAGTACCCACTCTCACATAGTTAGATGCAAACCCTCCTCTTACTATAGAGTACTCTTCCAAGCAATTGTCACAAATTAGGTGGAAAAAAATTCGTTCAATCTCTAGCTTAGTCATACTTTTCCCCATTCCATGGTATGGATTCTGATTATGACCATTGCTGACAATTTTAGAGCTGTTGGACCCTTTAAATATATCCTGACAATAGAGTAATGTGACTTTATCGCCTTGGATCAACTCAACAAGCTTAATTACATTCTTTGCCATCTCAGTGAAATCAACAGATTTTTCTTTCTTATTCGGATTATTACATGCATCGCATTGTTTCATACAATACTTTGAATCAAATGTTTCGTTGAAGTATTGTAATACCTGTCGTCTTCTACAATCATGATTATTCTCACAATACTGAATCACTTGTCTCAACTTGTTCAAATGATTTTCTTTAGTTTCAGCATTGTATTCGTCATCTTTTTGAATCATCAATTGCAAGTTTCTGGCATCCTTGTAAGAATAATACATAATACAGTCGCTCTTCAAACCATCTCTCCCAGCTCTACCGGTTTCTTGATAATAACCCTCTAAATTTCTCGGCAAAAATGAATGAATGACAAATCTTACATTAGGTTTATCAATGCCCATACCAAAAGCAATAGTGGCACATATAATACGGATTTTTTCTTCTTGCCAATCTTTTTGAGCTCGAAATCGATCCTCAGTTGACATTCCGGCATGATAGAATGAAGTCTTCATCCCAAATTGATTTAACTTTGAACTGATTTGTTCACACAGTTGTTTGGAATGGCAATAAATGATTCCGGTTTGGTTCTTGTACTTCGATTCAATGGTATCTTTGATGTTCATAACAAATCCACCAGTCTTCATTCTAATCTCATAGTACAAGTTGATTCTATTAAAACTTTGCTTTAATATCCGGGGTGTTTTCATGTTCAACAAGTGCATGATATCGAGCCTCACTTTCTCGTTAGCAGTAGCCGTCAACGCCATGATCGGTATGTCGGGGTAGCTCTGTCTGAATACACTCAAGGCCTTGTAATCTGGTCTGAAATCATGACCCCAACTGGAGATACAGTGTGCTTCATCCACCACGATTTTATTCAACATGTTTGAATCGTACAAATTTTTGATGACTCTCTGAATTTGTGAAGAAGAGTTGATCATTTCTGGGGATAAATATACCAAATCCAAGCTGGCACTTTTAAATAGTTCAATCATTTGCTTTCTCTCCAGGTACTCAATTTTTGAATTAATCATTCCAGCCGAAATATTCTTCTTCTTCAAGTGCTCCACTTGATCCTGCATTAATGAAATTAATGGAGATATAACAATTGTCACGCCTTGATTCTTTTGGCCTACTTTTATCAATGCAGGGAGCTGATAACACAAGGATTTCCCTCCTCCAGTGGGCATCAACACAAATACGTCTTTTCCTTGGAGCAAAGAGATGATGGCGTCAAACTGGTTTGACCGGAAATTTTTTAACTGAAAGTTACGATTAAGTACTGAATAAATTTCTTTTATGATAGCACCACATCCTGGATAACTTTTTTCATGCTCCCGAATCACATCGATAGATGTAGTGATACCCTGTTCTATCAACTGAGACTGTTCATTGAAATCATCGGAATCGTCAAAGTCGTCAAAGCTGCCATTTGCCGGTGTTGGAGGTCCAGCTGTGGTAACTTTCTCTTGCTTGAGAAAAACAACTTCTGGATGATTGCTCCCATCGTACTCTTCGTCGTCCTCGTCATTTATCTCAATAACTTCATAATTCACTTCTCTCTCATCATTTAGTTGTGTTGAGTTGAAATTAAAGTCGTTGTAGTCATCGTCTATTTCACTAAAGTCATTAGCTCCATTCACACCTATGACTTCGGCTGCTTTTTCTACCAGTTCTTCGATTTCATCATCATCAAATTCCAGCTCGTTAGCATGAGATCTTTTCATACGAGTCGAATAAACACGAGACATATCCACCAGTTCTTCTACTTCCTCATCAATTTCTTCGACTGTGGGAACACTAGGAACTTGAGGAGTGGGCCTAGTATATGTAATACCCATCCTACTAGCAGTGTCTTGACTTAGCATAATATTTTCCAACCCATCTTCCTCCATGATTGAATCGTCTGCTATATCTGAATTACTGTCGCTTGAGTAATCACCCTCCATATTTACATCCGCATCAACATCCATGCTATTCTGAGTGCCGTCTCGTACAATAAATCCACTACAATCGGTGTCTTCGTTCTCATCTTCATGAACCTGACTCCAAAGTCCTTCTCCTTCCCCAGAACCGAAATCGTCTTCTTCTTCGTCAGAGAATACCGGTCTCGAAGGTCTAGTAACTATAGGAGCTTCGAAGTCTGTATCGTCAGAGGGAAGGCTTATGGGATTGGAACGAGAACTACGAGGATTCCGAGTAGTGACAGGGCTAGAATCGGTTGCTTGTGGTGGTGGTGGTGGTGGTGACACCTTCAGGATTGACAGCGACCCATTTGATGCTGAATAAGCCGATTCTGGAACAATAGGCACTGCCAATTCATCGCTTAAATCCAGATCGGAAAATTGTACTTCGTTATCCCATGAATTAGCGGCTTTCTGTAGGTTGTTGGATGCACCTGGGGTGACCTGGGATTGCCTTGAAGCAGTCACTTCCACGTCACTGATCTGACTTAATTCCTTGATTGCGAATGATGGGAGAAGTCTCTTAATATCCTTTAAGTTTGATTCTATTTTTTGAAATTCTGGGGTAAAACGATGCTCAATGAACCGGTTTTTCTCGTCTAAGGAGATGGATGATGACTCAAAAATTGTATACCGTTTTGTAAGGAGACTGCACTTATTTTCAAGATAATTGATATACTTTTGATATAGCAGATCGCGTGAGCGATAAATACTATTGGTTCCTATTTCATCATCTGCTTCAATCTTGTCGCCGTTTATACTAGGTTTACTAGTTTTGGTAGTATTTCTCGCTATGGCTTCATGCCCCGGTCTTTCTCGTGCCATACTTCTTCCATTCGATTCTATTGGTACCATTTTCTCTACAGGTAGCGTGGGCGCCAAGCTATCTTCAAAAGGAACGTAACCCTCTTGAACTTGGACGCTTACTTGGCTGTGAGATGGTTCTATACGCGTCCTAGTCGTGGCCACCTTTGTCGGTACTAAATTATTCTTCCGCGTATCAATTTTTGATTTCTTTAGGAGTAGTCTTAGCTCATCATCGCTATCAATTTCCTCCACATCTCTTTTGTCTGAGACTGGAACAGAGATCACAGACGTGGGTTGGGCATCACGTTTATCTATTTGTTTCCCAAATCTATTTTTCTGTATTTGTGTTTCACCATTTTGTATGATGTTTGTAGTAGGATTTAATGGAGTTCTCACAGTATTCACAGGTTCTTGACGCGTGATGATAACTCCCGGATTGAAACTCGGTTTGTTCGATTTCTCCATCAACACGTCTACCAACCCCCTGTTGGGGGTATATGGCTTATGACGTGCCACCCAATTACGCTGGGTTTGCAAGTTATCAATCATACTGATCTGTGTATATGCTAACGCGAAGATGTAGTTGTATTGGAGAGGACACGATAATATATAGAAAGCGTATCTCGAGTTATATGCAGACCATGAAGGTGGAAGTGGGTATTGAAAATAGGCAAAGAGAAATAGAGACAGGAGCGAAGTAGACCTGAGGATCAAGCAAACCGGGAACATCGTAAGAAATTTAGTGCAAATTATGGACAAGGGAGTACATGGTCAAAGTGACAGAGATGTATGGCTCAAGATAGTGAGAGCTGATAATCAGATTGACAAAAGAGCAGTATCGGTGGTTTGCTTGGAAAGTACACGAGTAGCTATTTGGAGCAACACTAATGGGTAAGCACTCAAAATTTCCCACATTTTAGCTGTGCAAGGTATTGAAGGCACAAGTTTGAGTGGTGGTCTACGATGTGCGACTCGGTGCTAGTGCGATTGATTTTTTGCAACCAAATATGAAGGAGAGTATCAGACTTAATCCGGGAGACAGAGCAAACAAGAACTCGATCGCTCCACAAGACTGGTATGTTGAGTTTCACAGAATTCTGGTAAAGAGATGAAAAATCCAGATCGAACCCAGTTCATTATGGAATCGCTGTCATTATCAAAAACCCTACGAGACCAGTCCTAGTACGGCATAGCCTCTCCTGACGTCCAGTCTCTGCCATGCCAGTGGCCACCGAAAGGCTCACTAAGTTCCCACTACTCCTTACTACAAGAATCCAACGTTACATACTCAATGAAAACACTAACGCTCCACCGCAATCACACCACCTGCTGAAGGCTTTGGAATGACGTCAAGCTGTGGCCCCATATACACAACGCCATTAAAAATCCATTTACTTTGCGCCCGATATATTCCGACCAAGACATTGTCTTCAATCTTGACTCCAACTAGAACCAGCACCCAAACTGCAAGCTTCACTCAGCCGATTCCATCCACTCACTCAGAAAACCGAGACTCGAACATTTAAAACGTCTAGCCCATATTTGTCGTGTGAAAAACATCGTGTGCGAGGGAAAACCGATAATAAGTTCAAACCCTGATTAACCAAAAAAGCGCCCCGACTTAATGGGCCTCCAATGGATGCCGCGCTGAGGAGAAGAGCGGGAAAATAGACATATTACGTCAGCAAAGGACACAATGAGGGGACTATAACCGGGTCTCCTATCACAAGATTTCTCAACCTCACACCCCCCCTCCTCACCTTCCCCCACCGAGATTGACACACACAATTGACTCCCCCTACTGAAAAAAAAACCAATAGCTCGGCACCAATCGTCTCTACCTGTGATATATCTTTGGAAGAGAGTTCATATTTCTTCTAGTCGTAGCCTTAAGATTCAACATACCCGCTGACTGTGCTGCCAAGTAAATAGAACCGTCAGCTGTCTGCTCATCGCGAAATCCTCCGATCAGGGTTCGGAAATAGCTGTTGGGCGGCCCTCTCATCTGGTTGGGACTTTTGTTTTAGTTTCCCCTATCTCCCCACCATCGAGCGCCGCGCTCTTTACTATTGACGTGCTTCCAAAAGTAGAGGTGGCGTTACTGCCGTTCCCCTCGTGTTGCACCGGAATTGGGAGTTCGCGGTAGCTCGTACCGCCAAGGGCTTTGCTACCACCGGAAAGATAGTGCGATTTTTGGTGGTGCAACCATTCCCGAAAGTGGAGATTAGTTTTTCCACCATACTAAACGAAACATCTCCTCTTCTACCAAATATATATTTGTAAAATCCCCAATTATCCAAGAATATTTACCGATTTTTAACTATAATTTAATCCCAAACCTCCATTAATTTTTTTCACACTTAGTCATCCACTAATTGAGTAAATTTCATTCCTACCCTCGTCGGGCTCCTTAAAGTTACACAAAATCCCCCTATTGGCTTGTTTAACAAAAAATCCGAATCCCGGAACATCTCATATCAATTATTTTTCACTGCACGCAGCCATATTTAAATAGCTTGGTTTCCATTTTTTCTTCAACATGTCTATAGATTTATTAAGTGATTTGTGGACTGATAACTCCAGTATCTGGAGTCAGTCAAAGTCCAAATCCCAGGAAAATTCTCATCCCCAAACTCCCTGGCCTGCAGAATTCAGTTTCTCGTATGCTCAACCACACCAACAACCACAATCACAAATTCAGCAAGTTCAGGTATCTTCAGCACAGGTAGCTCCAGTGCATGTGTCCCCAGTTCATGTTCCATCTGTGCATATCCCTGTGCAAGCTTCCCAAGCTGCTGCACCAGGTGCTGCTACTGCTGCTCAAATGACCATTCCAAATGCTGCGCAGGTCCCACAAATGGGAACCATGTTTTCTCAGTCCCCTCAACTTCAAAAAATCACTTCAAATTCATCGACTTCTTCGGCTTCATCGCTAGATGACTACGATAACTACTGCTATACAAATCCGGTTCATGGCCACGCCTCCAATCACAGTAGTATTTCTTCTGCTTCGTCATCTTCGTGCTGCTCATCATCCAATGTTCATGGCCATAATGTTAAACCAAACATTTCGCCAGTAACTAGCAATTCTAGTATTTCGGATGACAAAAGACCCGTAAACACCCAATTGTATAAGACTGAATTATGTGATTCTTTCATCAAATACAATTTCTGTCCTTACGGTAACAAATGCCAATTTGCGCATGGAGAGACTGAGCTTAAGTCGATTCACCGGCCTGCCAATTGGAGGTCTAAACCATGTGCAAATTGGTCAAAATTCGGTAACTGTCGTTACGGGAATCGGTGTTGTTTCCGTCACGATTGAACGTTAATAGATTATTTATTAGGATTGGGCCCTATATCTGGTTATAAGGGAGTTATTGTTTAGGATAATGGAAAAAATTAGGAATTTATGTAGATTCACTGTAAAACAGTGCTGAGTCTGAATTTCAATCAGTACTGGCGATGAAAGTACGATAATTGATGTAGTTTATGGTAGTCTTTGTATAAGCTGATCTTTTTGCAGCCATTCGCGATTGCTTATTAGACACTGTTTGCTGAATACACACAGCATAAACACACATGAGTCTATACGACAAGAGCACTACTCTCATTGATTCACTCGAGAAGCTTCCTCGAATCGATACTGATAAGCACTCTTTGTAACGACACCGTATATATCAAGTATCACGTGACTTCTGTGAGCTCGTCCTTTTACTCATAGATAGCAAGCCATTTCAATACTCAAATATCTCCTTGTCTCTTTAGTATTTCTCCAAATATGCTCCATAATTGCGCTCCCACTTGTTCCTTCACTTCTTTGTCTTCAATTCCTCTTCTACTTACTTACCGGGTAAATTGAAAAATTTTCAGAATTTCCTCCACACGACCTCGATTCGCATAGTTACTCATAGTAAATCGAACTACTAAGACCTAATATCTACCACTCCAATGATAGACAGAATCAGGCTTTCAAGCTCCCTCTTGAAAGAAAGGGTTCCATACCTTAATAATCTCAACCTGCAGTTGGAGGCAGGTAGCTTGGACCCTCTGGACCAGAGTTCTCTTTTACAATTCTGTCTAGATTCCTACTCTCACTATCAAGACCCACAGAGCCGTGCTTTAGTTGCAAAACTTGTTTCTCAGTTCATTAAACTGGGCGAAGCAGATGCTATCATTGCATACATTGGTCCCGTTGCTAAAAGCGGCAAATCTGTCGCTCTCACCGATTTGCTAACCCTATTAAACTGGTGCAATCTTTTGGTAGAATCCATTCCAGTAACTAATAACCCACAATTGACTCAAACTTGGATAAAATTGATTGACTCATGTTTGGAAGGAACACATAGTGTTGGATCCAGAGACACCAGAATATTTCGTTCAGTTGTTGCTAATACAAAACATACGTTATCAAAAGTTTTAAGTATAGATCTTATTGATTGGCTTGTGGAACAGTTCGATTTAAATGTGGTATCTCTCGTGGCAGATGTTTGTGTAGACTTGCAACCATCGTCTCCCGAATTATACCATCATTTTCTCAGTAAAGCAAAGGTAGTCATAGAGAAATTCAATGCTCTTGTTACATCTATATTCCCTAAAGTTCCAAGTGTATACTCATTCCAATTGTTTGAACGGTTCGTGAATGAGTTCGTGGAACCTTCCGGCATTCTTGAGGTATTGGAAAATTTCGAGAAACTCATCATGAAAAACTCCGAAGTGTCTTTGGGTTACTTAGTTCCTGAGTTTGTAAAATTGATTCGAAACTCTGAGGCAAAGACTGCTGTTAACAACTCAAAGTTTGTTGCTAAAGTCTTAAACGGGTTGAAGAATTCCAAAGAAATTGTAAGAACTGAATCTTATAATACACTCGCCTTTTTGGGTTATAACAAATATAATGACTTGTTCGACTTATCGAAGACTGGAACAGCTGATTCAAAAATATTCATCTATAAACTCCTTGCATCTATTGATGCAGATGACAAGAAAACTTTTTTGGAGAAGTTGTTCCCCCTTGTCAAAAAAGACATGAACGAGGTCACGTTAGCATACTTAATAGAAGCTTTCATTTCCAATTATTTCCAGACTGCTACCGACAGAACTTACCAAAGTTTGATTAATGATGGGTTTAAACAGAAAAAATTGAACTTGAGGAAGTTGTGGTTTGTCTCCATTGGATCATTCATTGAATCCCATCCCAGTTTTAATGATTTGAGTAAAATAGATTCTTTAGACTATGATACAAGTATCAAAGAGTTTCTCAGCTCTCCTTTATTATTGGTCAATAACAAGGGTATCGCATGTTTGTTTGTGTCCATTTACATTATCAGGAAATTCAGTTTATCTGTAGATTTGACTAAGGTGTTTGATAACGAAAAAATCCCACTTGTTTCTATCAAGATTTTCAACAAATTGGTCGATTCCTATGATATTAAATGGGGTGTCCATGTTTTAGCTACTTTAAAAGCAGATGTATATACCGAAGATTATGGTCTTTGCTGGTTGTACTTGTTAACGTCCTCCAACGTGAACGCACAATTAAGAAACAAAAACTTGTCTGTTTTGGTTGCTTCCGATGCTGCTGAAAGAATTGCCAAAAAGTTGATCGAATCTACACTCGGATACTTAACTAAGCTCGGTTCTGCTTCCACAACTGAAGAGTTAAATATCGAATTCAAAAATATCTCAGGAATCTTGAAACAATTGATAAAATTGAACAACTCCATAGAATTGATCTTAATTGCAAACTATGAACCTTTAAGGGTCAAAAATTCCTGGATTGGTTTATCTCAATTGATTTCTTTGAATATCGAACAATTTGTAACTGAAAACTTCAATACAATCTACGACTTGGTTTTTCATATATTGACAACCCAATCCAAGGACTCTCACGTTTACAGAAGTGCAATTAGATCCATTGGCCAGTTGTGTATCGTTGTGCCAAAATTGATAATTCCAAAGCTTACATCCGCTTTCTTGAAAGAATTGAACTTTGATATTGATGACCTCACGTTGCAAATATGGGAAAACGAATCCGAGCTTCCGGTTGTTAACGTATTGAAAAATTCAAAACTTGAGTTAAATAAAAACTCAAAGGATTACGAAACACAGAAATGGGAAATGGAATTAAAAAACCAATTGAAGAAAGTTTCAAAAGAAGATCAGAAATTAGTCAATGAACAAAAGGCTAAAGAACTTCAAATCAAAGCAGACACTCAGGACAGCGTCAACAAGATGATCAAAAACTTCCACATCATTAATGAATTGGTTTCTGTCTCCAAAAACTTTGAAACTGATATCAATACTTGGTATCCAAGCTTAATCAAAATTCTAGCTGACTGCTTCACTAAATACAATGTTATTAATAAGGTCACTTCAAACTTATTTTTCACCACATTCTTGAACTTATCTTCTTGTATATCTTCCAGCTTTGACTACAGCTTCAAGCAGTTGATCGGTTTAAACACAATAAGGTTCTACACCAATCAAACTATTGATGATGCCATAATATCAAAGATTTTGTTCAGAGCTAAATTCCTTTCCGATCAAATCTCTTTGGACTTCGTTACCATGTCTTATTTGTACCCGATGATTATCAAGATCTTGAATATTGGTCACGAGGTCTCTCTCAAGTCATCCAAATTGGTCACTACTTCTGAGTTTGTCAATGAAGATCCCAAGGAAGAACACTTGCTTTTGGCCATTGAGGTCTTGAACAGTCATTCCGATATTTTCGCAAATGAACTCATCCCAAGGTATGATGTCTTGAAGGTGTTGCTCAAATTGTTGAAAATTCCTTCTAGGCAAAAAATGGCAAAGGAGTGCTTGATTTCCATCTGCTCAAACATTTCACTTAACTTTGAAGTCGAGGATATCAAAATCTTGTTTGACCATTTGGTAACCTCTGATAATAACACCAAGCTCACAATTTTGGAAATCTTCGATCTGGAATTCGAGTTACCAATGGAAACCAGTCATGAAATCTGGATCACTTATCATGACAATGAAGAGCACGTCAGTAATATCTCCCAAACTATTTGGATTGAGAATGAATTCAAAACCACGAACAAAGCAGCATTTGAAATTTTGGAAACATTTGCGGACCAGGATGATTCTGGTTTGAGATTATCCATCGCAAGAGCCATTTTCTCTGCTGTTAAAAGTTTGTTTGACTCCTCTCCCGAAATCTTAGATGAATTTTTGGATTTTTCATTCAAATTCTATGATACCTACTCGAGACCACCTCCGCTGAAATTAGATGAGTTTGGTTTAGTAATCAAGAGCTCTATAAATAACAGAGATCAGTGGGAGAGCAGATCCACCGTTGCTTTAGCGTTGAAGTTATTGACCCCATTATTGAATGATTCACAAATCGCTAAAGTGTTCGATTTCTTGATCAACGGTAAGGCCCTAAATGATAAAAATGAATTGGTTCGTCAAGAATTACAAGATTCTGGTCTTGAAATCATCGGTCACTTTGAGCTTTCCAACTTAGAATCTTTGATCCCATTATTCGAAAGTTCCCTCGAAACTATCTCTGAAAACAATATCAAAGAATCTATCGTAATTTTATACGGTTCTTTGGGACAACATCTCAATACTAAAGATGAGCGTGTCAACACTATCTTAGATAGGTTGATCGTCACTTTGAAGACACCAAGTGAAAATGTTCAGGTGGCTATATCTAAATGTTTGGCAACCTCTGTTCATTTGTTCGATCCAAAGTCTTTGCAGTCTTATTTCGAAAAGTTATTCGAAGATTTGTTCAACGAATCAAATGACTTAAAGATTAGAAAAGGGGCTGCTTATGGAATAGCTGGTTTGGTTAAAGGTTTGGGTATTAAGGCTTTACAAGATTTTGATGTAATGAGGCAGTTAGATGACGCTGTTGAGGACAAAAAAAGTCCTCTTAAACGTGAGTCTGTTTCGGTGGTCTATGAATGTTTATCCTTCACATTGGGAAAATTCTTTGAACCATATGTCATTGAAATCTTACCTGTGATGTTGAAATCTTTGGGTGATCAATCTCCCGAAGTTAGATTGGCTACAGATAAAGCCGCCAAGGTCATCATGTCCAATACTACTAGTTTTGGTGTCAAGAAATTGATCCCATTAGCCATTTCCAATTTGGACGAAATTGCATGGAGGTCTAAAAAGGGTTCCGTGGAACTTTTAGGTTCTATGGCTTACTTGGATCCTGCTCAATTATCGTCTTCGTTGTCGGTGATTATTCCAGAAATCGTCGGTGTTTTAAGTGATACCCACAAGGAAGTTAGAAAAGCAGCAGATCTTTCATTAAAGAGATTCGGTGAAGTCATTCGTAACCCAGAAATCCAAAAGATTGTTTCAGACTTAATCCAGGCTATCGGTGATCCAACTAAATACACAGATCAGGCCTTGGACAAGTTGATTAAAACTCAATTTGTTCATTATATTGATGGACCCTCATTGGCATTGATCATTCACGTTATTCACAGAGGTATGAAAGACAGATCAGCCTCTACCAAACGTAAAGCTTGTCAAATCGTCGGTAATATGGCTATTTTAGTAGATACCAAAGACTTAAGACCATATTTGAGCTCCATAGTTCAAGAATTAGAATTGTCTATGGTGGATCCAGTCCCAGCTACCAGATCTACTGCCGCTAGAGCTTTGGGTTCTTTAGTTGAGAAATTAGGTGAAGAACAATTCCCAGACTTAATTCCTAAATTGTTAACTAACTTACAAGATGAGTCTAAAGCTGGTGATAGATTGGGATCTGCTCAAGCATTGGCTGAAGTCATTTGTGGTTTAGGATTGAGTAAATTGGATGAATTGTTACCGGTGATTTTGAATAATGCTAAGTCTTCCAAAAACTTCATCCGAGCTGGTTTTATGCCGTTATTATTGTATCTACCTGTTTGTTTCGGTTCTCAATTCTCTCCTTATTTATCTAAAATCATCCCCCCTATCTTGAATGGTTTGGCCGACACTGATGAGGAAATCAGAGATATGGCCTTGAGATCTGGAAGATTGATCGTCAAGAATTATGCCAAGGTAGCTATCGATTTGCTTTTACCAGAATTAGAAAACGGTTTGAATGATGTCAATTATAGAATCAGAATGTCTTCTGTTGAGTTAACCGGGGACTTATTGTTCCAAGTTACCGGTATTTCTGGTAAGAATGAACTCATTGACGAAGAAGAAGAATTTGAAACTAACAACGGTGAAATCAATAAAACGTTACTCAACATTTTAGGCAAAGACCACAGAGACAAGGTTATGTCCTTATTGTTTATCTGTAGAAGTGATATAAACGGTCTTGTTAGGAACAAAACCGTAGATATTTGGAAAGCTCTTGTTTCCAATACTCCAAGAATGGTCAAGGAGATCTTACCAACCCTTGTTGAAATCATAATCAAGAAGTTAGCTTCTGACGAAGAAATTGAAAAGACTATTGCTGCTACCACAATGGGAGAAATGGTCAAGAGAGTTGGCTCTGGTAACTCTTTATCTCAAGTCTTACCAAACTTGCTTAATTTGTTAGAATCGGACGACTCCAACATTAAGGAAGGTGTTTGTATTGCTGTTACTGAATTGATTAAGTCCTCTTCCGAAGAAGGTTTGAACGAATTCCAAGACACTTTCATTGAAATTGTCCACAAGACATTAATTGATGAATCCGCCCATGTTAGAAACGCTTCTGCTGTAGCCTTTGACTCGTTACAAAGTGAGTTAGGTAAGAAGGTTATCGACGAAATTATTCCTAACTTGTTGAACATGTTAGAATCAAAGGATTCCGAATATGCATTATTGGCCCTCCAAGATATCATGTCCACCAAATCAGACATCATCTTCCCTATTTTGATTCCTACCTTGTTGTCTCCGCCTATTGACAATTTCAAGGTTGGTGCTTTGAGTTCTTTAGCTTCTGTTGCTGGTAATGCATTATACAAGAAATTGACTTTGATCATCAACACTTTGGTAGATTTAATCGTACTGTCCCAGAACGAAGAAGACAAAGGATTTGTTCAAAAATCTTTGGAAAAAATTTTGGTTTCTATAAACGATCAAGATGGTGTTAATCCTTTGATGCAAACTTTGTTGTCCTTGACTAAGCATGAAGATTACAAGAAGCGTGCAGTAGTTTACGAAAGATTGGGAGAATTCTTCGCCAATACCAACTTGGATTACTCGATTTACTTAGTTGATATGGTGCAATCTTTTATCCTATCTTTGGGTGACAAATCTATAGAGGTCGTAAGAGGTACTTTCGAAGCCTTGACCGCTTTAGTGAAAGCTCAAAGTAAGGAGACGTTAGGTAAATTAGTTAAACCAGCTCAACAATCTTTGATGTTAACTGGTGTTAAGGGAGAAGAATTGGAAGCTTTTGGTTTACCAAAGGGTCCAAACTGTGTTTTACCGATTTTCCTTCAAGGTTTAATGTATGGTAATAGTGAACAAAGAGAGTTAAGTGCTATGGGTATTGCTGATATTGTTGAGAAAACCCCAGCTCTGAACTTGAGACCGTTCTCTACGATAATAACAGGTCCATTAATCAGAGTTATTGGTGAAAAAGTAAACTCTTCTATCAAAGCCAGTATTTTGGTTGCTATCAACGACTTGTTGATCAAGATTCCCCAATTATTGAGGCCTTTTATTCCTCAGTTACAAAGGACTTTCGTTAGGCTATTGAGTGATCCAAACAATGACGATTTGAGAAGCAGATCTGTTGAAGGTTTGGGTATATTGATCAAATTCCAACCTAGAATCGATTCTTTGATAATCGAGTTAATCAGTGGATGTAAAAACTCCGATGTCGAAGAAATTAAGTTGACAATGTTGAGGGCCATTTTGGAAATTGTCCAAAAATCTGGTGACAAATTGAACGAATCCAGTAAGCAAAACATTATGAATTTGATTGAAGATGAATTCAGTAATGTCAAAGGTAAGATCAGTTTACAATATGCCAAGTTATTGGGTACCATATCTAGAATTTTGACTGTTGAAGAAACTGAAAATATCTTGAAGACAAAGATTTTAACCAAAGACCAAGACGAATTGAAGTTTTCTATTGTTGGTCTTAATGCATTCTTAAAGGAATCAAGTACAAAGATGGTAAATCTCTTGGATCAAATTATCAGCTTCCTTGTAACCTCCAGTGATATCCCTGAACTGTTTGTTAGTGATAATTCTACATTAGCCATTGGGAAGTTACTATTAAGTGATGTTGAACTTTCCGAAGAACAATCAAGTCAATTGATACATCAATTATGTGAGTTGATGAACAAGGAAAATCACAGTCCTGATACTAAGAGAATTGCTCTTATTATTCTAAGAACTATTGGAAGATTAAAGTATCAATACATTGAAAACAATTTAGACGTGGTTGTTCCTAGCGTGTTCAACAATGTCAGGTCCATGATTATTCCTGTCAAATTAGCTGCTGAAAAATCTTATTTGTCGGTATTAAAGTTGTCTGAAACAGAAGATATTTTCAACTCTTGGTTTAATAAACAAGGAGATAGCATCGAGGTTTCTGAATTCAATTTGAAATTCGTCAAGAGATCTATTGGTGACTATACAAAGAGAGTGGCACTCAGATTAGCTAAGATTGAAAACGAGAGAATCGAGCAAGGAGGAGATGAAGAGACTTTATTTAGCGACCGTATCGAAGATGAGCAAGAAATTTGGTCAATTGGGGGCATTTAAGAATATAGATCATTAATTTACATTCTATAATACATAAAGATATAAAGTCTGTCATGCATGCTTCTCAGCACTTTGGCTTATAGACATATTCGTAGGCAAATCTAATCTCAAAGACCGGATACTAGGCAAATGCTGTTCATCTTCATTACTGTAGCTAGATGATTGTGACTGGGATTGTGATTGTGATTGTGATGCTTGCTGTGGTTGTGAGTGTGCAACAGCAGAGTTGTTTAAGTTAACATGGCTATGACTTTGGAAATACGAGTTCAAATTTGTAGAACTATTGTTGGCAGATAGTATCGGTGTATTAACAGAACTTAACCCAAGGACAGGGGAGTTTGGTAGAGTGAAATTTTTCGCCAGGAGTGTTGGAGAATTTGGTCTAGATTTCTTTAATCTTTGTTTGACATAATCTAGATCAGAATCTTGAAGTATCCCATTAGCAGAAGGGGGAGTCTCCAAAGGAGTCATTCTTTTCAAAGACAGTAGAGTATTCAATTTAGGTTTTTGGTGATATTGATTAACTGCCAAGCTCAGTAAATACTGTAAATTATTAGTTGAAAAAGAATTTTGAGCATTATGAGTCTTGAAATAATCAGTCAACGATGGTAAAGACTTGGAGTTCAAATTATTCAATTCTTGTGAAGCAGCGGATGCCAATATGTCGATATTCGTCGTTGGTATTCCGCTGCTAGCAGAAGAAACATTAGAAACATTGGAGCTTGTGTGTGCAATTGGACTATGACCATCAATCATGGAATCGTCATCTGAGTTGATTGACTTTGTACTTCTTAAGGCAGAAGAGTCACGCAAATCATCAGTAGAACCTTCAGTCTTGATTCCTGGCTCAATTTTTGGTGGTCTACTTCCAGGAGAAAAGTTGGGGTAACCATTAGAAATTGTGGGGCTTGTCATGGGAGTAGATCTTTCAGGATTTCTGGCACTTGCCGGCGTGATTCTGGGAGATGCAGTGATGGGGATAGTTCTGTCATTCTTCTTATGTATAGTTGCCACTGGAGCACCAGTTGATGTTACGGTTGAAACTCCAACCGTTGGGCCATTCATGTTTCCGATACCACCAATAGTATTACCATTCCCGGTATTAGTACCAGCACCTGGTGTACTTGCGCCACCAACTTCTTCTGGTCTCTTTTTCAGTAGATTCTTATTCCGTCTACTATTCGGATTGGTATGAATTCTCAGATGCCTTGTAAGTTCATCGCTCCTACTAAATTTTTTAAAACAACCCGGATAGTTACAACTATGAGGTTTTTCACCGGTATGAGTTCTTATATGTCTTGTCTGATGTTCAAGTCTATGAAAAGCTTTGTCACACATAGGGCACTTATAAGGCCGGGAATTTGGATCTTTCTTGGAAGCAGCTTCCAGAGCGTGGGGTGTGGGTTCTTGTTTTAGCGACATTTACGATTCTTTGAGAATGGGAAGTTGCGAGTGCTTATAGGATCACTGATGTGTAGTTTCTGTTATATGGGGGGATGCTTTCTGTCACTGATTAGACACGTATAATAAAAGATATCCTACAGTATATAGTTTCAAAGATAACTTTGTTTCGAGGGTAAAAATAGTGGGGAGACTGTGCGAAGACAAAAACCACAAAAAAATTTTTTTAGCGATGGGCGCGGCCTATCGTGCTGGCCTACTGCTGCACGGAGCGCGATAGCGGTAGTATTGAAGACGCCGCCAATCGCCACATCAAAAGAGATACTTTTCTGTGTCCGAGGTACCGCCGTACAACCGGCAATAGGGCAAACGGGTATCTGTATTCACTATTGTAATACTAACCATGATGGCTAGTCCCTTTCTACTAGTTACATTATTGTTTCCTTAACATTGCTATTTAATCTACAATAGTTTAGTCATCTATCCTCACTCGCTCCTTTTCCCCAGGAGGAGTAGCTGAATTGTGGAGAAGGTTCTGAGAATGTCGTGGAGAAGATCCAAAATAATTCAAATGTTGCGGATTTAACAACAAATTGCACAAGTTAATGGAGACGGTTATCCGGTTAAGATTTGATAACCGTTGCTGTATTGTGGTGCGGTATTCAGGGTTCCGCAAATCATAAATTTGTGCTAGCTCAAAACGTGTGGAGGAAGTTGAGTAAGGCGCCCCGGTTGACCGTTGCCCGACTGCAAGTATTGTCTACCTCCGTATAGAATGCCACAGGTAACTGCGTCGACGTGCACCGCAGCATCCCCCTGCAAGGCTGCCACCTACCGTAGCACGGCCATACTGCTGTATCGTCTAAATTCGTGGTACCTCTCTTTCATTTGTCAATTGTTTAGCTGGATACCCGGTCTTTATCGGTTTCCAGCAGCCCGAGTTTTTATGCGAAATGAAACTATCTTATCTATAGATAAGAATATCCGTGGTATCGACTTTGGAATGAATAGAGTGGGATTTTATTCTAAGCTCTTCAAGCTCGGCAATTTGATCAAGTCGTTTGAGCAAAAACATCTCTGCCGTGAATTTCAGACTTAAGCCGTAACGTTGCAATTTTCAACCTTGAGGTTACGGTTGATTGGAGGCAGTGACCCTCTTTTCTCCTTTTACTTCTCTGCACCTTTTCCCCTTTTCTATATTCTTGAATATCAGTGGAGTATATATATGGCACTTTCCACATCGCTATCCTAGTACCTTTCCACACCACCGTAATTCAGCCGCCGAAAAGACATTTTAAAACAGACTCAAATTGCTTTCATCCATACTGCTCAAATCCCAGTAAAAAAAAACAAGAAGAAGCAAATGGCCTACCTCTCACTGTGGAGTCTTAAGTTCGTATACTTATAATCGATTCAAAGATAAAGTTCACAACTCCGATTTACTGTATGCAGTCCAAACGATACCAGTAAAAAGAAATTGAGATCTTTCTCCAGCTTTGCAAGGAAGAAATTTGTTGCTTTTGAAGGTACAATTCTGCTACTCTTTTCATTGATTCTTTTATTTTGGTTATATCCTTTATTCTATGATCTTTCTCCTCTCGTCTTCGTGTCTTTTCCATCCGTGATCATATTAGTCTTGCAACTATTTGTCTCGATACCTGTGGTTTCTTCTATCGCGCGATTTATTTCGAAACCTAAATTTTGCAGCTTTTGCAACCATGAACCTCTCTGTTTTACTTACAATTATCGCTATTGTTCTAGCCGCTGATAGAGTACGTATACATACATTGTGAAACCAGACTCATACTAACTATTAGCCAAATCCCGATTTTGACGACTGTCCTGATTGTGTATTAGTAACTACTGCTAGCACTCGGACCTCTTTCCCTCCTATATTCAGTAATCCTTACGAATCTGACACTGGTATTGATACAGAAACTACAGATGATGATTCTACCACTACAGGTGATTCTGACTCTAAGTCAGAGGCTACCCAGGTCACTCTGAGCCCTCAATTGACTGAATCCGAAGGTGGTGATACAGGTATCGGAGGCGGTCAAACTGATACAGAAACTGATACTACCGATACTGGAGCTGGTAGTACCGATGGAGGAAACGTACCTTCTACAACAGCTACTGATACTACTACTAATAATAATAGTGGGAGGTTAAGTGCCACCTTTACTCAAACTACCGATAACAATGGTCAGAATGCCCCAACTATTACTGAAACCTCTACCATTAAAACTACTCCAACCATTACTGCAGGGCAACAAGTTACAGTTACAAGTCCCACGATTGACCCGAATCCCCCAAAGTCCTTTTCCTCAGTGACTGATCGTACCACAACATCTCATTTTAATGTTCCTACAACTCCAGCTCCTATCACCTCCTACGCTACCAAAACATTCAACGTTTGCTATACTTCCGCCATCAACTTGCCCTTAGTTTCAACGAGTCTTACCACAGAAACTCTGGTTCTTACACAAATTGTGAATTCGAAAACAACCAGCATCGTCTGCTCTCTGTCCATATTGGTGGTACCTAAAGAAAATGTAGTGGAAACACAATTCAAGTTCAACAATTATACCTCTACTGCAACAGGATATAAAAGTTCACAAGAAACATTAACCATTCCACTTTATGATACTAGTGTAGGAGACGTCTTGCTTACTAAACGTACAACGTACTTCTATGTCCACCAGTTATTATCAACTGCTTTGCAAATGTCTACGTCTACCATTTGTTCACTTGTCACTACTACTGAAGCTGCTATAATAACTCCTCAACCCGCTGTGATAGCAACTCAACCTGTAGCCACTGTAGCCGTCAATACTCCTCCACTGACTATAACTCACACTCACACCACTGTGCTTACCACTACAGTTTTCCCACAACCTGCCACCGTAGTTGGAACCCTCTTGACTACTGAATACACTACTGTTTCTCAAACCCCAGTAGCTATCTACACAGTAGGTGGGGGCGAAGAACCGTCTCCAAATGTGGGATCTTTTACCAAACCCTCCCATATGTTTTTGGCTCTAATAAGTTTCGTTTTCTTCATTTAATGAAGTACCACTTGGCATGTTAATATTATTATTTTGTTACTTTTTTCTTCGTGCCGTTCAATTCAATGATTTTCTACTAGCATTACACATTTGGCTATATATTATTTAATTAATTCATATTTCTTCTTCGGCCAACATGATAGTTAAGTAACCTCCACCTGAGCATTATTGCTCCTTCCCAACTGATGTGTCTGGATTGGGTTTAACTGGGCTAGGACTTGGCGAGTGACTCTCAACTTCGCTTTCTTCATCCTTCATAGGTACTTCGATGGCTTTGACTCGTGGCATTATAAATGGATCATCAAATTCAAGCAGAACCAACCCATTTGAGCCTTTGAGCTGTTTATTCAAAGATACAAGAGAGTTGAAGGTTAGTCCACTAGTGACCATATAAACGAGCATGTTCAATGCACTGACAGCGATCGAGGCCATATTCAATTGGCAGTTCCCATTAAGATCAAGGTATAAATTACTCAGGTTTGTCGGTAAAGGAATGTCACCTCCATTGGTCAAATTATACTTCCTGATTAAATCGTTGAAATCACCGCAATTACCATTGCCTGATTTAATCATACCCAAACTCATTGAACTAAACCATGACAAATTCTCAGCAAATTCTGAACCAACTATTCCACTTAAGTGAGCAGCATGTTTAACTGGAAGGTCAAGAACAGACGCTCCAGTAGTAGTGAACTGCTTCACACTTGAACGAGAGTTTAAAGCATAAACTGAAGCTCTTCCGCCCAAGGTTAACCCACTTGATAAAGTGGAGACGATATTAGCGCTTTTGGGAAGAGAACCATTTACTCCTTGTTGGTCGAACTTTGTTTGGAGTTTTTGGTTCTGTTTCAATAGTAAACCGGAAACAATGACCCCAATGATTCCAAATGCATATTGGACGTATCTGATAGCTTTGCTTGATAATTGCATTGGCGTGTTGTGATATATGTAGCTAAAGATTGATAGGTTTTCGCAGCCATACTTAAGTAAATATTTGTCGTGGCAGGCACGATCTAATTTGACTAAAATTTATGACGTCAAATTGTGGTAATTACCTATATTACTCATTACTGGCAGTTACTCAAGATAGATTCAAAGGTTATTTAATGTGTTAATGTTTGGACTTGAAGTATCTGGCATTCTCGAAAAAATGTTTGCTCAAAGCGCCTGTCAATCGAGATTCTTGATCCCTACGTACATTGTATTTAAGATCAAGTACCCCAATTTAAAATAAGTAACTTGTATTTATGTATTATGGATATACCCAAATTTTCCACGGCCGACATTGCCACTACACGCATTGATTTCATACACATCATCGCCCACCCCTCTCTCTATCTCTCTCTCTCTCTTTCTCTTTATCTTTCTTTTCCTCACTCCCACATTTTTCGCAGTCAAAACTGCAAAATACATATCACACACCCCCAGAGTACTAAGCCTGATGGATAAATCCCAAAAAAAACCCAAAGCAGCAGTTGACACCGTAACCTCCGCTAACCCTGGCACAATTGCAACCTCAACCAAGAGCCGCCCTTTAAAACCTTTGATGCCCTTGAATACCGCCCTCTCTGAAATGATTCCTGATGATAACGGTTTAGACCCAGGTGATTTTGGGTCCTTCGAGTCTGCATCACCCGAATTAGAACATCTGGATCTTTGCCTTAACCCGGAATTGATGACAGCCGTGGTAATTGACCCAAGTTCTCCCTCAGTACCAATCGAACCAACTAATCAAGATATGCACAAACATAACCACAAACAGGAACTTGAAGATGATGAAGAAGTTGACCATGATAAAGAAAATGTTGATCCAGTACCAGTTAGAGGTAAGCCTTCTGCTTGTGTTTTTGTAGCCAGTCTACTGTCCAGTAAATCAGATGACGAGTTATGTGCTGCTGTTACTGAGCGCTTCCAACAATATGGTAAAGTCACCACCATTAAAGTATTAAGAGATACACACAACCGACCTTATGCATTCATTCAATATACCAATGATGAAGATTGTAAAAAAGCCATCAAGCTCGCTCATAACACTGTATTACATGGAAGAGCCTTGAGGTGTGAAGCTGCTAAAGTTAATCGTACTCTTTTCATTCAATTTAATAATCCGATGAATGAAGAAAGTACTAGAATGGCCGTTGAAGAATTCGGTCAAGTTGAAGAAGCTTTACCTTCGAGCGCCCAGGGAAAGATCATTAGTGTTCAGGATGCCTCCAGGGCATTCTCCCTTTATTGGTACACTAAATTTGTATATCGTGATGATGCCATTAGAGCATATGCTAATTTCACTTGCAGTTCTTACCATAATGTCAAGTGGGCTCAAAACATTGAAGCAAAACAACAAAGAGCTAAAGATGAATTGACCAATGGAATCAAGTTCGATAAATTTTCTATTTACGTAGGTCAATTAAGTCAATCTGCCAAAGAAGATGAATTGAAGAAAAGATTTGAGCGTCATGGATCAATTTCAAGTCTTCAAATAATCCGTAAATCAAATAGTCCAAATGCTTATAATTTTGCATTCATTACTTATAAAACTGAATTGGGGGCTGCTAGAGCAGTTGAAATTGAGAACCATTCATTATTCAACAATAAAACTATGCATGTTCAATACCGTGAAGTTCACGGTCGTCAAAATAATGCATTAAAACCATCAAAAAAACCATTTGGTGAAAATGATGGTCCACAACTAGCACCACCTCCAATCAATATGGTAAAAAAGAAATGGCCCGGTCACAATAAGGCACAACAAAACAACGAAGAAAATCAAGGATATCAAACCTGGAGAAGACCAAAACCTCAACAGAAACAGCATTACCGGCCTCGTCATTTCGATTTCTATGATCAACCTAGATACCATACACCGCCAGTTTATCAACAGTACCTGGTAAAGCATTCTCCATTAAAACCAGACGAGTACTATTACTACATTCCTGAGAACGCCTTTGGTTCTAAAACTTCATCAGCTCATACCAGTAAAGGAAATACCCTCAAATCAAATGTCACCACGGGAACTCAAGAGACTGAGGCTACTAATTTATATGATAAGTATAGTACCCCCGAGCCATCTTATTATTACTACCCAGCCCAATAGAAAGTCTAGTAGCGATCGAGCCTTACCTAAAAATAGTTATCAAACTTGAGCACAACTTATACAACAGAGCACAACTTATACAGCGGAGCACAACTTATACTACATAAATAAACAAGTAGTAATGGTAGAAAGTTTATCTCTTTTTGTAACAAAATTCGCATCAATTCCCATTATTTTAGATTTATATAATGTCAATTCAAAACCTTAGTAAAGTGGTAACAACAACCCCTGTTAGGTCCACTGTTGACTATAATGCCTATCACAATACCCCTACAGATGCTGCTATCATGGAAGCTCGTCCTTGGAGACAAGATCCCAAGTATTTTACAAAAACTGCCATATCTTCAATAGCCCTTTTTAAAATGGCTCAACACGCCAACTCTGGAGGTCACATAGAGATCATGGGTCTGCTTGTTGGTAAGGTCATTGGTAAATGTATTGTGGTTACAGATGTGTATGCTATCCCCGTTGAAGGAACAGAGACCAGAGTCAATGCTCAACTTGAAGGATACGAATATATGGTGCTGTATCTCCAAAGGAGTCGTCAACTCAAACCTCAAGATCATATAGTGGGCTGGTACCATTCACATCCTGGATACGGGTGTTGGTTAAGTGGAATTGACGTCTCCACTCAAGCATTAAATCAAATTCAAGATCCTTATTTAGCGATAGTAATTGATCCTTTCAAAAGCATTAAGCAAGGAAAAATAGAGCTAGGAGCATTTAGGACATTCCCTGATGATTACAAGGATGTTCCACCGGTAACAGAGGAGCGTAGAGCTAAATTTGGAAACCATGCAGATAAATACTATTCCCTTGATATCGAAATCTACAAAACTAAAGCTGACGACAAATTCATTAAGTACATAAACCAAGAGACCTGGATGAATGAATTGATGGAAAATGCTGAAGTGGAAGAGTCTTTTGAGGCCAGTAAGATGGAGACTATTGAAGCCATTAATAAAATACTTAAATCGTCATCAAGTGTATCAACTGATCACAAGTCTCTGAGTAAAGCTTACAACCAAAGAGCTCTACTACAACAATTCAACACCCAGTTTATGGCTCAAGCCAACAACTCTGTACGGTCCACGCATAATCACCACAGAAGAAGACTTGAATCACCGGGAGCCATTGCACACTTAGATGATGATATGATGGAAGATGATGCTAGTGTGGAAGCCAATTACGAGGACGAGGAGGATGATGATACCTCCAATGATGATATGAGTATTTACACCAAGAACAAAAAGGTGAAGAGACGGGTCTTCGTTGGTGGACGACACGCTAGTCCATTATCTGAAGCATGTCAACGGTTGAGTCAGAACGACGTTAAAAGCTTGATGAAAGCCGATATCCAGAGGAAGTTATTTATGTAAATAAAAAGAATCGCCTATGAATTCCTTAAGTAGTCACAAAAATCCTAGCATTTATATGCTTCAGTCATATTCGCTAGTTATCTTCTAAAACTATTGCCGTTGCTGCAAATTTTAAGACGCGACTGCACACAGGCTCATCCCATCCATCAATTTTTTCTTTTCCCTCGCAGCCTCAAATCTGTGTGCAACAACTAGATTTCACCCATAACGAATCCTATATTGAACACGATTACGTGTTTTCCTTCTTCTATCTATATCCCTAGTTTCTCCTATACATGATGTATACGAATAACAAAAAGAAAACTATATCTCCAATCATGGATCGGATCCTAATGAACCCTTTAAAATTTATTCAAAATAACACTCTTGAAACCGTCAGCGAATTGAAATCAGATAAAATCATAGTGTTGAGTAATACTAAAGACTCAACTCCTGAAAGTCTGGCTGATAAGAATTTACCTTCCAATGATAAAAACACTAGCACCGAATCCCGTAAGCAGAAAAGTTCCAGAAAAAGACCCACGTCAATGGCGGAAGCTTTGCTGGCGTATACCGGCAAGACTTATGGAACTCCCAAGAGTCACAAGAAGAGAAAGATCAAACCTCTTGCCGATAGCGATGAAGATCTTGGTGAAGAAATTACTGAAAACGAAAGCCTCAAAACTCAAGAAAAAAATAAACTTGGTAAAGTAAATGTTGAAGATAATGTTGAACAGAATGACTCAGATTCAGAAGTTCTGAAACATGCTGATGATGAACTCAGAGATATTTCCTCTAAGCATAAACAAACTGAAGATGAGCTGTCCAGCGATGTATTTGAATCAGCCAATGAATATCAAAGTTCATCTGATTCAGATTACCCAAGTTCCAAATCGGAAAAACTGGAATCTGAGTCTCAATCTCTTTCTGAAGAACCAGAAGACTTGGCTTCATTAAAAGATGATTTGAAACGTGATCAGATTGAAGCCGAAACTGTTGAGGCTGATACTGAAGCTATACCAGATACTGCTGATAGTACATCTGTCGATACTTCCAAACAAGAAATCGAGCTTGAACCAAAGTTGTCTCTCGATATTTCCCAGTTCTATGATTTCAATAAATTGCCTAATGATAGGGGTTCCAACGGCTCCAAGCGTATAAATAAGAGTTATACGAAAGACTTCAAATCTCGTAAACCTCTTGGTTTATTGAACCAAGGTGTTACCTGTTATATGAATACCGCCATTCAATCTATGATCCATATTCCAGCTATAACTAACTACTTGTCTGAGATTTATGATGGGAAACATAACAGGGGTTTGCCTAATAGATCTGTTAGTCAAGTTTTAGCGGACTTGAGTCATCGCATGTGGAACCTCGATAATAACAAAAAAAAATATATCCATCCCAAGAAAATGATTAATAGACTTGAGGACATTAATTGTATGATGTCTGAATGGCAACAAGAAGATAGTCATGAATATTTTATGAGTTTAATGTCTCGTCTACAAGAGGATTCTACGCCGAAAGGGGTTAAATTAAACAAATCCATCATATATGATGTTTTTGGTGGCTTACTAAACCAAACCGTTATTTGTGAATCTTGCCACAACGAAAGCGAAACTAAGCAAGAATTTTATGATTTATCCTTAGGATTTAAGAAACGGAAACAACTGAAATATTCTATCGAAAAATCAGTAAGTGATTTCTTCAGTAAGGAATTGATTAAGGCTGACAAGTCTGACAAGCAGAGTGGGTACTATTGTGAAAAATGTAAACTTAATCGTAATGCTATTAAATATAGTACTATTGATGTTGCTCCTGAATACTTGACGGTGCATCTCAAACGATTCAAATTTAATGGAAGCCAATCCATGAAAGTAAAGCAGCTGATCAAATATCTGAGTTACCTTGAGTTGTCTGATTATACAACAGAAAAAAATCCTACTATTTACAAGTTAATCAGTATAATCAGTCATGAAGGTCGCAGTTTGAGTTCAGGTCATTATATTTCACACTGTTTACAACCCGACAGGTCATGGTACACTTATGATGATGAATACATCAACAAGATCAATGAATTCCAGGCATTGAACGACCCCTCTGCATACGTTCTTATATATTCTAAGATGACTCCAAAGTGAGATGTATATTATTAATAGACAGCATATAAAAAAAGACTCACAAGTACTAATAGGTCTTTCATTCGAGACTGGAATGAGGTTTTTATCTATTCGGTCTTTAAAGCATCCAGTAAGGTCACTAGAGTCGAGCACAACGAATTCATATTTGACGTCCTTCTTATAGAGACTTTTGGAACTGATTCATGACTTGATATTGGTTAGCTTGATTTCAACCATTGGTTTAACCTTTTTGTCAACAGCTAACTTCGAAAACCGTCATGTCCTAGTTTCTCCTAACTCTTTGAGAGCTTCTCCCCTCTCCGCAGATGTTCTTGCAAATACAAAAACTCTATCCCCTATAACTTAGCCAACTCCACAACCAAGTGACGAAAGATCACTCATACTAATAACTTCAATAGTATCCCGTTGTGGATACCGTATAGTACGTATTTTTCACTGACTGTAGAACATCAAACTATACAATACAGAGCAGCAAAGCTTTCTAGTGGACCTTTTGTAACAAACAAGTTTTTATTTGTAACCAGAAAAGGATGATCGGCCGCCATTTATCGCCATATATGTGATCGAAACAATACTTTGTATGAACCATTTGGGCGTTTTGTTGTACTTTTTGCTAAACTGATTCTCAGCTTGAAACAAAAATTGAGTGCAGCATTAATATCTACCAATCCTTTATATCCTCTTTTCTTACTACTTCTATTACATTTTTCAATTCCTTCATGGCCAGTAAGAGTGTGGTCAGTTCATGAACTTTGATTGTTTCACAATTATCATGAACATGGATCAATTTGAGATAATTTACACTACAGGTGTGAGCTCCAAGTACACCGTCCACGTCTTTTTGAGAGGCTAAGGATTGAGCTCAACGAGTTTGGTTTTGTTCCAGTTGCCTGGATATTGGTGAGCAAGAATTTGGAAAAGAGCAGGAGCAAAGGGGCAAAGGGTTGAGATTCTGTTTGTTAGTTGAAGACATAAGTTTTTCAAAATCTATTGCCTTTCATATATAAAAGATTCTCGTACCTCTTGGTCATAGTTGTAATGTAAGCACCTCAATACTGACAGAGTTTTCGGTAGACTTGAAAACACAAATAGCAAGTCTTTATACTGGAGTATTATAAAACTATAAATGGGTTGACCCAATGTAGAGCGGCCCATTTGTTTATTGCGTCTTGTACAATATATTTGATAATTTAGTGTGTCAAGTTTATGATTAGCCTCAACTGTGTTCAAGTAGGGCCCGAGAAAGTTGAAGAACCAGATAGCGTTGAAGCTTCTTTGTAGACTTAAATAACTTATCCCAGTTTGCACAGGATCACGTCGTTAAAGAATAAGGCTGTTCCCGCGTAACTCACACATTCTGTCCATTATTCAACGCCCATTACTTATCCGAAAAGAGTGCTGCAATGGCTGCGAAATTTCGCGCTATACACACACCCCGTTTCACAACACCAATTCCTCACACTACCAGACTATACACTACCCAGCTCAAGAGCTTGTACTCGCTGACACTACAACAATGCCATCAATGTTACTGTCTGCTCCGTTGCTACCTCTAATATCAGCGCACTATTGATAACTTACTTTACACACCTTTGATCTCTCGTAATAGCGCCACGATCTACCTCCGCTTATCCCTTCATATATTCCTATAAACCTTACCCTTTCCTAAATAATTATTTAGCCATATCCATGACCTTCCGCATTCCGTAACCCTACCGAACCCCCTTGATTTCTGTCTTTCTTATTTATAACCCCTTCCCCTCTCTATAACCGTGACATAGCCTGTGGACTTCTAAAGATTAGATCCTTTTGGTTAGCTTTTAAAAATCAAAGCTCTACAAACACATCACCATCATTATCGATCTCTTTGACATTGTGTAATCTCAACGTATCCAAGTACTTGATATTGCCTTCACCAAATTTAAATTCTTCATCGTCACATAAAGTCAGGTTAGAACTCAATCTCCTCCGGTACTTTTTACGAGCTATTTCAGTCAAACTTTTAGTAGATGAATTATTATCGATAGTTTTGATGTAGGCCTTTTCAATCACAAATTTACCTTCTTTGTAACTTTCTCTGTAGCTGAACGATTTCTTGTAAGTCCAACCGACAATATTTTGGCATTGGTGACATCTTACTTTTCTAATCAAATAAATACCTGTTTTCATTTGGGTCTCCTCGACCTTTTCATCCGTGCTGATATTAATTAGTTTATCCACAAGATAAGCTGGGCCAGAGCTACCACTGAAGGCGTCACTAATTACAAGGGAAGATAAGCATAAATGACACGAGCATTCTTTACAAATAAATATCTGAGTATCACTTGACTCATAATCATCACCTTCAAAAAAATTGGTATATTGCAAACCCATTGTGACCAGTGGAGGCAAGCTTCAATGAATAGGTATCGAAAGATTCAAAAACGAGTAGCAGATGGTAAAAACAGTTGATATCAGTAGAAAGTATAGTAAAATATTGCTCTCCTTATTGAGGAAAATAAAAATGACAGGCTCCTCTCCTTAAATACGTAGGAGTGTCTAGACGATTTCGCACCCAGAATCAGGTTCAGACGTGCAAACGACAGGATAAGACGGGGCACCGATAGCGTAGGGGTGAAAAATTAAGGGAACGGTCAGAGTGCCACGAATATCAGGATATGTATCGTCTGATGTTTTGGAATCATTAGTACCAGTTTCAATGACGCAGTAAACAAGCACTATAATTTTCCCACTATTCATATCATCGGAAATAGCTAGGTAGAACCACAACCCAGTAGTAGTGCGTACGTCATCTGTAGGGTTAAGTACGAGTCACACACTCGTGCAATCGGGACAATTTACCCTTTGTGATTTTCCTTTACAGAAATTATCTACATAAATTGAGTGATATTTTCCACATTTGTTCTATTATCTATTTACAGGTTACCATTTATAAAATGGCACATTGCTGAAATTTAATGGCTCATTATTCAAACCCATTTTTGGCTTTTTGAAACTATCTTTGAGTTGTTTTTCATAAGCCAATCTCTTTTTAGTTTGTTCTCCCTTTAAGACACATTTTAAGTGCACGTATCTATGATAAATCAATCCCATTCTACCTCTTCCTTTTGGATCTAATCTTTTTTGCCAGTCTCCATCGCTTCCTACCCATAATTTTTGAATATACAACTGATCTTCATTCATACCCAAGTCACGTGCTTGTTGTAAACCCTGTTTCAAAAGTTTCTCTAATTCAGTAGACATTTTTTTAGGGTTAAAATGCAATTGATTAATAGCCGACTTAACAGACATTTTACGAACAAATCTATTAACAACAGTGGCCTTTTTCATGGATGACTTGATTCTTAATGATTTTAAGTAAATGGTTGGTTCCAAAAGATCAATTTCTTGTTCATTGAGAGAAATCTTGTACGTTTTGTTTTCTTTGGTGACAATATCGTTGTTCTTAAAGAACCCATTTTTTTGTACATTGAGGTTGAAAAGCTCTCTTTTTAAAGGAGTAATATACTTGGAGTCATGGATTTGTTTGGCTTCAACTTCTTTGTGATAGAATTCTTGTAAATCTTTGTCTTCTTGGGGTCTCACCTTGATCTTTTCATCAGAATCTTCATCGGCTTCAGACGGTGTTATTTCGACGCTTTTTTGGCTAGACTTGGTTAACTCACTGAAAATACTGTTACGGAGTGGACCTGATGTATAGAATGACCGTACGTTAGCACGTAACCCTATTCTGTACATGCCTAACATCGAGGAAATCTTGTTAAAATTTTTCAGTGCGAGAGAAGAAAATAAAAGTTGAGAATAAGAATAGTGCAGTGGAGCTTTATTGAGTAGAAGAAGAAATAAATGAAAGATTAGAGAGGTTGAAGCTTGAATTAAACACACAATTGGAACGGGCGCTTAAAACAAGATGTTTGTCAAAATAGACTAATGAAGAAAATAAGTAGATGCTGAAGTATACTCTGCACTCTAGTATTTATCCGTATTTTTTATTACTCTATGCTAATCTTCGTAACCCTTCAAGTTTTTGTCTCTTGGTCTATTAGGCAATGGGTAGTTGTGAGGAACAGGTTCATGATCAGCCCACAAGTACTTTCTTCTAAGAGGAGTGGCCAATAATAATACTGGAGCGGATAAACCAAACGCAATTGACCAGAAGAAGTGGGGCTTGCTGTGTGCATGGTAACGCAACCACTAAAAAGTTAGTATTGGAGTGCAAGGATTGTACACTAGGAATATGATGAAGTGTACGATGATACATATTTGATGTGTTGAGACCTGGAATTAACACTTGTTCTGTTGATTGTGATTATCTTGCTTAATCTGGATGTTATATTCTCTTATTTAAATTTCGTTCATTTTGTTTGACCTGGTTATTCGCTTCTCTCTATGATCTCCTCTGCCTCTTTAATCCCTTGTCCCGTGTCTCTTGTCTCTCAACAACGTTCTCACTTGCCATGTAAAGACACTTTATACCTTCAAACAAACACTTTCTGTACTCTCAAGTATTCCTAGATTATTGTTTACATACTCTGATAGGTTGCCTATAGTAAATTGGGTATTCACCGTAAATGTGATTTTCAACAGCCATGTTACTATTGACAAATTTTTTATTGGTCGAAAAAATGAGTGAGAATTGAGAATCAAGTATTAGATTTAGATATATAGCGTTTAAATACGGTGCAAGTCATTACACTCTATACTACCTTGTACTGTCTGTTCACGGCATACTACAACAAGTATTTCATACTGCTATTGTACACTATTTTAAGCATTTTTGCTCTTCTTTTTCTTCTTCTTTTCGACCTTTTGGGTACTAACTTCACTTCCAGATACAACTGCAGCCTCTGGAGATCCAGATGTAACAGCTTCTTGTTCCAAATCTGAAATCTTAACTGGCTGTCCATTGACTTCCTTGTAATCTGGATTTTGTTCATAGAATTCAATCTTCAATTGGTTATCGTACCATTCTGCAAAGTATAATCCACCTTGTAAAACAAGTACACCAAAAAGTAAAACAACGATGAAGAACTCAGATGCTGCAATCACATTGATTCCTGTCTCCATAGGAACCTCACCCCAGTTGTCATGAAGACAAGAGTTAATTCCAGTTCTTAAATTTGTCAAATAAATGATGATAGATAAAACTACCAAAGCAAAAGTACCATATTCGAAATATTTGGTGTCATCAGTAGGCTTGTATACCTTGATTAAGCATCCAATAATGGCAAGCAAAAATACAGAGTGTAAGATATAATGAACTCTGTAAGGAACGTTTGCCCATTTTAAGTAGTGCTCTAAAGAGTCAGTAAAGATTTTCGGATCATCACTGTAAGACCAAAGTGTAGAGTAGTCGTACGGCAAATTGGAATAAATAGCACCAAGTCCGAAACCGGCTGCAAAGATGATCAATCCGCTCCCTACTGGGAGTAAGTCTTTATATGACATGAACTTCATGGTGGTGAATATTTTTCCAGTGCGGCTGGGAACAAGATCAAGAAAACAACGAGAAGTTACACAGATTATCAGAAGACAAGAGATAACAAAGCAACCAGTAGAGGAAAAGAGACAAAGATTTCTAAGTGCTTTCCGAGCCTAGTAATTCATGCCACTACTCAAGAATCTAACAATAACAGTTTACAATCGCTTTGCAAAATCGTACCATTTTCATTCCAAGTTGATACCACCACCACCACACCCCCTCCTCCTCGCACCCGAATGCCGTACTGAGACGGCCCAACAACTAACGTTGCACTGCACGCCCATTTCATACCTATCATTTTAGTCAAACTGTCTATCCTACCTCATTAGCCGCATCTCTCTTCCATGTATAGACCCTTTGCACGCTCTTCGTATCCCGGACTCGCTCTGTTTTTTGTTTGTCTTTGCAACCAAGCGGAAAAAATTGGCTGGTTATAACCTAAATGCGGCAGGGATCGAAAAAGTGATATCTGAAAAATTGGTATCTGAAAAATTTCGAGATAGCTAAATTTCTTTACATTATTTTAACTTATTAATGAGAAGTATTAAAGCAGTAGTAGTCGGTGATGGTGCCGTCGGTAAGACATGTCTTTTGATTAGTTATACTGAAAATACGTTCCCAAATGATTACATTCCTACAGTGTTTGATAACTATTCAGCTTCAGTAATGATAGACGGTGAAGTGTTTAAATTAGGACTTTGGGATACTGCAGGACAAGATGAATACAACAGATTACGTCCGTTAAGTTATCCTCAAACCGAAATCTTTTTGTGCTGTTTCTCTGTTGTATCACCAGATTCTTTCCATAACGTTAAATCTAAGTGGATTCCTGAATTATTGCACCACTCTCCAAAAGATACCTTAATTTTACTTGTGGGTACCAAAAGTGATTTGAGAGATGATTTACATATCTTGGACGATTTAGCTGAAAAGAACATGAAACCGATATCTTTTGAACAAGGTACAAAGATGGCTAAAGAATTAGGTTGTATACGGTACATGGAATGTTCTGCTGCTTTACAACAAGGTGTCCATGAAGTCTTTGACTATGCTATTCGTGCAGTGTTAGACCCCCCTACTAAAGAATCTTCTCAGCCAACACAGAACAAGAATAATTCTGAAAAATCAGCTTCTACCCCTGCTGGATCTCAACGTAAGAGACCAGTAAAGAAATCAAAGAAGTGTTCGATTTTGTAAATATTATGTATCGATATACCTATATACTGGCTTGGTCCAGTGTGGTTTTTCCAAGTTACTTGGATAGGATGTAGTTAGAATATAATGGACTGTATTATTCTCGTACAAGATTCAATCTAGATGGATGTATACCCGACAGATTGGCTTCTGCTTGTTTCTCTTTTTGTTTCTCTTCAGTTCCCTTAACTCTGGCCTTCCTCTCGTCTAACAATTTTTCATTTTTTTCCTTAATTTTTTGGACTCTATTTTCTGAATTACCTCCCCCACCAACTGTTAACTCTACATTAATTTTACGATCCCTCATGGTAGAATGATGCAAACGTAACGCTAATTCCATCTTACTCTGAATCTCTTTGCTATCATTGTCAAATTCTAAAAATGCTATTCCTTTATCATTTCTAAGTCTTATTCTTGAAGGGTCTGCGTTTTTGAAGTGAGACACAAGTTCTGGTTCCGTTACATCATATGGCAAATTCCCTACAAAAAGAATGAAACGAGGACCCTTTCCTCCATTGACTCCTTTACCTTTTTTGCCTCTTCTTGTTTTCCTCTTCTTCTTTGGTACATCCGATGAAGCATCTGGGGAAGTCTTATCTTCTGCTTTTCGCTTTTTCTCTTGACCTTTTTGCTCCTTTGCTTGGGCTTGTTCCTCCTTTTTCTGCTCAACTTCTTTGATATGCTCCACTTCTGGTTTCTTCTCCTTCTTCTCGACTTTCTTACGGAATTCTAACGCTTTCCGTTGTTTCTTTGTGAGCTGCTTCTCTTCTGCCATCTCTATGAAAATAATAATTTTATGTGCGATGATTTGTACAGGAACAAAAAAACGGGAATAATAATAAATGCACAGACCACTCTCTAGACTGCCTTCTTCGGACCGGAAAAGAAGATACTTAACTCCTAAGCCGGATATTGACAACGAACCCTCTAAGAATACGGATTCTGGTGAAGTTGCTGATTCAAAACCTAAACCAGATGAGATAATTGGTTCAAAACAAACGAGTCAGGGCACTGAGAAAGATAAAAACATAAACAAAGTTGGAGAAAAAGACAATAAGAAGACTTATACAGACAGTAGCAAGCACGGTAATAAGGCCAATGATGAGGAATGTGACGACTTGGGTTCTGATCTCGACCCTCAAGATAGAGGAAGATCCAGGACTAAAGCTCGAATAATTTCTTCAGATATCCCCGAAGACGTTATCAGCTTAATGGGATTTTCAGCCTTTGGATCCACCAAAGGTAAGAAAGTTAACCCATCTAATAGTGGAGGCGTACAAGGGAATTCCAAGACAAACTATAGACAATATGTGAACCGCCAGAAAAACAACAAACCTCTAGAGGAAAACTAAAAAGGAAATTCTTCATCGTTCTATTATGCTTACGTACTACGTTTTTCTACGTACTATGCTATTGGTTCAAAGCCTCCTTATGCTCCTTCAACAACTCATCATATTTGGCCTTCAAATCCGTGTAGGCCTTGGACAATTTTGTCAATTTGCCGTCTTCTGAGTGTCCATTTGTAGCTCCACTGGTACCACTCTTAAACTCCAATTCTTCTTGCGCTTTGGCGTTGATCCAGGCCTCGAAGGAAATGGTGCCTTCCTCCTGGTGGCCAGGGATCTCTACGTAGATTTGGTGGTTTATTTGGTTCAGATCATTTAGCACTCTCTTCAAGGGTGGTAATAATCTGGCCCTTTTTTCGATGGTTATCTCATTCTTCGAGACTTGGACTGGAAATTGATATATCTCAATGTGGGTGACAGCACTTGGAAGCTTATGACTCTTAATAATTTGCTTGGAGTTTATATCACTAACGTATATGTTTCCCTGGACATCCCCACTCACTAAATTCATGCCATCTAAAGTGACTTTTATCACACTCACAGGACTCTCGTGAGCTGTGATGGTTTGCTTAAGGTCCATATCGTTATCGATAGTAATAATTTCACCAAACTTACCCACTCTTTCCATATTCATATTAGACACCTTAAACATCGGTACTATACGCATAGTACCATTGGTGTGTCCCACATACAAGTTTCTGTTACTGGGATCTTTAGCAACACTTTCTATAGAAGATGCAAATACAAATGTATTTACCAACAGACGAGTGATGAGATTGTACACTCTCAATGTACTATCTTTAGAAACTGTATACAAGTTTATGTCGTTTATGATTCCGTCACCTAATACGAAGTCTGTGACCGGCAAAGTATGGTCATTGATGGTCCAATATGGTTTTGGGGGTTCAGGATCCTTATTGAAGATTGAAATCAAGTCAAGCGTCTTGTATACTAAACACCGGGAATCCTCACTGGCAGATACTAAGAAAGACCCACATCTACTAAATGAAAGTTTCGTGATACTTTGATAGTGTATGTCTTTGAAGAAGATAAGTTCACCACTGAGCACTTCCCATATGTAGAGTTTACCAGTCTTGGAACCTCCTGCAAGAAGCCATGGCACTTTATAGTTGGGAGCATTATACGAAGCGTTTCCATTGCCGGTTGGCTTGAATACGGCCAAGCAATTGAGAGCTTCAGGTATGGGCATTCTTTGGTCGATTCCTTCCTTACCGAAAGAAAATACGTTGATCAATGCCTTGTTTGGAGATGCAACAAACGCTCTTTCCCCAGGTCCTATACCTGAAATAGCGGCTCCATTTTTATTACAGTCTGCTTGGCGGAAACTTTGCAACTGCGAAGAACCATGTACTGACTGTACGAATCCATACAGTTCCAGGGACTGCTTGTCGTTGGGGTCTCCTTGTCCTACGTAAAATATAGCTTCATCCATATTAATTTTTGCGATGAGATAAAAATTCACGTCTTGTTTCGCAGCTACTGGTTTTCAGATTAGATTTCTGAGATTTTTAATATACAGATTTTTCAATCTACCATAAATGCCAGTTGATATTATTCAGACCGCCGTAGTTAACGGGCCGGATGCTATCCCCGGGTGGGAGTATATTCGTGCCTATGGACCTATTATCGCCACCTTAGGAGCATTGAAATATTACTTTAGAGGATCAACTAATACCTGGGAAAGAGACATGCATGGTAAGGTATATATGGTCACTGGAGGAACATCAGGAGTAGGATCGGAAATCGTAAGAGAATTGGCTACAAAGGGTGCACAAGTCGTTCTTCTTGTGCGTTCTATTGAAGACAGCTGGTTGGTTGATTATATTGATGACATGAGAGAAAAGACTAATAACTTTATGATTTATGCAGAAGAGTGTAATTTAGATTCATTATATTCGGTCAGAAAATTTGCCACACACTGGCTTGACAATCAGCCTCCGCGTCGTTTGGACGGTCTTATCTGCTGTGCTGCCGACTGTATTCCTATAGGGAAAGCAAGACAGGTCACTGTGGACGGAGTGGAGAAGCAAATTGGAATCAATTATTTAGCTCACTACCTTTTGATTACCTTGTTGGCGCCAGCTCTAAGGTCACAACCAGCAGACAGAGATGTCAGAGTGTTGATAGCATCATGTATGAGTCAGTCAATGGGGCAAATAGACTTGGATGATCTCTTATTCGAGAATAAAAGATACGAGAAAAATAAGCCCTATAAATGGTACGGTACTTCCAAGCTCTTATTGGGATTATTTGCCAAAGAGTTTCAGAGAAGATGCAACAGCTACGAAAGAAAAGATAACTTCCCTTGCAACATCAAGATTAATATGGTTAACCCAGGAATGATGCGTACACCCTCAACCAGACGGTTTTTGTCCATAGGAACCATTTGGGGTTTATTCCTTTACATAATACTTTTCCCTGTATGGTTCATTTTTTTTAAAAATGGGTACGAAGGCATGCAGTCATTTATGTTTGCGTTATGGTCTCCTGTTTTCCTTCAAATAGATGGTGGGCAATTAATACAAGAGTGCAAGATCATCTCACCAGGAAGAAAAGAATTTGCTGATGAAGAGATTCAAAAACAGATCTTTGAGAAGACTGAAGAATTATTGGCGAAGATTGAAAAGCAGAGTGCTGCTGAAAGAAAAATGCAAGAAAAGTTGAAAGAAAAAAACAAAACCAAGGAGGAAAGACTAGCAGAGGCTAAGGAAAAGCACTTAAAGGAGTTGAAGCGTAAACAAAATCTCCATGAGAAACCTAAAACAGAGGAAGAGTTGGATGCTAAATTGAGTTTCTTGAGGAATCTGTTGAAGCCTGACATGCCTTTATTCCCAGAAGGGACCGGCGTGGAAAAATAAAGACACAGAAATATTAAGAATTGTATGACTTAGCGAATGAATCCGTAGAGAAGAATCTATCAATTATCTGAACCATCTCCTCTAATTTTACGTTCATCAGCCTCAAAATCTACCCCTATAACTCAGAAAGTTCAAACCCATTGACATCCACAGTTTTATGATAACTTAGGCAGTATGATTATGGTTCCACCCTGTAATCTATAAATATAAATACAATATGTCTAGGGAGTATCATTTTTGTTTGCTTGTAGTCTAACACTTTCTTATGCACACTTGTTCACGCGTAAGCTTCTCTCTGTCGACATTGAACCGCACAGATCCACCGCGCAATCCAATGAAAAATTATCATTTCCTTATCACTGCGATAAACTCAAATCAACCCCGTGAGACTGTCAAACTGTCGACTCGGTGAATCAACCCAAAAAAACTTGTACTGAAATAATCTTTCATCAGCGACATTAATCTTCATCTGGTTTTACCGTCATCTTTGCCCAGTTCTTACCCCTAATTAAAACCAGCGCCACTATTTATTCCGAACCGTTCCGCATATAATGGAAACTGAGAAACAATTGAACATACCCGAAAAACTACCTGTATCATCACTCACAAGGCTATTGAATGAGTCCAACTCGAACCATGTTACTCCCCAACACTCCAATACTCCATCACAAACACCATCTTCTTCATCACAGAAGGATGACCTCCACAAAACCCTGCACTCCTCCGATGAAAGCGTTGGAATTACTTTTGAATCGAAACACTTCGATGATGACAGTTTGAAACTCGAGAGACAAACAGACTCATCAGATGGTCTATCCTATTCTCCTCGTCTGACTCTCAAGCCGCCACCCTCCTCCAGTTTAAACCGAGTCATTCCTATTAAACCTCCGGTTAATGCTAGTCCACGGGTGGTGAGAACAAACTCGTTGAGTCATTCCCTGTTCTCTAAATACAGCGAAAGTTTATCCAACAGTATCCCATACTCAGCCCCCGGTGGTCGGCTGAATTTGTCTCAACTGGCAAATAGTAATCTGAGTCTTAACACTCTTGGAAGTTTGAGTGAGGCCTCAGCTCATATTCCTAACTTGCCTAATGGGCAACCAATTTCTTCTATTCACATTCTGAGTCCCCAAGTACTGTCTGCCAGTATTGACCAGAGGTTCGTAGTATCAAAACAGAGAATTGCTCAAGCCCAAGCCCAGCAAGTAGCTCAGTTACTGTCTAGTCAAAAATCGGGTCTGCAATCGGGTCTCTCATCAATTTTTGGAGGCAAATCTAAAACTCCAAATATCCAAAACCTGTCCACAGATTTGGGGAGCTTCTACAACAATCTGTATCAGGATCCACTTGTGGCTACTTCACCCCTGTCTCTATCATCCAGTGACAGCTACCAAACATCACAAACTAGACACAACTCCATGGCTAACTTGAAGAGATTTTTCAAAAAAACTTCTGCATCCCCAAATGTCAACACAGTTCTGAACTTGTCTGCTTCCTTACGTCTGCACTCCGGAAGTATTAGTGGAACTCCTAGCAATCTGCAGAATTTAACCGTTAATTCTACCAACTCATCATTTAACTCACTCAATCCTCTGGCCCCAAACTCACCAATTGCAAACGGTAACAACAGTTTCAATGGAAACGGAGTTAAA
Source organism: Yamadazyma akitaensis (assembly GCA_030581475.1). Classification (NCBI taxonomy): domain Eukaryota; kingdom Fungi; phylum Ascomycota; class Pichiomycetes; order Serinales; family Debaryomycetaceae; genus Yamadazyma; species Yamadazyma akitaensis. The sequence continues at coordinate 96,700 of JAKTTN010000010.1, forward strand.
TACTCCAATTCGCTACAGAATAAGATCAATTACCAGCATGACCGTAGGGGCTCCGTTAGTAGTCTTGTGAACCTCCAACCACAACTTCCATTCTCCAAAAGATACAGTAAGTATGGAGAGAACTTGGGTGCAGGTGCAGGAGGATCTGTCAGATTAGTAACAAGAATATCTGATAAACAGATGTTTGCAGTTAAGGAGTTCCGTAACAAATATCAGAATGAAACTAAAAGGGACTATGCCAAAAAGATAACTGGAGAGTATTGTATTGGGCTGACTTTGAAGCATCCAAATATCATTGAAACTATCGAAATCTGTTACGAAAATGATCACATTTTACAAGTGATGGAATACTGTGATTTTGATTTGTTCGCTATTGTCATGTCTAATAAAATGTCCCACGAAGAAATCAATTGTTGCTTCAAACAAATTTTATCGGGTATCCATTATTTGCATACGATGGGTTTGGCGCATCGTGATTTGAAATTGGATAACTGTGTAGTGGACAAAAGAGGAATCGTTAAGATCATCGATTTTGGTTCTGCAGTTGTTTTTTCCTATCCATTTACAAAGACATTGATAGAATCACAAGGTATTGTAGGATCTGACCCTTATTTGGCTCCCGAAGTATGTGTGTTCAATAAGTATGATCCTCGTCCTGTAGATGTATGGTCTACTGCCATTATTTACTGCTGCATGATGTTGAAAAAATTCCCGTGGAAAGTTCCAAAATTAACAGATAATAGTTTCAAGTTGTTTGCAAGTCGTGGTGAAATGATTCCTATTAGTGAAATGTTAAAGCGTACCCCAGCAGATGTCGGTACCAATGGAGAAGGCTTGAGTGACTTAGGTGATATTGATGAGGCTGTTCCTTTTGCACCTGAAACCAAAGACATTGACGGCGTTAAGTCTCATACTAGCAATGAGCTAGGTGCTGGTAGATTACTTTTGGCCCTTCCGGAAGATTGTAGGCCATTGATTGGTAGAATGGTGGAATTAGCACCAGCCTGTAGAATTACTATTGACGAAGTATTTGCAGACCCATGGTTACTGTCATTACTGATGTGCACAGTAGAAGAGAGAGTCCTTGCGGACGGAACTAATGTATTTGAACCAGTTCGCTGTGAAGATCACGACCACACACAAGTGGATCAATCAAAGGCACACATTGCAGCTTTTGAAAAAAACAAAAAGAAATAATTATAGACATGCATGAGACATTAAATAAACGATTCGCCCATGAAACATTCTCTTCGATCGTTACCTCCGATTTTAAAGGACAAATGTTAAATTGTCTGATGTGTAATTATCTAATATTATAGTATCTATTTATTATTTACAGGATTATTGTACTTTCAAGGAACAACCTTAATGCCAATAGCATCAGCTGTCAGTATCACGGCCCCACATATGGCCCTTAATTCAACTTCTTTATGTCTTTCATCGGTTTTCTTAATCTTAGCTATTTCGTAAACATGTTTCAAAGATATTTCACCTACGGTTTCATGGCCCGGCTTGCCAGCTCCTTGCTTCACGCCTGCAGCTTTCATCAATAACCAGGAAGTAGAAGGACTCTTCATTTCAAAAGAGAATGATCTATCAGGCTTGACTGTTAAAAGACATGGGATTGGGGTACCTGGTTCATAATTTGCAGTCCTGGCGTTGAACTCTTTACAGAAATCAATAGCTTTAACACCTTTAGAACCTAATGCTGGACCCACAGGAGGTGAAGGAGCGGCCTGACCTGCACCCACAATAAGCTTTACTAATACGTTTTTAGCGACGGCTGCTTTAGACATGTTGATCAAATTTTTTCACCGCGAGTTAAATCCAAGTGCGGTTGCAAAATATTTTGCAGCAAGAGGAGAGTAGCTTCCTTTGGTATTTGGAAGTAGTGAAATTTATTAACAAGAGTACATTTATTTTCTATGTTTTACCTCAAAAGTTTCAGGGTAATTCCAAGAAGGGGCACTTAGCCCAAAGCAAAAGGCTTCCATTGAAAGAGAGAGGTATTAGGATCATTCTGAGGGTTCATTCCCCATGAATAAACAATGCAATAGCTATGGCAGAAATTAAAAGGCCACATTCAATCGCTAGGTTTTTTCGGTTTAACCTAAAATAAACCCCCAAACGCAAGAAGCTCAAAGCTTTGCAAAATTCTATAAATACTGTTTTTCTTTCCAGCCTTATATACAAGCCCACCATTTATCTGATTATAGTAAAAATAGGCCCTGTCATAATATATACCGAGTCAGCAAGGAATATTTTTTCATGATTTTAATGTTTTCAGTTCGAATGCAAAAGTATATACAATAACTATCAGTAAAAAATCTTCCCTTATTGCGTATAAATATGTAGATTGTAGTCCCAGTGAACCTAATCATATTTCTGCTTTATTCATGCTCAAAGGATTCAAGAGTGGTTGTAATCCAAGTTGTCTTTAGAAATCAATATGAACATCACCTTCCACTCTACCATGAATTCCATAGTTGTAAAATTCGCATATCATTGAACCCCCTCTGCTTTTACTAAATGAACATACTAATAGTAGAATTAGCTCATACAGTATATACTCGTACCCATTATATTTGTTTTCAACCAGAACACAAAAGTTCTGCATTCTTTAGCAGATTCTTACACCAAAAATGGAATTCAAGATACTCACTACAACAATCCTACGAAATCGTAAGTACTGGTTCCTGCACCCAAAGAATAAATTCCTACATTCGTGCACTCATGAAAGTTCTTAAAAACTCCAAAAAAAATCTGAGACACTCCCAGAACTTGAGTTTCACTACAACCTTGTATATGGTTCCAGGATTTCTCCTACAACGTCTCTGAGCCAACCCATTATTCCTTTACTCTCTTAGCAACAGCCGCACATGTTCGCACCGAAAATCACCAAAACTGAATTATCCAGATCAATCAATCCGCTCAATGGAATGGCCAAAGAACTTAGGGCCAAGACACAACTCCCTTAGCGCAGGATACAACCCCCAGACGCCAGTATCTCTGACAGGACTGGTACCCGGTCTCCTGGTATCAGGAGCGCACTCAAGTGTCCCACCATTCTCTCATTCTCATTCAAGGTCCCAATCACAATCCACCTATGTTTCACCATTTGCAAGTCCCCTGCTGGCCCCGGTTCCTCAGATGGGGTATATGGTGCCAAGGCACTTACTTCCACCTAGCGCCTTCTCAGGAGACTCAACAACTCCCACCAACATGCTGGAAGATCTGCAAAATCCGCTAACCAGCACTTCACAAAGTACTCCTTCTCAAATAGGTCCTGGGGAGGATAACTCCTCACTTGATCGGTCTTCTTATTACCTCTCACTGCTCCCACTTTACTGTGTTGACTGGACTGCTTTACCGGAATTCGATACGGATTGTGTAGCCCTTTCTCTGTATAAAGAAGGAGTGAACAATAAGCTCACAGTTTTACACGGAATTAGTTACGGCAGAGAAGCTACGATGGAAGAGGATCTCCTACCACCAGGTATGGATGATGCTGTAGAGGGGTATGATTTTCACCGTGTGGCGGAGATTCTGGTGGATTATCCAGTGACTAGTCTTCAATGGGATCCGAGTATGGGCCGTAACTCAAGAGGATCTCAAGAAAGATTAGCAACTTCCCTGGAAGTTTTACGGTTATATCAAATAGATCATGACACAATCGACAAAAATGGGAACTACCTGTTAACACAAACACATTATTTGGCCAATAGTACCACGCTGAGTCTAGGATCAAGTATGAATAGTAACAATCTGACACTTAGAGATATAATGACATGCCCACCAGTCACTTCATTCGATTGGAATAAAGTGGACACAAGCCTTGTCATTACCGCTAGTGTAGATACGACTTGTACTGTATGGGATCTTAGTCGTCTGGCACCTGTTACTGATGCTTCAAATCATAAAAAAACAGATTCTGCATTCGTCAAAACACAATTGATAGCTCACGACCTGGAGGTTTTTGACGTTAAATTTCTCCATGATCTGACCAATTTGTTTGCATCGGTAGGAAACGATGGCAGCATGAGGATATTTGATTTACGATCTCTCGAACACCTGACTATTATATACGAACCTACTTCTGGCTCAAGTAGAGCCACCACACCTTCGATTAACCGCAATGATAATAGTGGATATAATTCCCGGGCGTTAATAAAACTAGCTACCAGCTGCATAGATCAAAATTACCTCGCTACTGTTGGAGTGAACTCTAACCAAATAATTATAATCGATACTCGTATGCCAGGCATACCGGCAGCGATACTAGATGGGTCTCTTGGTGGAGTCACCGATACGGCCATTAATTCGATCAAATGGCATCCTAATGGAAATTTCCTTCTCACTGGTGGTGATGATTGCCAAGCATTGGTATGGGATTGTAACGGACTTAATCAAATAGCTGGACAGCATCATCAGCCACAAGAGGATCATAGCTTTGTGGTATCTCTGCCAGTGTTGGCATATCAAGAGCCTTTGGAAGTCAACAACGTTTGTTGGCGGGGTGGCAAGGGCGATTGGATGGGGGTTGTTAGCGGTAAAGGGTTTCAAGCAATACTGGTATGAATTGCCGCAAAAAATCAAAATAGGAAAATTTTCAGGTTTTAAGTTTGGTGCTAACTGGCACCAGCTGGCACTAGCTGGTACTAGCTGGTACCAGCACGAGGCTGACCTAAGGATTCAAATCACCGCACAGCAACTCGCAGCAGTACAGTAACTCGCGGTAATTTCAGACATGAAACCAAAACGCCCAAGGTGAAAAGTCGCCCCTTCAAAGCGGCTCGCCTGGCCGCAAGGCTTGCATAGTAAAATCAGATAAATACTCATACTCATAGATCGTATATAAGTTATGCATGAATGAATGATGTAAACAATAAACAACAAATAAACGAAAATGTGAAATCGGTAATATGGCGGTTCCTCTCACCCAGGGGCCAATCTAAGCAATTTCCAGGTTGAGTTGATTTGGCATTTTTTCCGGCGCGTATGCAGGACATTAATACTTTACGACAACAAGTTTATACGAAAATGAAATTAAGCGTTGAAGGGGGGAGTTGGGTAGATACACATTATTTACGTTTTGAGGATTATATATAGAAACATATAAATTATAAAACCTCCAATCCATTCTAGCGTCATAACTTGGTTGTTTGTGACATTCCACTTGTACTTAACTTTGACTTCAAATCTTACCTTAAAATTGCAGGTTCAGCATTAGTATTATTATTTTTCAATTACGATTCCTAATTAGTAAATGTCCCCAATCTTTAGACGAGCTGAGGCATTGATTAATCGGCTATTTGTCAGGGCTGATGACGACGAAGAATCTACGAATCCTGATAATTTCGACATAGATCGACTGGATTCTTCCTTCGATTCAGCTTCATCAAATAATTCATTCCCCCCCTCATCTCAGGTCTCAGATCCCACACCATTTTCCTCATCGCCTACTTCGTCAAAAAGTGCGACAGAATCTTTACCCACACCTTCGCTGTTTATGCTGACTACTACTAATACTAGTCCTGATACCCTGGTACCTTCCAGTACGGGCTCTCCAAATACAAGTCCCACTACAAGTCCCAATACAAGCTCGAGAACCTCGCTGGCTCCCAATACGTCTTCCACGTCACCGTCTCCCTCTGATACAGCCTCATCCTTGACCGAAAATGAACCTTCCAGTTTTCTCTCTACAAGTTCGTCTCCGACTTCCCTGAGCACTTCCAGCTCTACAGAACCATCTAATATACTGAGTTCCAGTTCTTCGTCGCTGCTGCTGCTGTTGAGTTCGAGTTCTTCCGATTTTTCGTCTGCTTCTTTTTTTAGCACAAGTCTGTCCGATGCTCCAAGTAGCTCTTCAGCACCACAAAGTTCCTTCATAAGCACAGAAGAGTCACTGCTGACCACTGTGGCATCCACCAGTGAAAGCCTGGACGTTCACCTGACTAACCATTCCTCGTCACATGAACGTACTTCAGCCTCACCGTCTAGTTCGGCTGAAGTTGCAAGTTCTACCCACCAAGCTCACCACAGCAGTACCACACATAGGTCATCTACTTCAGATCATGCGTCTGTAACTACTACACCCTATGTATTGTCCGACTCTTCCACGTTCACTCCATATAGTACCACGCTCCACCTGAAAGGAACTACAATAACCACTCTTGTCACGGTGCCTACTTCCGCTTCCGATAGATCTAATGATTCTGATGGTGGAGGTGGCAACAACAATAATGCTAAGCTCATTGGAGGACTAGTTGGATCAATAGGTGGTACCATTCTTATTGGGTCTCTTGTTTTGCTATATTTGTTCTCAAGAAGAAGACGTAGAGGTGCTATTAAGAATCCAAACCCTGATTTTAATGATGCTTCCGGCTCAGATGAAGAAGTCATGAATAAGAAGTATGGATTCAAAAAATTATTTGGTTCAAAAGCTGCAACTGGTGATAGCAATGTCACAGATTTTGATCATATTCAATCTGCTAATAATGATGGTGATTTCGAATATAGAGGTGTGACTAATAACAACCTCGATTCCATATTTAAACTGTCTGCGTCTAATTCAGGAAATAACACAACATATTACGGAAGTACGGCCGCTGCTAGTACGGGACAAAATAGTAATAAGCATTCTCGTTTTAACTCAGTGAACTATCCAAACTACCACAACCAATTGCGAGAGGAGGATGAACAAGAAGGGTTTGACTTCTCCGATCCGAGAAACTCGCCTCCGTCTTCCGAAGATCTTGAACATCTAGTGTTTGATGAAGATGAGAACTTATTAGCACACAACCAGGTATTTGGACAAGGCGATGTAAGTAACAATCTGAGATCACGTTTTACAGAAGAAATAGTATGAGAGGGAAATAACGGTTATAAAATGGTGACAGTGTATATGGTGCATAATATGTATAGTGCATGATATAGAAAAGTGATAATAATAGTAATAGTATAATACCTATTTGTGTGATTAACTAGGTTTTAGTTTTCTGACTTCTATTTTGTTTTCTATTATGTATACATATACTCTATTTCATCAGTGTTGAACCGATTTATTGGCCTTCAGCTACTTCCTCAACAGAAGGACAAGTGCACATCAAATTGATATCACCATAAGTGTCGTCAACACGAGAAACAGATGGCCAGCACTTGCTATGTCTTAAGAAAGGTAATGGATAAGCAGCTTGTTCTCTCGTGTACCCTCTAGCAGCCCAGTCTTCTTGTGAGGTGCCGACAATGTCTTCCAAAGAATGTGGTGCATTCTTCAACATTTGTCCAGCTGGTTCTTGGTTTTTGTATGCTTCAATTTCTTCACGAATCTTGAGTAAAGATTCGATGAATCTGTCAATTTCGGGCAAGTTTTCACTTTCTGTTGGTTCTATCATTAATGTGCCTGCAACTGGGAATGACATGGTGGGAGCATGGAAACCGTAATCTTGTAATCTCTTAGCAACATCAATAGCCTCGACACCAAATGCCTTGAATTCTCTCAAATCTAAAATGAACTCATGAGCACAATGCTTTAAACCTTCGGTCGTTGAAGCCTTTGAATCAACAAAAAGAATTTGGAAATGACCAGATAATTTACTAAGCATATAGTTGGCATTTAACATGGCAATGGCAGAAGTGTATGGTAATGATCTAGCACCCAACATCTTGATATAAGCGTAAGAAACAGGGAGAACAGCAGCAGAACCAAATGGTGCCGAATTTACTGCGGTAATGGACTCAGTAGAAACATGTGGAGTACCAACATATCTATGACGAGGCAAGAATGGCTTCAAGTGTTCTTTAACACAAACTGGAGCTTGTCCTGGACCACCACCACCATGACTCAAAGCAAAGGTCTTGTGAATATTCAAGTGACAAACATCAGCATTCAAATCACCAGGAGAGGTCAAACCAACTTGAGCGTTCATGTTAGCACCATCAAGGTAAACCAATCCACCATTTTGGTGAACGATATCAATAGCTTCCTTAATACCTGGTTCAAACAAACCATAAGTGGAAGGATAAGTTATCATGATTGAGCACAAACTCTCCTTATGTTGTTCAGCTTTTTGTTTTAAATCAACCAAGTCGATTGAACCATTGTCCAAACACTTGACAGGGACGACCTTCAAACCACACATGGCAGCGGATGCAGGGTTTGTTCCATGGGCAGAAACAGGAATAAGACAGATGTTCCGCTTTTCGTCGCCACGGGAATAATGGTATTGACGAATTAAAGAGAGACCAGTGTATTCACCTTGAGCACCGGAGTTAGGCATCAAAGTAGTAGCGTCAAACCCAGTTATGTCATTTAAATCTTTTTCAAATTCAGCAATAAGTTCTTTGTAACCTTCTGCTTGATCAACTGGAGCAAATGGGTGAATTGAGTTGAAACCCGGCATTGAAAGAGTTGCCATTTCGACAGTAGCATTCAATTTCATAGTACAAGAACCTAATGGGATCATAGAGTTGGCCAAGGATAAATCACGAGATTGTAATAAATGCAAGTATCTTAACAAAGCAGTTTCACTGTGGTGGGTGTTAAAAACTGGATGAGTTAAGATTTCGTCACTTCTGACCAAAGACTCAGGAATTTGTGGAAGAGAAGTGACAGAATCAGTAGCAGCAGCATCACCACCGAAAACTTGAATAAGTGCAGTCAAGTCCTCACGAGTGACTGTCTCATCAAAAGTAAGAGAAACTGTTGAATCGTCGACCTTGAACAAATTAATACCGTGGTCGTTCAAAGCCGAACCGAGAACTTGATCAGCGGAAACACCATTCAAACGGATAGTTAAAGTATCGAAGAATGATGAGTTTACGATCTTGTGATTCTTGGAGATTTCATCAGCTAAAAGTTTGGTAAATCCATAAACTCTATTAGCGATACTTTGAAGACCTTTTGGTCCATGGTAAACAGCATACATAGCAGCCATGTTCGCTAATAAAGCCTGAGCAGTACAGATATTAGAAGTGGCTTTTTCACGCTTGATGTGCTGTTCACGGGTCTGTAAAGCAAGTCTCAAAGCTTTCTTACCCAAACGATCTTTAGAAACACCAATAATACGACCAGGGATTTTTCTGGAGTATTTATCGGTGGTTGCAAAAAAGGCGGCATGAGGTCCACCATAACCAAATGGGACACCGAATCTTTGAGAGTTACCTAAAGCGATATCAGCACCAAAGCTGGTTGGGGGTTTAAGCACAGTCAAAGCGAGTAAATCGGTTGCAACAGCTAATAAACCCTTATTCTTGTGGATAATCTCCCCTACGCGGGAATAATCATTGATAGAACCATCAGTTGCTGGGTACTGTACCAAAGCACCACACACATTTTTAGAAATGGACTCTAATTCTTCAATACCAGCAGAAGTTGCGAGATCCAATTCTACCAATTCTACACCAATGTTATCAGCACGAGACTTTATGACGTCTTTGGTTTGTGGATGCAAACGAGAGTCGATCACATATTGGTTCTTCTTCCCTCTGGTACTGTGGAAAGACAAACTCATGGCTTCACCCGCAGCAGTTCCTTCATCTAATAATGAAGCATTTGCAATATCGAGGCCAGTCAAAGAAGTCACCATAGTTTGATAATTCAACAAACTTTCTAATCTTCCCTGACTGATTTCTGGTTGATATGGGGTGTAAGAAGTGTACCATTCTGGCAGTTCAAGCAAGTTACGTTGAATAACTGGAGGAACGTGGGTGCCTGCGTAACCTTTACCGATAAATGATCTGACCCTTCTATTCTTATTAGCAAGGGCATTCAAATGGTCGAGCATCTCCAGTTCGGTAAATCCATTTTCTGGTGATACTTGAAGTTTTCTTTTGAAGAGGACTTGTGGAGGCACGGCTTTAGCGATAAATTCATCAAGATCAGAGTATCCAAGTTCAGATAACATAGACTCCACTTCATTTGGAGTTGGGCCAATATGACGACGAGCAAATGTATCAAGTCTGGCAAAACTTGAGTCGGATTTGCTGTGGATCTTACCGTAATTAGCAGATGAAGTATCAGCTGCTTGTGATTTCACCTCGGTTGCGAGAAATCTTATCGAGCTTACCGTAGGTCTGGCAGTGTTGACGGCTCTAGCAATAGAGACGGCACGAACAGTACGTCTTAAGCTAGTTCTGAACATTAGGGTGATATATGGAGGTAAGGATTCAAGAAATTTACCGAGGAGATGGGAGTTTATATACAATTCCGAATCGAGTCAGAGGAGTTAAAAAAGAGTCAGAATTGTATGCCAAATTTTTTTTAAGTTGTGAACGGCACTTGGAGTTGTACAAAGTGGGGGTTGAATTCACAGGTAGAGTCCTGGAAGAACGTACGTAGATAATAGGTATATCCTGGTACAAGAAAGGGTTCAATGTAAGATGATTGGTTTGAAGTGCCTATAAACTATTTGCTGATAAGCATACCGCGATAAGGGCACGAAAAGAGAGTCAAGAATGAATTTCAACGAAAACATTTTTGTTTAAATGGATAAAACATAAGGTTACTAAATAAAACTAAAATCTTACGTACTATTATAACTAACTACACTAACTAATTCTCAACTCGCCGAGTGAAAAAATTTCAATTAGATCGAAGTTCATATAATTATAGTATAAATAAAACACTATATAACTTACTTCTTAGCAGCCTTTTGAGCAGCCTTGGTGACCTTACCAGCCTTGTCAGACTTTTCAACGGCCTTGATAACACCGACGGCAACAGTTTGTCTCATATCTCTGACAGCGAATCTACCTAATGGTGGGTATTCGGTGAAAGATTCAACACACATTGGCTTAGATGGAACCATCTTAACCATAGCGGCATCACCAGACTTGATGAACTTAGGGTTTTCTTCCAAAACCTTACCAGTTCTTCTGTCGATCTTCTTGATCAAGGTGTCGAACTTACAAGCAATGTGGGCAGTGTGACAGTCCAAAACTGGAGAGTAACCAGAAGAGATTTGACCTGGGTGGTTCAAGACAATGACTTGAGCATCGAAAGAGTCACAACCCTTTGGTGGGTCGTTCTTGGAGTCACCACAGACGTTACCTCTTCTAATTTCCTTAACAGAGACGTTCTTGACGTTGAAACCAACGTTGTCACCTGGGACACCGGATTCCAATTGTTCGTGGTGCATTTCGACGGACTTGACTTCAGTGGTGACACCAGCTGGGGCGAAGGTGACAACCATACCGGCCTTGATGACACCGGTTTCAACTCTACCGACTGGCACAGTTCCGATACCACCGATCTTGTAAACATCTTGCAATGGCAATCTCAATGGCTTTTCGGTTGGTCTAGTTGGTGGGTCAATAGCGTCAATAGCTTCCAACAAGGTCTTACCAGAGGACTTACCAGCCTTGGTTTCCTTTTCCCAACCCTTGTACCATGGACAGTTAGAAGAGGCTTCAATCATGTTGTCACCGTTCCAACCAGAGATTGGGACGAATGGAACAGACTTAGGGTTGTAACCAACCTTCTTGACGAAGTTAGTGGTTTCCTTGACGATTTCTTCGAATCTGTTCTTGTCCCACTTAACGGAGTCCATCTTGTTGATAGCAACAATCAATTGTTGGACACCCAAGGTGTAAGCCAACAAAGCGTGTTCTCTGGTTTGACCATCCTTAGAGATACCGGCTTCGAATTCACCGACACCACCAGCAATAATCAAAATAGCACAATCAGCTTGAGAGGTACCAGTGATCATGTTCTTGATGAAATCTCTGTGACCTGGAGCATCAATAACGGTAACGTGGTACTTTGGAGTTTCGAACTTCCATAAAGCGATATCAATGGTGATACCTCTTTCTCTTTCAGCCTTCAACTTGTCCAAAACCCAAGCGTACTTGAAAGAACCCTTACCTAATTCAGCGGCTTCCTTTTCGAACTTTTCAATAGTTCTCTTGTCGATACCACCACACTTGTAAATCAAGTGACCGGTGGTGGTAGACTTACCAGAATCGACGTGACCAATAACAACCAAGTTGACGTGAGTTTTTTCTTTACCCATTTTTACTTTTTACTTTTCAGTTAGTATAAGAAGAAGAATAAAAAAATGGGAATCGGCTGGGTTATAAATTTTTTTTCTCTCGCCCAAATCTGTTACACAAAACCATTTTTTCCCGATGGGGGCGTGGGCGCATCAGATGGAGGGCTCCAACCCTGCAATTCTGCCTGTTTTTACCCTTCCGTTTGCTTCTATCGCCGCGCTTGGTGAAAAATTTTCCCAGCTCATTGCAACCAACGACACCGTGATGGGTGCGGAGGAAATGCGGCGGGATTCCCCTCCGCCCCGACACACTGATCGGTTCTCGCGGTAGACATAAGGGGTCTACCGGACTACCACTGGGAGCGCGATAGGCCCTCTCGCCTCCCTGGTCCATGCGACTTATTGTCCGCCTCTGAGTGGCAATTTTTGTTAGCAATTTATTCCTTGCGGCGGTGCGATGAGCTGGCAGATTTTGTGACTGCTTTTCCACATAACCTTCATGTCATGTTGCCTTTATCCCAAAAGGGTAGTGAGACATGATTAAGTGGTAATTAATGCATCGATTGAAATTCTGAAATCAATTTAGGTTCAATTCAGTCCAGTTTCAAGCATCTATTTGTCAACTGTTTTTACCTTTCTTCTCTTAGTAATGTTTGATACTTTCAAGGCTTTTTGACGATTCTGCTTGCTGGGGATTTAGAATTTGGGGATGTTCAAATTAATGGGTGTGCGAGTCTCAATACTGAGGGTGAAAATTTATCATTTGTACCCCAGTGGTATGATGACTTTGCCCATTGTGAACCATAATCTAGAGTAGTTGAAGTTGGATTTGAGTTTAGTGAAAGAAAAATTTGGGGAAATGTCTTCACATCGTTGTTCGCTAACTCAGCTTGAGTTCAGGGAAGTGTTGAATCTGTTCTACTGGGCTTCCTTAAATCCCAGGAATATCTATCTCAGGGTCTTCGAGGGGACAATCAATGATCTGAATGGCCTATAGCTCAATTGCATTACAGGGTAAGCTTGGATGTTATGGCTATTGTATGAAACATTTGAGGACTCATGTCGTTTAATTTCACCCCAAAACCGTCGTCTAAAAGTGCATTCGCAGCCATCTCAGACGAATTCGTCTAACCCAGTGTAACTATTCTTGCACTAGACCAGTTTACCTATTTTGGTTACGCTAATCCACCAAGTCCATACGTCCTTCCAGAGCCAGTCTCACTATCTCTTTCATTAATACTCTGTTGTATATTCTATATTCTATAATTTTCAACTCCCCTCATTCTACTCTTCTACGTTTACTCTCATAACCTATATCTAAATCGAAGTCCAAATCGTCAATCTCCTCCCTGCTAGACTTTCCCTCCAACAGAACCATGTCTACCTTCAGATTGGTTACTAGTCTTCCGAATTTCTTTTTGATCTTTTTTGGCGATGGTAGCTTCAAAGAGCCACTTGAGTCCTCTTCAACCTCCAGTTGTTTCTCTCCAGTGGGCAGGTAATACAAGCACCAGCGGAGATCCTTCAAACTGGGATAGTTTACCAATAGCTGCGAGTCTTTGTTTTCGTTCAAAAGTTCAAATAAGTAATTAATCGAGACAATTGGAGTTTTCCAGGATTTTGCAGCCAATATCTTATTTTTTGTGGAGATATGACTGATGGAATTGAATGCACAAGAAATAAGGTCCTTGTTGTAGAAAAGATTGCTCGGAAGCTTCTTATTGAAAATATGGATGTTGATAACCAATAAATCAACATTTGCATGAAACTTCTCACAAACTTCAAACCCAAGGTGCTTACAGAGCTTTGAAAGATGGAGATACTCTATTCCTTTGAACCCACTGAGACTGAGGGTTGAATTCTTATGTGGTTCAATGGCTGGTATGGGACTACTCCATGAATCGTCAGTGAGTTTACCATAATAAATCGAACGCTCAATAAGCCATTCTGTTCGAAGCATAGATCCTGCACCTACGTCACGAGGATCTTGACCAAAAGGAGTTAGAGTGTAGTCTGGAGATACGTCTTCTATACTTCCACCATTCTGTACAATGATCCTTGAAAGGATTTTCACTTGTTCTTGGGTGAAATTCTTAATTTGGAATGAAAGATTGGTAAATATCGATGATTCAGGCTTGCTTATCGAATTTTTTGTGGAGACAGCAGAATGAGACTCGGTCTGAATATCTGTGTCGGTGTCGGTGTGATTATCCAAGACCTGCTTGTGCATAATCAGGTTCCAGACTTGAAGGTTTTTCTTCACGCGTGGTTGTTTAACCTCATCTTTTTTCACTGTTTCTACGGGGATCTGTGGAGTGATAGGAGGTGAAGGAAAGGGTGGTAGCTTTCGGAGGATGTACTCATTCAAGTCGACTTGGGCACCACGTCGTATACTGTGGAGAATGAAGAGTGGGTGTACTACAGGAATTTTCCATTCCAATGCTTTATCGTATCTTCTACCTGAAGTGACATTTGTTAGGAGAAGATTATGACTTGCGGTAAGAGAAGAAGTGGGGGTGGCTCCGTTTTCCGCAAGAGTTTTCTGTATTTCCATAGCTGTTGTTTCAGTGGAATCGAATGCCTCATCTGATTTTAGATGAGACATACAAACAGTTAGATTATAAAATACTGGAAGCTTATAATTGTTGATGGAGACAGATTTATCGGATGAGGAGGTACTAGACTCCGATCCTTTGGACATGTGTGCATCGTAGAAGGAATCAATGGCGGATGGCTTGAGGAAGATCATGTCCGGGCGATTTTTTATACAATAAGTGTATTTTGTGGTCTTCGTATCACCCACCATGAGATAGTTTGTGTGGGACATAAGATCTAAACAGTAACTTCCTCCTAATTCTGTGACCTTTCGTTCAACTTCTGCCCTGCTTTCTGACGACATCGACGTACAACAGAACGTCTTGCCGGCTAGAGGTAGCATGGTACGCGTGAAATATGGAGAAATGAGAAATAGAGCGAGAGTTGAAGAGCAGAGATCATTGAGTGCGGCGAGAAACAGCGAGAAACAGCGAGAGAGACAGGATGTCTCGCGGTAGAGTTGAATCCTCTGGTACTACACAGTAAGATGTAGAGGAATCGATGACTTCACTCCAACTTTTCGCTTGGAGGATGCATACAGTTAAAATTCCTGTTTTATAGCCATTTTGTTTCGGATGGTGTGTAAATGATCTTACACCTCTTCTTTATCCAAACTCCCTCTAATCCTTCGCCTCCTCCTTTTGTCTATATCTACACTATGCTCCATTCAGCTACTAAAATAATGTTAATGACCCGGTTACAAAACAGGGGTTTGTTACCATGATAGTTGAATGCAGTCAATTTATCCAGCCTTAACTTTATATCGGATCATTGCTAGAAAATAACAGTGATGCCTAAAATAGATCATCTTTAGCTTGAAACACAGGCAAATTTTTCTATTTTCTTGTATACAAACCACAAGCTAGAGTTCATGTTCTACAAGGTTGCAATGTCAGCCGGTCATACTTGAAAGTTTTTCGTGCTTAACGTTGTGCTCCTCCGGCATACTGACTTTTAAGCTTCACTGAAGTGGTATATCCAGGGCTCTGTACCATGAAAAAAATTTTCGAAGAGGTAGATAAAGCCGTTGCGACATAAAATGAAGCGATGGTATTGCTAAAAAGCCAAAGTTAGCAGTGAATAGGCACTAAGTGACTATGAAGGTTTGTATGCTGCAGAAGGAGACGTCATAATTTTAGTTGGAAAGGCAAATTCACAGAAATAACATCATTACAAGAAATTTCTTAGAGTGCACCTGACAGTGAAAAGACAAAAATAGACGGAGTGCATATCAAAGAGGTCAAATTGAACAAAATTTTTACTCTGTTTGGTGACTCACGAACACCGACGGCAACTACGAATGCGATGATCCCCCTCTAACAATTATGTGCCAGACTAGTGACTACTAGTGACTAACGCCTGATGACTTGAGAAGTTTAGATTGGGCAATTGGGGAATCTTACCATATGAATCTCTCCCTGAAACCATTCATATGAGGCAATTTACAGTGCAGATGATCAAGAATACTTGAAAATATCCCAGGGGCAAATTCTCTCGAGACATGCAAGTTGATGTATGAATGGGGTGAGTAAAGGCGAGCAGTGTCAGGACTCAGAAGATTTCTATGGTTATGAGACCGTATGAAATCCCGCATAATATGCATTTTGTATTCTAACCTGCAAAACTGAAACCTTAGATTGCACTAGAGGAATTGATGTCGCAAGTCCGACATTTATCATACTACAACCATTGACTAAGTCTTGCCATAAACCAACTCTAGTTACTTGCAGTGCACTATTTGACATGGGCATGTATTTGACAGATATGCAGTGATGGGATTCAGCTAGTTACAGAGTGAAAAATATTCTCGTGTAGCACTAGACCCAGGAATAAAGCTATACGTTTCTTACGAAAGACACTGGTTCATGAGTCTTGACTGGAATGATTGAACTTTCAGTTGAAATTCTCACCAGTGTCCACAAACAGTAGTTGTTATTTGCCCAAAATAATCCATCATATAAACGCTATAGCTTTTTCTTTTGTTGTCAGAGCTTTCTGTTCTTACTAAACTCAGCTTTCGTATATACAATTTGTGTTTAGAGTTTAATCCGTTCAAGTAAAAATAAAAGAGGCTGCAAGTTAGGCTGCAAATTATCACTATGCATTCCACCATTTCTTTTGTTTGCTCAAAGTCTTCATAATATTAAAATTTTAAACCTCGTTATTCTCTTTAATAAACTAATATCATAGTAAGGACTAACTAAACGCTGCTTTCAGTTATTTTCCAGAAGCCCTTGCTAGTTATACAACCTGAGCCTCTCAACCACTTGGTGAACAATGTTGATAAACAATTGCATCGACTACAAATTAAAGGGTAGTACCTACAATAGAACGACATTTGCACTATCCAGTTAATACAATCCTCTTCTCTATCCTGCATATCAGATGTTCTAAATATGGAAACAGATTGACTCTCACTCCCACCCGGAGGCTTATTCCCAATGCGGCATCGAGCTTGACTAAAACAGGTAATCTATGTGAGTTAATTGCACACGACTGCAACATCAGCGGAGAAAAATGCACTGAAAAAATTTTCACAAACAGCGTCAGTGCTCAGACCTGTACATTGAAACTCTATTTTTGCAGGTTGCAATGGAGTACCCCTAAAGCGATTTTTACTTTTTCGAATCTAAAGCAAGCGATATCTCATTCAAAACTTTTGATAAGGAAAAAAAAGAAACAAAACAGCTCAATCAATTGCATTTTTGGGACTGTGAATCTCAGGTGACTTCATCCAATTGTGAAGCTTCTCTATTGTTAACCCCAGGTCAACTTGTTGGTTGTATCCTGTGTTGAAACCCCTGGTCCTGCCGAAATGCTCTAAATTAAAAAGGTAATTTTTTTTCACGCATTTGTTCAAAACTTAAACATTCAAAAAAAAAACATTCCGCAAATTAAAAAAAAAAAAAACCAAAACTGGCCTCACCGAAGTCGAAAGAAAAACTCGTAGATTATCATCGCAAAAAGTATAAAAAGGGCTCATTCTCCCTTCCATAATTTTTTTTCTCCATCTAATAATTAATTCATTCGCTATGTTCAAACAAGTTATTGCTGCCTCCGCTGTCTCCGCTGTTGCCTTAGGTGCTTACTCTAACGATACCGTTGTCACCACCGACGTTACCGTTACTGACTACACCACTTACTGCCCATACTCCACCGTCGTCACTGTCACCAAGTGTTCTGACGTCTGTAAGCCAGAAGTTATCACCGTCACCGAAGCTACCACTTTGACTGTTACCGGTGAATGTGTTGTCCCAACCACCTACACCACTGAAGTTGTTACTTCCACCGTTGCCCCAGCCACCACTTCTGCTGCTCCATCTACTGTTGCTGCTGAATCTGTTACCCCATCCACCGTCGCTGAAGTTTCTTCTTACGAAGGTGCTGCTAACAAGGCTGTCGTCGGTGCTTTCGCTGGTGTCGCTGCCGTTGCTGCTGCTTTGATCTAAGTCTTTTAATTTTTTCGGACTATTTTTCTTTTATACCTTTATAATTCGGAGAATACCATGTTTCTTGACTAGTTTTATTCTGTGATTAGTATATATAATTTGTAATTTACGTTTTCTTGATGAATCATGTAATTGATTTTGGACTTGAAATTCTCTCCAAGCTGTTTCTAAAGAGACGGTACTGGAATTCTTCCCCGTCCCCTTTGTAACCTACAGAAATTTTTACTTGTTTGGGACTATTTACATTATATTTTTTTTCTTGTTCCAATGTCTTTTTGCCCGTTTTGAGCGCGTCGCTTCCGAGAAAATTTTGGTTTTCTAGTCTTGTTCTTATTTTGCTACCCACGTTATGGGCTTTGTCATGAGTTTCGAGCTGTTACAGGCTCTTCTTGGTGCTAGTGATACTAATCGGTAATTTTATTGTATATCAGAATTTGGAAATTTGATTGCTATACCAGACAATAGAAAAAATGCATGATTCAAGTATGCAACTAGGCTACTTAATAAAGCGGTGTAATGTCCTAATCGGGACGTAGGTTGGGGGCGCGCAATTCTCAACTCTTTTTTTACTGGTTAACTAAAGTAGTACATTAAGTCCCTCAAGGTCGTGTACGCAGCCTCAGGCGCTTATCTCTCGTAGACGAAAAGATCCGCGGGTTCAGGCTCCAAATGACTAACGCTTATTTTGTAGATTGAAAAGTTAAGATATTTTGCAACCAGTTTTGAATCGGTGTGTAATTCTGTAGGCTTGAATTGAATGATAATTTGAAAATTGAGGCTTTCAAAGCAATAAAAATCAATTGAACGTTGTTCAATTTATCTCACTAGTAAAAAGAAGTCTTGTATGAATTTTTGATATTTGATGAATCTCAAATGTTATGAAAAAGGTGAATTCTACAAAATATAAACACTTGTAAAATAAGAGTACTTGTAAAAATTTAACTCAACGCCAAAACTCATGTATTCAAGTTGATATCATGCATGCTCTGGTCAGTTGGATTTTATTTCATTTTTGTAGAATTTAAAATTGGTATAATTCGAGTTCAATTGCTAACTCTATATTCAGAGTACTATTCTATGGTGCGCTGCAAAAACCTTCACCAAATATTTTTAACGAGGTGTCAGCGGTCAATCAGAGTCCTGGCGACGTCAACGAGCATGGCTGTCATTCTCTCAAGGGCAATACAGTAGAAATTCACTGGTAAAATGCAGCCAAGAATTATAAACCAAGAGTTCTAGGTCCTTAGGCACTTGCTTCATCGAATTATCGTAGTCAGAAGATCTGGGGTTACATAAATGCCACAGTGGCTGCACCAATTCGTTTACTCAAAGAAAAGAATTCCGTAAAACTTTTCCTCTATAACTATTAAATTCCTGGTTGAGTCATACATCAACGTTAAATTAATGCTATGCTAATTAAACTCGAATCAAAAGAAGTTCGCTCTTACCAATTAAACTCAATCGGTCTATTGTGATCTCATCTCATCTCATCTCATCTCATCTTGAATACAACTAACCATCTTTCTATTGTAACCTAGCGGAGTATTCCGATCCCACAGTTTTACTAAAAATTATGGCTTAAGCGCAGAGCGGGACAGGCGTGATAAGCCGCACCGGGCATGTATGAAGTGGGGAGAAATGGTACCAGGCTCAGGACGGGGTACAGCGAGCGCCTCGCGTAACTACCACGACACGGCCCTCCATCCGATAGCTCACGTGCAACGACGGAATAGCCATACTTTATAAGAAAGTAACCATATTTCTATATAAGTAAGGCTGAAAAGAATAAAAAAATATAATCTAGTATGAGTTTTTTCAATAGATTAAAATGGGGATTTCTTCCCCTGCTTCGTATAGTGGAAGACGATCCAGAAGTTGAGAGGCTTGCGAAAGGAGAACCAGAAGAAGAATCTGTGGAGCTCGAATATAGAGACGAAAAAGATAGAAAATGGACAAAATACTTTGACGAATACGAGTACAGATCAAGTAACAAAAAGAGATCTAAACATAAATGGTACAAATGGTTCAATGAAGATGACACTCCAACTGAAAGACGGTTGATTATCAAATTGGACCTTCTCTTAACTTTTTACTCGATGATGGCATATTGGGTCAAGTATCTTGATCAAACCAACTTGAATAATGCGTATACTTCAGGATTGCAAGAGGGTATAGGCATGAAAGGTAATGATTTGGTTAATACCCAAGTTCTATTCAATGTAGGTAACATTATCTTCCAGCTTCCATTCATGTACCTTTTGAACGCTGCACCATTGAACTTTCTTTTACCAGCTTTTGATATTTGCTGGTCCATTGTTACGGTCTGTTTGTACAAGTCTACAAACGTGTCTACATTGAAGGGGTTGCGGTTTCTTATTGGTGCTCTTGAGGCCCAAGCTTACTACTCATATCACTTTCTTTTCGGTTCGTGGTTCACGGCGGATGAAATTAGTAGAAGAGCCATGGTGTTTTATTTTGGTCAATACTTGGGGGTTTTAACGTCAGGTTTATTGTCCGGTGCCATTGTTAGAACCATGGGTGGTATCAACGGTTTAGATGCATGGCAATGGATTTTCATCATTGATGGTATTATTTCTGTTGTGGTTGGTTTCATTGGTATCTATGTTATCCCAGGTACTCCAAAGAACTGTTACTCTATATTCTTGTCTGACGATGAAATCAGAGTCGCTAGAAAGAGATTAATTCGTCACAATATTGGATCCAAAGAAGACAATTACTCAATTAAAAATTTCTTGGACTGGAAGTTATGGAAGAAAATCTTCACAAGTTGGGAAATCTACATTTTGTCTTGGTTCAATATCTTCTGCTGGAACAACTCCAATGGTGCTAGTGGTGCTTATATCTTGTGGTTGAAATCATTGACTAAGACCGACTCTAATGGTAAAACATTGACAGATGCCAACGGGGTTCCTGTACCTAGATACGATGTGGGTACTTTACAAGATCGTACTGCATTAACTCCAGGATTGGGGATTGCGTGGTTAACCCTCATTTGCCTGTTTGCTGATTTGTTCCATCTGCGTTGGGGTGCTATTGTCATTTCACAAATATTCAATATCACTGGTAACACTATTTTAGCAGTTTGGCACGTTCCTGAAGGAGCCAAATGGTTTGCATGGTGCTTACAGTATTTCGGGTGGGCTATGGCTCCCGTATTGTATTCATGGCAAAACGATATTTGTAGAAGGGATCAACAAAAACGTTCCATCACTTTAGTAACCATGAACATTTTTGCTCAAACGACAACTGCATTTATGTCGGTTATTGTATGGAAAACGGTTGAAGCCCCTCGTTTCTTGAAGGGTTATACCTTCACTGCCTGTTCGGGTGCCGCATTGACTTTATGGACTTTTGTTGTTCTCTACTTCTACAAGAAATCTGAAAGAAAAAATGCTCTCGACAATGGAATCTACTTGTACAATTCTAGCAATCCTGGTGATATTCCGGAAGCGGTTCCCAAATCCATTGATGAAAAAGCTGACGAAGGTATTTCGACCAATGAAGTTGATACCGAAAGTAATTGATAGATAGAATCAAGTTAAGGAATTTAATAGAATAATTGATAATAGGATCATTTACCTGTAGAAAGCAAATTTCACAGTTGCAAAATCAATATGAAGAGTTCTGATAATCTAGAGGAGGCCAGAGACTTCTCCTCCTCGGTGGCGTAGACCGGTGCTTTACTAGACTCGATGTGAACGTCTCAGGCATAGTATGTGTAGGCGCTATAAATTTGGAGGAGGATTTGATTTTGCATTTTAAATTCTTGGATCTTTATAATTACACTTTCTGGAGTACAGAGCGTCATTCAGCCTCTTTAAGTTCCGAGAGCCGTGTATACTGTGACTTAAGTGAATGAAGTGTTGGTCAAGTTCATAGTAATTTTCAAAGAAGTTTCAAGCGCCGTATTTTCTGTTGTTGTGTTGTTTCTTTCGTTTACCAAGAGCATTTTCCCGTAAAAAAGGAAGCACGGAGACGAATTCAATAGTTTCTGGAATCGGGTAGACGACCATGTGCTCTCACAACTAAACATAAGATACGTATTCTCGTAAGTTATGAAATTCCACTTGAATGCAGTAGGAACGTCAAGAGCAAAGGTGAAAAGACCCGGAGTTTGAATTAATAAGAAACTGTACATTTAAAATTTCTTGAGTGGAGCAGCAATTATCCTACTACTATTCTGATTTGTCATTCCACAGTGGGGTCATAAAAATTTGGAGATATACACTATGGTCAGACCAACCTAAGATGTCATATCTAATCCAATTTCTAGTATTTTCTACGGAATTAATAAAATGCCCATATATATAAATATTAGCTATGTAGCTCCCTAAAACAAACAATATGAATATGTCATTAAACTAATCTTCGTCTTTTTCATCGGAAATTCTGCTTGCGTTATCAACAAACTCTTCACTTGGCTTTTCACTGAAGTATTTCAAATGACCATCATGGTAGTCCATCTTGTTAAGTTCAGAGTGATCTGGACATAATTCATTACCTCTTCTACCAATGAGATACCATGGCAAGTTGAACATTTCTTCCATACTTTCCAAGGAACGACCACTAAGTTCAGGAATACAGAACCAGGCCCAAACTAGAGAAATCACGTTAACCCCAAAGAAAAAGAAGAATGTACCATTTGGCTTCATATTAAGCAACATCTTTGCAACTGCCTTAGAATTACCGTATTGGTTAGCGAAATGTAAAACCATAATCAACGATTGAGCAAAAGTTCTAATGTTCAAAGGGAAGATTTCTGAACCAATCAAGTATTGCAAAGAGTTGAAACCAACTACCCAACCAACACCGCCCAAGTACAAGGCAGCCATAGCACCTTGAGAGGCTCTGAATTGAGAGCTGGTTAAGATGGTTGACTCATCAGCAGCCTGTGGAACAATCGTCAAAAACAAGGCAAAGTACAAAATGGCAAGCATTTGAAGAGTAACTCCCAAATACATAGCCATTCTTCTACCCAAGAAATCAATAACAAAGAAGGCACCAAGGTAAGCACCAATGAACTTAACGACACCCAACACGGCAGTCATCTTCAACTGTTCATAACCTTTGATACCACTGAATTCAAACAATTCAGAGGCGTAAATAGTAATTGAGTTAGCACCAGACCATTGTCCCAAAATTTGAACCATACAACCTAAAACCAAGAATCTGTAAGCCAAAGACTTAACGGTGAAAAGTTGAATAAACATACCTAAAATAGTATTGTTTCTCTTTGCTTCAACTTCTTGTTGAACAGACTCAGTAATATCGGTGATTTCACCGATGATGAAAGCATGGGTTTCAGATAAGTGTCTTAATTTTGATAAAGCTTTCAATGCATCTTCATTTCTGCCAACTTTGATAAACCATCTTGGACTTTCAACACCAAAGAAAACAGATAAAATCAAGATGAAACCAGCCACCACGATTTTGCAACATAAAGGAATAATCCATTGTTTATCAGATTCATTAGAAACGTTAATTGCACAACTGTAGACAGCAAAGTAACTAAGCATAATACCAAGGTAAACAGCACCAGCAAATATACAACCTGCCATACCTCTGATAGCTCTTGGTGTGACTTCAGACATGTAAGCTGGACCAATTGCAACAGTAACACCAACACTCAAAGCACCTTCCAAGAATCTACCTGCATATAATTGACCTACAGTCTTAGAAGTCATTTGAATAATGACTGCAACAATCATGAAACCACAAACCATTTGAAGGGATCTCAATCTACCCAATTTATCGACCACCACGGCTGAGAAAATGGAACCCAAAATGGAACCTAGTTGAACCATAGATTTAATATTTGAAGTTAAATCAGCGATTTCACCTTCGGACTTATGTGGATCATCTAATCCAAACCTACTTTTGAAAGAATCTAAACCAGTAGATGCAGAGTTCCCTTCATCCAAACCACGTAAAGCACCCAAAAGCCCAAAAATTAGTATACCAATATATAAGGTATAGTTATAAATTTCTGGTGGTGAATGAGTATCATGAACTCTCCATTGGAATTTTTTTTTCTCTTCAGGTTGTATTGGTGTTGTCTCCACTTTAGGAGAAGGTTTAGCTTCGTTAATTTCTGACATAATTTTCTTGGTATTTTTCTGTCTAATCGAAATCTTGGCGTGCTACCTTAAATGTGTCAATATACTCTAACTCCGGTTTTTTTTAGATTAAAACTTGAGAGAGACTAGTGGTAAGCTAGGAAAAAACAAATCGAATTCAAATCCGGTGGAAAACTACGTTGAAGATTATGCCTATTTATATATGCCAGTATTTCAGAGAGAAGTGCCCAAA
Source organism: Yamadazyma akitaensis (assembly GCA_030581475.1). NCBI lineage: Eukaryota > Fungi > Ascomycota > Pichiomycetes > Serinales > Debaryomycetaceae > Yamadazyma > Yamadazyma akitaensis. The sequence continues at coordinate 121,064 of JAKTTN010000010.1, forward strand.
AAAAAAAAAGTCACCTATGTGGGGTAACGGAGTTTTTTTTGCAAGCGAACCAATTCCTTTGCCTTAGTTTGTCACGTAATCGCCTGGTAAGACAGACTTGATATATACAGGATCGGCCATTTGTTTTTTATTTCCGAGAGCTCTGCATATACGCTCCCCGGAGCCAAATTTCCTGCACAGCTTTTGTTATCTGACTCCCCACCTGTAAGGTGCGAAAAAGGTTGCAACTGCGAAAAGCCTTGTCCATAACACCACAGAAGCAAAAAACACTCTCACAATGTGTTCGATCGAACGATCCGAGGATTAGAGAAAAAAAACAATAGACAACGATTCAACCGTGCGTACTTGTTCATTTGATTAGTAACCTGCGCTTTGTACTGTTGTTCAGATTATTCAAATTATATTGACTATAAATCAGACAATACTAATCTTCGTCACGTTCTTTTTCGTCAGAAATTCTACTAGCATTTTCCACAAACTCCTCGTTTGGTTTGTCTTCGAGGTACCTCAAGGTACCTTGACTGTAGTCAATCTTGTTAAGTTCAGAGTGATCTGGACATAATTCATTACCTCTTCTACCAATGAGATACCATGGCAAGTTGAACATTTCTTCCATACTTTCCAAGGAACGACCACTAAGTTCAGGAATACAGAACCAGGCCCAAACTAGAGAAATCAAGTTAATTCCAAAGAAAAAGAAGAAGGTACCGTGTGGTTTCATATCGATCAACATCTTTGCAACTGCCTTAGAATTACCATACTGGTTAGCGAAATGCAACACCATAACCAAAGATTGAGCAAAAGTTCTAGTACTGATAGGGAAGATTTCCGAGCCAATCAAGTATTGCAAAGAGTTGAAACCAATGGTCCAACCAACACCACCCAAATACAAGGCAGCCATAGCACCCTCTGAAGCTCTATATTTACTTCCGCTGATTTCAACATGCTCGTGAGCAGCCTCTGGAACAATAAGTAAAAATAACGCAAAATATAAGACAGCAAGCATCTGGATAGTAATACCAAGATACATAGCTTTCCTTCTACCTAAGAAATCAATTATAAAAAAGGCACCCAAGTAAGCAGACACAAATTTGACAACCCCCAAGATTGCAGTCATTTTCATTTGATCATTACCTTTAATACCACTCATTTCGAACAACTCAGAAGCATAAATGGTAATGGAGTTAGCACCAGACCACTGCCCTAAGAGTTGAACCATACAACCCAAAACAAAGAATCTGTATCTCAAAGATTTAACTTTAATAAGTTGATAGAACAAGCCGAAGAAGCTATTGTTTCTTTTAGCTTCAGCTTCCTCTCTGACTGATTCAGTAATATCAGTGATTTCACCAATAATGAAAGGGTGGCTGTCTGATAAGTTTCTAATCTTTGATAAAGCTTTTAAAGCTTCTTCATTTTTTCCAACTTTAACAAGCCATCTTGGACTTTCTACAGCAAAGAAAGAACCAGCCAAAAGTAAACCTGGAACGAGAATCTTAACACACAAAGGAATAATCCACTGTCTATCTGAATCATCAGGAATATGTAAAATACAACCATAGATTGCAAAATAACTAAGCATAATACCGAGGTAAACACCACCGGCAAATATACAACCAGCTAAACCTCTGAAAGCTTTTGGAGTCACTTCAGAAGTATAAGCAGGACCAATTGCAACAGTTAAACCGACACTCAAAGCACCTTCCAAAAAACGACCAGCGTATAATTGACCCAAATTCTTCGAGGTCATTTGAATAACGGTAGTTATACACATTAAAAAACAAACCATTTGGAGAGATTTCAATCTACCCATCTTATCAACCGAATAAGTAGATATTATCGAACCCAAGATCGAACCCAATTGAACCATTGCTTTAATGTTGGACTTGGTATCAGCAATTTCATGTTCACTTTTATTGGGATCATCTAATCCAAACCTGGCTTGGAAAGAGGGCAAAGACGTCGAAGCAGAACCACCTTCATCTAAACCACGTAAACTACCCATCAAACCAAAAACGGCCACGCAAAGGTACAATCTCCAATTATAAATCTCAGGTGGCGAGTGGTTATCAACTACTCTCCATCTAAACTTTGTCTCTTCTGGTAAGGTGACCTCATGTTCTGTTGTAACTGGTTTGTTATCAACTTTTTCATTAATTTCAGCCATTTAAAGTTTATATCTTCGAAAATTCAACTCAAAACCAATGGGAAAAAAAGCACAATTGATTATGTATAAAGTAGAAAGTAGATATAATAGGTCTAAGCTATTGATGAAAGAGGTTTACGAGATATTTTGACGTCTTCTTATAGTCTTCATTGGCAAGAAATTTTCTTGGTCTTGATCTTCCAAGAAAAGTTTTGTTTCGTGTGGGGTATGAACCTTAAGAGTTTTACTCTCCCGTGATGGTGAAAATATTCCAGCACCCATGGGCCCTATACGCTTGAGACACAATTTGCTCTATCCTACTAGGGAAGATTCTAATAGTACGATCCCCAAAATAGATCTATCCTGCACATAAAAGCTTGGCTGCCCCCACAGGTTATGATACTTCGGATGGGAAAAGCAAATCGCCCCCTCTCTTTCTCATCTCATAATGAAAACTTGTCAATTCAGGATATCCCGGGGTTAGGCACTTTTCTTTTTGATAGATTTTCCGTCAGATTTTACGCCGCTGGTCTGATAATCACAGAATTCTATTTTCTTTCGTAACACCCGCATAAACAGGAAATTCTATCTATGTTACAACTACCATAACCAAATTTTTATATGTATCTGATCACCAAATATGTAGCAATGTCTTTACCGATAAACTCTAAATCATCACCGAGCTGTGGGGAACAACAAATCTTAACGTTAGAACAATAAAAATAAAGCCTAATGATGCTATCAGTTTAGTGAGAGATCGGAGAACTCTACAAACTCTCAGTATAATGTTGCGGCTGTAGTTGAGGGGATTCCGAGATACCCAGGTATTTTTTGAGTAAAGACTAAAAAAATCATTATGCCAGAATAAAAATTTCCCAACCATTATACCGATTGCTATAGGTCGAGAGAGTTACTTCTCCGCTTTTAGGTAATAACAATATAGTCCCATCGAGACAAAATCTGCGCCTGTTGTCTTCTACTGGGCCATAAACTAATTGGACTTCTTGATCTGATTTAACACTTGTATAACTCACCGCGGGATTGTTAACGTGCTTACCTCCGTCATATACTTGAGTCATAATATCCATGATTTTCGGGCCGTTAACCAGTGCGCTATTAAAACTAATAACATAAAACTCATCGGCGAAAATATTACCCCTTGGGGAAATTTCAAATGTTGGCTCAAATCGTTTCGCTGAAGTGGCCACCCAGTAAGCGTAAGGTCCATTATCACTGGTCCCGGAGTATACTCCGCTTTCAAAATCTTTTGAAATTGTGTCTTTTTGTATAGAAGCCTGTGTTCCGATATTTTTTAGTTTGTCGCCCCCACAAACATCTCCACTTTCTGCAAGATAACTCCGGGGTCTTCTTCTGGTTTCACCCCTATACTCTTGGACTGTTGATAAATTTTGTATAGCAGCCATCTTAAACCGTTCTATTCCGTGCCTCCTCATTTCGTCAGTATCACTATCTGCTACTAATGAGGCATGGAAACCCCACGAGAAAACCACCAAGAAAATAAGCTCCCGGGGAGCCTTCTTAACGGGCTTGCCATGTTGCATGATGAAAGTGTCTCCAGTCTCCGGGAAACGAACTTTGTACATGTTCAAAGGTTTCGTCTCCCCCTGTAAAATTTTGGTAATCGCTTGTAGTTCATTTTCAATACCAATAGAAAGAGCCAAACTATTACCAGTTCCGTAGGGGATTACCATAATATTCAATGTACCATTATCTGTGAAACCGAGTCCATTAATAAGCTCATTAATGGAGGTATCCCCACTAATAATAATAATATTATTAATTCCTCCCCTTAACGAATTGGAAAATTCAGCTATACTTTCAGCATCACTCGTTTCGATATAGCGGTGTCCCGTGTGGAAGTGATCTAATACTGGTTTAACAATAGACAGGTATAATTGTCTAGTTTCGCCTCTGCCAGTTCCTGATTTGTAAGAATCGATAACGGTGACATTTTCGAGTTGGATTTTGTCAATTGCCAACTCCTGATAGTCCAGTGTTACTCTCTGATGTAAGATATAGCCAGAGTCTGTTTTCTCTGCTACCCAAGCCTTACCTGAAGACTTATCGTAAAACAAGGGGATTTCCATTTTAATCGAATCGTAAATTGATTTTCCGCTCGATTCCGATTTAATTTTCTAAGGGGAGGGAGAAGGAGGGGTGCGAACTTTTTTTAGAGCAAAAGGCTGCGAAAAAATTAAAAATACTATTGACACTTTGACACATTTGGTGATGCTTGATAAGGCTGAGTACACCCAATTTAACTTTGATTGGCTTTTAAATGTGCGTGTCGGTAGGAGGTGGTTAACAAATAATACCTCTCCTATCAGGTTATTTATTGGTGATATCATGAAACGTGCTTCGCTTCACAGCAATCGGCTTGTGTTTATCTAACCGATGGAAAGCACGGTTTATCCCAAGCTATTTCTGTACAGCAATTAAAGTCTTGAAAGATTTTTTGAGCGAATTTGTGGGTATGACGCGGTTATTTATAACTTGCTACTCCGGGTTACCACTGTTAATAGGACTTTTGGTGGCGGTATCAATCTTCACTTGGTGAAAGTTAACACTGATTTTCTTTCAGATTAGCTTAAAGGTTAAATATTTCAGGTCAAAAGCTTAACGGAGTGAACACTTTTTTTGTGTACTCTTAATCTCTCTATCGGATAAACTGCCTGAAATTTCATTCTCCCGAAGCTACTAGCTCAAGTGTGTGTTTGCTGTGCATGTGCACATTAAAACTCATGCCATACGTGGAACTATTCTTCACTTTCGTAAATTTGGAGCTTGAAAAGTACCAAGGGTAGAACAAAACTAAAGAGTTGGAAAACCACTGTTATTTATTCTTTGCCAACCAAATAACGGGGAAGACTTCTATTACCAACTATACATCTACAAACAATTTCCAAGAATATTTTCTCTTTAACAACTACAACCTAACAAGGAGAAATCCTTTCAAGGTGATAACCGGTTTGAAACCCCGATTTGCGTTATCATGAATATTTCCAGCTTATTGGCCCACTGGTTACAAGCCTTTGAAATTATCGTCTATAACCATTCCGATTATTATTTTGGTTTCTGGAATAACCATTATGACCTTGATTGTAATTGCTCGTGTGATTGTACCCGTTATTACCACTGTAGTTCAGGTTGTACTGATTATTCTGGGCATACCCTTGGCTCAGATTTCTACCGTAGTAACCCGAGTTTTGTCCTCCATAACCTTGGTTGTAGTTTCCACCGTAGCCTTGGTTGTAGTTCTGACCCTGATTGTAGTTTTGACCGTAGTTTTGACCGTAGTTTTGACCGTAGTTTTGACCGTAGTTTTGATTGTAGTTTTGATTGTACCCTTTATTGTATCCTTGACCGTTGTAACCTTGATTGTAATTCGAGTATTGATTCTGGTTATAGTTGTTGTAATCATTTCCTTGGCCCTGGTTGAAGCTGTTCTGATACTGATTATTAGGAGTGTAAGGGTTTTGCTCTTTTTGCTTCCTGAATTCAATCGTAGATCTATAACCGCCTTTTCTACTGCCATACATCATGAATGCTTTTTTACCGTTACCTTCTGGACCTTTATTGACATAGTCTCTATTATCGTTAGGGCTTCTAAATCTATTACCACCTCTTCCATATAATAATTGGTCAATGTCGGACTGTCTCAAAGCAGGAGTATGCAGCACGTACCCATTCAACAACATCGATTTACCTTTGGTCTTTGCTGGCATTGTATAGGTCACTGCAAGGTACTCTCTTCTATCGATATCTGGCATATTCCCTTCTTTCAAAGGATTTATAAAAATTTCATCAATATTGAAGTTGTCTATTCTTTTGATACCACCGGCTATACCATTTGCAGAATTAACAAAGCTTATTTCTAGATCATCTTCATCAGTTTCATAAAGTTTCTTGAAATTTGAAAAATTCTTATTCTGGCAAGAGATAAGGAGTTCATCTTTCTTTAAAGAGTTTCTCTCAATTTCGTCATCTGTTAGAGTTGGGTACACTTTTTGAACCGCATCCAAAAGTCTCTTTTCATCAATGAAAGGTAACAACGGGATACCCTGCCAGGCCATTTTGGCTCCATTCATATCGATTTCAAAATTCTCGGGATAGAAGTCGATGATAGGAGAGTCACTATCCTTCATCAACGGTTCAAATCCATCTGGGAGAGTATGACTAGAAGCAGCTGGCATCACGGACATCAATTGTTCGAAAGGTCTGAAAGGTTTACCAACAGTAAATTTGATACCTTCCTCAATGACATGGTCAATATCTTCGAAGTCTTTTGCAAACGGTGAATAGTGGAAGGGGTAGAACCATTGCCAGGAAGGACATCCTTGATAATAATACAACAAAACCCACGATATACCTTGAAGATAATGATAGGCCAAAACCTTACTCTGCTCTTTGACATCCTCATCGTCCTTGCAGCCGAATTTATTCTGGTAGTATCTTTTACGGTACCCAGCTTCCCACATTCTCACGTTATCACCAGATTCATTATCAGCATCCTTCTTTGTATCCTCTTCTTTATTCAAAACCACTGGCTCATCTGCTTCGGTAGTATCTGCCTCGGTACTGTCTTCAACCTCACTGATGGGCCTTTTAATACCCTGATCTTGAGGCTCACTTTTTTGGGAAATCAACTTCCTTAATTTAGCAGCAGCGTCGGCATTAGCTAAATTGGCCTGGTTTATTGTAGACAAATTATTCACAATATCGCTATTGCTGAGTTTAGCATGTCCTTCAACAACGTCACCTGAGGTGGTCATTAAGGGCATATTAACATCAGCTTGAATGGGAGCTTTATCTTTGCCTTTAGTAACAGTAGGCAAATATTGATTTTTTAATTTTTTGTCTTCTTCTTCCCACATTTTTCTTCTTTTGAAATTTTGTTCTCGTCTCTGTTCTTGCTCGTGCCTTTTTTTGAAAATCTCGTCTTCCTTTGAGCTTAATTGCTTCATCAACAGACTTACCAGCTTTAGATTCAAATGCCCATCACAACTCATATAGTCTTTGAGAGATGGTAAGATCTTTTTCCAGCAATCCACAAGAATATCGATACCATTATCACGAACATCTAAAGCAGGTAAATGAGGTAAGAAATCATTTCCAACAAAGAAACACATAAAAACCCAATCATCAATGGCTCTTTCCAAGTCGAACGGGAAACTCAACCGAGGATTGTATAATTCCACGGCCAAATATTCTCTAAGAACATTGATATGAAGCCATAAAAAGGGTTTTTTGGATTCGTTACTTTGTAATCTATCTCTTTCTTCACTAGTCATATTTAATTGGTCTGCGACGTTTAATCGTTTTGATTGATTAGCATAAACATCTTCTCTTAGAACTCTAAAGTGTGGTTCGTGTGTAGCCAATCCTAAGAAAATCAAATCGGCATCTAGCCCATATATACAATGTCTAGTATTTGGATCATAAGATGGGTCCAGTCTTTGCAGTCTAATGAAATTCATCAACTTGTGCTCTCCTTCTCCTGGAACTGTAGCATCAGATATAATGACCTGCAAGTTGGCCCAACCTGGATCATTGGCAAGCTTATAAGCAACCCAGTATCTTAAAGCTAATGCTAGTCTACTCATAAAAGGCGTACCTGGAGTAATAGAATTGGTATCCCATGATTTCTTACCCTTTATGGCGTCGTCTATCAACTCACCACGGGATTCTCTTTCCTTGAGTTCTCTCTCTCTTTCCTCAGCCGCAATCTGTGCATCTTTGGCCGACCTAAATCTTCTACTTCTTTGCTGGTTCATCTTTGCTCTGGGTGCAACTCCGTCCACTGCAATCATCAACACTTTCCTTGGTCTGGCCATCATCAACACTCGATCAGTGTACTTGAAGATATCCATGAACATTTCATCTTCAGTTTCTGGAGCTGGTTTATGCTCAGGATGAGTACACGGATGCACGATACCATTCATATCAAGATATAAATTATCCACTTCTCCATTAGGATTGGGGTCGTTATACTGGGCAGCCCCAATTTCAACATTGGAGTCATCTTCGATAACAGGACTGATGATCTTGGGGTACTTTCTTGATAACCATCTAAAGAATGAAGGCACACCCATGGTTTTACAGTTATATAGTTTAAATTTTTCACTGTGCGAAGAGATAATGTGTGGGGATAGAGAAGGTTGCAAAACCCCACGGAGGAATAGGGACTATTGCCCGATTGAAGAGGGTTGGGTATTCACATTAAACATGTATTACTACAATACTATACATTATTACTCTTTTGACTTTTTGTTTGAGAATCCAGATTGACTATCTGGAGTGAACCCCCTTTTGCGTTCATTACCATTGTTATCTGGCTTATGGATGGTTAAAGTGGATTCAGTGAATTGGTGACCCAAAGATGGTTGAGCTGGATGTGCAGGAGCTGGTGACGAGGTTGTACTTGACCCATTTTCGTGTTTCTCTAACTTCTTGTTCAACATTTTTAGCTTGAGCTCGAATTTCTTTTCAGTTTGAGCTTTAGCTTGTTGCTTCTCTTCTTCCATCTTTACGGAGAACTCTTTCTTGAGCTGTTCAATTTTACTTTCATACTCTTTGGTGATATCTTCACGAACTTTAGCCTCATCCACAAAATTTTCGTTCTTCTCAGCAGTTTTGTTGTCAACTTGTTTCTGTACTTCAGCTTCAAGTTTTTTGTTGTATTCAGCTTCCAAATCTTTTTTGGTTTTGTCAAGTGATTGCGAAAGCTCTTCGTACTTGGTTTTCCACTCTGATTGAGCATCATCATTAGATGAGCTTTCTGCAAGCTTTAATTTATTTTCATAATCCTCAATGAGCTTGGATTTTTCCTCGTTGAACTGCTTTTTGATATTCTCCAATTCATTGTTTACGGTAGTTTGTGCAGTTTGAGTAACCTTGGAAGCCTCTGACATGACAACGTCTTCATGAGACTTCTTAAGGTCAGCAACTTCTTGAACGTGTTTGGCCCTGGCTTCTTCAAACTCCTGTTGTACCTTGGCAATGTCAGTCCTCAATTGCTCAACAAGCTGTGCGTAGTCTCTTTCCTTATTCTTAGCAGACTTAAGCTTGGTACGAGATTCATTGAGTAGTTGATCAAATCTAGCTTGCAAAGCGTCTAACTTCTTTTTATCCTCACCATTAGTATCATTGCCAGTAGAAACAGCGGACACAGCAGCAGTTGATAATCTATCATTCTCTTCTTTCAAAAGGTTGATAGCTTGATCCTTCTCTTGGACTAAATCGTTCAGTGACTTGGCCTGTGCACTCACAGATTCAAATTGACCATGTAATGCTTTAAGTTGAACTTCGAATTTTTGTACCTGCTTAGCGTACAGTTCATTCTCATTACGCAAGGTGGTGTTGCTTTCACGCAACAAGTTGATTTGTTCTAATTGCTGAACCAATCTTTCGTGATCTTTATTGGAAGCCTCAAGGTCAAAAGACGTTTGGTTGTTGGCAACTTCATCTTTAGCAGTTTGTAATTCAACTAGAGTTGAATTCAAACGGTTTTCGAGTCTACGCAAATCATCAGTCAAAATCGAAACCTTTGATTCGGCACTTTCTTTCTCACGACGAACATAACCAAGTACTTGACGTAACTCAGAAATCGAGTCGGTGTTATCGTTATCTGATGAAGATTTCAGAGACTTGGTCAATTCCAATTGGTTGAGGAGTATGTTATTCTGGTTAGAGAGATCCTTGGTTCTTAATTTTTCGGAATCCAATTCCTTTTCAATTCTGATTCTCTCTTCATCGACTGACTGTCCAGCAGATTCGAGCTCAGACGTCAATCTTGAAACTTGTGACTGTAAATCCAAAATTTGAGAATTCAAAGTTTCACTATGTTCTTTCAAAGTCAAGTTTTCTCTACTTTGAGTTTCAGCCTTGGCGAGTTCTTCATTATACTTCTTTTGGTTATCATCTGCCAACTTGGAGTAAATCTTTAATTCGTTCTTGATAGTTTGAATTCTAGAGTCGTATTCGGCTTGCATGTTATCATAATCCTTGACCTTCAAGGACGATTCTTCTACTTTCTGTCTCAAAGAGAATATCTCATCAGCTGAAGAGCTATCGTTTTGCGAAAGCTCGTCTTTCAATGAGTTGATTTCTTCATTCAACTTCTCAATCTGTCCAGACAAGTAAGTTTTTTCGTTCTTCAAAGTGGTTTCGATTGTTTCACTTTCTCTCTTGAATTCATCAAAAGATCTAGTCAAGTTGAGAACAGTATCTTCAGCACTTTTAGCAAGTTCTGAATATTCTTTAACTTGAGACTCGGCCACTTGAAGTTCGTGTTTGGCTTGTTCTAATTCAATTCCTCCGTCTGTGGTTGGAGCGTTAACGCTAGTATCGCCACCGTTGTTCATCTTCAATGCTCTTACATGTGTCTCACTCTTGGACAAATTTTCACTCAATTCCCTGATTCTTCCATTCAAAGAATCCACAAGTCTAGTCTTTTCGTCTAATTGAGACTTAATAGTCATGAGATTGTGACTCAACTCATTAACTTGTTCTAATTTTGCATTTTGAGCCTTCAAAGATAACTCTGACTGGCTGGACAACACGGATAATCTGTCATCCCTTTCTGCCAACTTTTCTTGCAAAGTTTGGTAATTGGAGATGGATTGGGCCAATCTCGAAGAAATTTCTGAATTGGAAGCTTCTCTCTCTTTGAGTAAAGATTGTAAATTAAGAACAAATTCGTTCAATTGAGTTTTATCTTTTTTGAGCTGGTCTACATCGTCTTGTAATTGTTTTTGGATGGACAATAACAAGGAATTTTCACTCTTAAGACCATTGTAATCAATAGATTGCTTAGCCAATTGAGATTCCAAATCTCTTAAATCATTGTTTCTACCTACCAATATAGTTTCTTGCTTGGAGAATTGATTCTTCCAGAACTCAATAGTTTCTTTCAATCTACTGAATTCATTTTCGGTATTTTCCAAAGTGGACTTACTATTCTCGTATTTGGTTTCTACTAGTTCGATTTGATGAGTCAACGAGTTAACCTTGAGTTTAAGTTCATCACGGCTACCTACAGCTTCTTCCAATTTTCTCTTAAGATCATTAATTTTATTAGAGGAGTCATTTTGCACTTTTTTGATTGTCTGTTCGTGAGTCTCAATTCTCTTTTTCAAATCATTATTCATATCACTCAAGTATTGGACGTTGCTATCGCTGGATGACGCGTCACCAGAAGCAGCCTTGGATAAAGTCTTCAATACATCTCTTTCTTTCGAAACTGCATCGTATTTAGTCTTCAACGAATCCAATTCACCTTCCAAGGTGAGAATGGCATCTTTGGCTTCTTCGATAGCAACCAGCTCTAACTCATTATTCGCTTGATTATCTTGGGTTTCCAATTTCTTGCCCAATTTTCTTGTGATAGTCAATAATTCGGCATTTTTTTGTTGTAAATCAATGACACTTGCAAACCCGACGAGTCGTTCTGATATTAAAGAATCAGTATCAGTTTCTTTGGTATTCAGATTGTTACCTGATTTTTCCATGATGTTCTCTATAGCTTGCTTTTCCACAGGACTCAAGGGGTTGTCATTGCTTTCACGAATCTTCGAATGAATCAAGTAATAACATAACTGCTTACCCAAATCTTTGCAGAGTTTTTTCATGCTGACCATCTCATCTTCCAACTCGATGATTTTGTTCTTCAATCTTGAACCTCTTTTATCGCTTTCCAACTTTTCGAATCTAACAAATTCAATTTTGCCAACCATTTCTTTCATTGATGCTTCGTAGAAGGAAAGTTGTTCCTTGTAACTGAGAATGATAGGTTTCTTAGATTCTAATTCATTGACAAAATTTTGTAACTCATCCGCGAGCTTCTCTTTTTGAGATCTTTCAACAATCAATTGTTTCTTTAAGTGGTTGAATTCAGAATATAATGAGGAAAGAGAAATGCCTTGTGTATTCGATGCAATGAGCTCAGCACTCTGTGTTAATTTAGGTAAATCATTTCCTTGCCTTAACTCTTGCTCAAGGGCTTCTTCAGTTCTCTTCAATTTTTCTTCCAATTCAGAACATTTAAGTGATCTTTCTTGCAATTTGAATTCTGAATCATGGAGGGATTTTGAAGTGGCGGACTTTATTTGATCGAGATGATTTTCAAGCTCCTGAACTCTTTGGTCATTTTCATCATTCTTCAATTTTAAGATTTCTATAATGTCATCCTTATTCTTTAATTCTCTCTCAAGTTTAATCTTATTAGATTCAAGACTTTGATCCATTTTAGAGATTTCCGCTAATTTCAGTTCAATTTTAAAATTCAAATCTTTAACGGTATTGCTCATCGATTCGTTCTTGGAACTTTCTGCAGTTAATTTGGCACTCAATTCGGAAATTTCATTGCTTTTAGTTATTCTTTCAGATTGGTAAGTTTTAGATAACTCAGTTAATCGGTCTTGACAAGATTTCCACTCATTTTCGTACCAAAGCTTTTCACGCTTAAAGTAGGAAGCTTCATGAGATGACTTGGCATAATCAAATTTGACAGTGAAAAGTTCATTCTTTACGTCGTTTAATTCTTTTGACATCTCATTAACTCTTTGGTTTTTTTCAATATTATCTTTTGTCAATGAGTTGATTTGATTATTATACAGAATGATTTCTTGGTCGGTATTATTCGAGTTTTGATCCTTTTCCAAGTCTATCACAGTCTGATTCAATTGATTAATTCTATTCTTGAGTTCACTATTTTCAGCACGAGAATCATTGAAAGAATCTTCTAATGATTGAAGTTTGGAGGATATGTGATCTTTCTCTCGAAGAGCGTTGTCCAATTTTTCTTCATCGGCTCTGATTTTTTGATTCAAAGATTTCACCTTATTTTCGTTGATCTGAGAGATCTTTTCTTGGTTTAATTTAAGGAACGATACGTTAGACTGAAGCTCTGATAACTCAATTGCCTTTTTAGCCAAAGTGTCTAAGGTTGAAGGATCCAAGGATGCAAGCTGGGTATCTGAAAGAGTTAAGTATGAAGATATCAAAGAATTCTTGCTACCATCATCACCAACCATAGAAGTATCAATTTGTGATACATCATGAGATTGGGGGAAATACAGAGAACTGCGCTGTTGGGGTACGACATTCTGTAATATGGGGGAGCTCTGGACATTTTCGGAGTCTCTGGCTATACTGAAAGATTTTGGGGTCTCAATGGAGTCAATGTCTTTCAAAGCAGGCAAGCTTTTTGAAGGGGTGGTGATGTTGAAGTTTGTACTTTGAATGTTTAACCCGGAAGAATTGGCGAGGTCTTCAACTTTATCGAGAGCTTCCTGGTCATCCAAGTGTTCCTGGTTTTCCTGGTTTTCCTGGTTTTCCCGGTTTTCCTGATTTCCTTGGGAGGGACTCTCCTCAGGTTGGATATCCATGTTCAGGTCAATATCTTGGTCAATAGGCACAGAATTGTCGATGGATTCCTGCAAATCAGGTTCACCAGACTCTTTCTGATCAGATTCCTGCACTACCTCTGGTTCTGGTTCTACGATGTCAGGGACTTGATACTCTTCCTCTAAGTTTACAATATCGTCATCGTCTTCGATATTGGTATGACTCCAATCGCCGTGGTTCTGAACTTGGTCGCCCAATTGATTATATACATCGTTATCATGGTGGTCTTCGTAGTACTGTTCTTGACCTTCTTGGTCTTGGCCTTCTTGATACTGCTGCTGCTCTTCCGAGTCTCCTGAACTTATACTCTCTGGCTGAGTTTCTGCCGTGGATTCCCGTTCTTGCATCGGTATATCGACATATTCGGAGTGGTCCTGATCATGAGGACTTTCAGCATTATGCTCCTCTGCTTCACGGTCTTCGTTCATACTTTAGGCTAGAGAATTGATGTCTTAAACATTTCAATTTAGTGCGACTTGCTGGCTATTGATGCGACATGCGACATTCGTATACTTCAGGCATATATGTACAAAGCTAAATTAGTTTCAGAAAAAAAAGGCTCTTGAAGACAAATAATCTCTAATTGCAAGGGTGTAGGTTCCGGAATAATCTTTTGGAATGCGTTTTTCCATCTCTTTTTTAAGAATATAACCACGACTGCTTATACTTTCGTATGCCAATGGATACTTTGTGCTTGTTATAATGGTGTCTTCTTTGATGAAAAGTCGGTCATGATATAAAGTTATATGGAGCTTTACAATGAAAGTAGCCCTAAAGTATTACAAACTAGTCTCCAATAGAATTGGATTCCTTCACTAGAATAGTATGAAATAGAGTTTCTACAAATAGTGTCGCCCCTAACTCTTCAAAGATACAATGGTACTACGAGGTATTTCAAGGGACAAATGGCCAAATATGCTATAAGGTATTATACGTGGTCAGGAGTTACTAAACGTCTTTTTCTACTTTTTGCAGCCACTCTTTTGTGTTCAAATTACCTTGTAAGCCAGTTTCAACTAGTTCTTTGTTCAGAATTTCACATGGGCCATTCAGGATATAGTGTAGAAATATACTTCATATATCACGGCTTGTATTCCTCAACAAATATCTCTCAGATACTACGCTGTGCGTCCTGGACTTCAGTCTCAGTCTGTGTCCCAGTTTCAATTTCAATCTCAATTTCAATCTCAGTCTTCAGTTTCGCGATAAAATTCAGGGCTGAACCCTAGCAAAGATATTCCGTGACTGCGATTTCACACCACCACACGACCTACGCACCTTGGTGATGAAAAGTTTGATTAATTTTTCAATCTCTAATATCTAATAGTTCATAGCATAAAATGATCGAACCATCATTGAGAGCTTTAGCTTCCAAGTACAACTGTGAAAAGTCTATCTGCCGTAAATGTTACGCTAGATTGCCTCCAAGAGCTACCAACTGTCGTAAGAGAAAGTGTGGTCACACCAACCAATTGAGACCAAAGAAGAAATTGAAGTAAATCATCAGCTTTGTATTTGGTTACATACTTTATACTCGTGCTATGCTTTTAGCATTTGTATGAACACTTGTAATGGTCCAATATAGAACATCGTACTATGTACGTGTAATTATAATAGGAATGATCATAAGTATTTAATAATACATTAAAATAAGATCAGGGAATGAAGAGAGAATATGAAATTAGCCTGGGATGTTTGTGGATATATTTAGGAACGATGAAGCGTTTATGAAAACCTCATGAGTTGTTTGTTCCGTTTGTGTCCTGGTTTATTGAAGATTCGAGCTTTGTTCTTATGCTGTAGTGTCGTAGTGTCTTCGAGCTGAGAAGCATTAATCTCTGAAATTCCATAAAAGTAGGATTAGAATTGTTCCTAAGTGCTTAAAAGTTTTTGAATTTTCTCTAAATATAACAGCTCTACTAGGGGACAACATCTTTCGTATAATATCGCTTACTAAATGTGATAATTTTTCGAAAGGGCCCTACTCCCACAAGCAGGTATTTGCTACTGAAACTAAGTAACATTAATGAAGTAGTTGGTGTAAAGCCTATCTTTTTTGATTTGGGTCTAACTTTTTACTCATTTACGTAAATAGTTGGCTGCTCTCCTGTTTATCTTTTTACATTACATTTTTTTCACTACCTTATTTTCAACTTCCATCGCCTCTTTACTTTTCGATTTACCTTATATTCAATTGATACTAAAATTCAATACAAGTAGTATCAGCGATTTCACTTGGTTCCAAATCATCACTTGTACGTTACCCTATCTATATACAATCTATGGCTGCAAATCAATCTGTACATTAACTAGATACCTACAAATAAGTCAACAAACCCATAAGTATTACCAAAATACCTGGAGCTTGGAAGGAACCAGTACTTTCAGCGGATTCACTTGAATCGTCGCTGGAGTCGTCGTCGGAAGAACCTGAAGAACCAGAAGAACTAGTAGAATTAGAAGAACCAGAAGAACCAGAAGAACCAGAAGAGCCTGTACTGGAACTGTCGTTTTCACTGTCACCTGAGGTAGATTTACTACCATTTGAGGAAGATCTGGTGCTCGAAGCATGTTTAGAAGAAGATTTGGTGCTTGAACTAATCTTGGTAGGCTTTGGGTCATCATTTGAAACCTTTGCAGCATCTCCGGTTGGAATCAGACCGGATATAACTTCAATGTCAGTGTCATCTGAATGAGCCACTGGAGCCAAGGCAATCTTCTTATCTTCTAAATCATAAACCACATAAGCCAGTCTTAAGAAATTATCACCGAGAACACCGTAGGTAGAATCCTCATCATCTGGGAAAACACCAAAGAAACAATCATCAAATCCTTCTACTTGGTAAATAAGATCTTGAATACCAACTTTAATATTTGCTTCACCAAAAGAGAAAATAAGGTTTCCCTTAGTGGCCTTACAGTCAACAAAGTAAGCTTCATAATCTTTTGAATATTTCAAATCCAAGTCTTTTGCAATGCTCTTTACTGTGTCAGGCGGAAGATATGTCAATGTACTACCAGTGTCTAATAATACGTTGTATCCATCATCCAAGTATTTAGTTTGCTTACCACCGTTATTAAGCTTAAGGCTATCCAATTTAATCCTCAATCTTCTTGGTTCAGTTTTAGATCCCCATTGGTAATACTTATCCCATTCTTCTTCAGTGGTTTTTTCTATATCGAATGATTGTAATCCACCCTCGTATTTCTTATGGTCAATTGCACCAAATAATACCGATCCGGTTTTAGAATTAGGTTCATCCAAGTAAATAGAATACAAGCTTTTTTTAATCAACCCTTTCGAAACCATTTGCAATGGCAAGTTATTGTAAGTACTTGGATAGTAGTCTGAAGCGGTAACTTCCAAACCTGGTAATCCAATTCCCAAAACACCAACGTCAGAAGAACTCTGAATGGCTACAGCGAAGTATAAATCTTCAACTTTGGTATCTCCAATCTTTACATCATCAGTGCCCCAAAATCCATAAGCAGAGGTCTCATCAGCATAGTTAATGATGAATTCTTCTGCAGTTTTATTTATGGAGAAGCTTTCGGTGGTATTATAGTCAAAACCTCCGTATTTAAGGCATAATTCATTGTCACTATCTGGGGATGAGGAAGGAGAATCGGATCCTGAATCGGCCAAAGTATTGTAAGACTCTTCAGAATAGTAGTTGTAACTTTTATAATCTGAATCTTCAGAGTAATATGGATAATAGTAAGAATAGTAATAGTACTCTGAACCACCTGAGCCTTCGTTTAGAAAGTCCGAATATGGAGCATTGTTGCTTTTGAACCATTCGATATCAGTGGTGGTGTAAAGCTTCCCTTCTTTGTCATAGAGGGCAAGCTTAGGTGCAGCAGTCACCTGAGCGTTAGGTGGATGAACACCTTCAATTTCTTTTGCAGCCAATTCGAGATGCTTGTTGAATGGGAAGCTCTTTCCCTTGGACCTACCAACGTGGTTTTGGGATACATCAATGAATGGTGAAGCTTCATTTGCTACTTCTTTTGAGTCAAGAGCTGCCTCAAGTTTTTTGGAGTCATGAAGACGTTTCTTAGCGTCTCTAATAGCCTCGTAGTTAAGATCTTTTGAAGAGCTACTGTCCGAGGAAGTGGAACGCACGAAGCACCTAACGTCAGTACCCATGACCCATAAATCAGAAGAACCCGTATCAACCAAAACGTCAACTTCTTGCTCGTCAGACCCCATTTTGATGGTAACCGCATAGTAAGTATCGACGTTATCAAGGTCCATTTTCACGGAGTCATCATCTCTTTTGCGGAGATTACGCGGACGACGAGGAGATGGCTTTGGATCACTCCTTCTGACTTGATAGTCGAGTCGAAGGGCTCCTTGTGGGAGGTCATTGTTCTGAAACCCAAGATCGAGAGCGGAAAGACCCAAGGTAAGATAAGCCAAGGTAATAAAAACACTCAATTTCATAATAAGGAACAAAGTTAGCTAGGCAAGATTAGATTACTTTGTAGTAATGACTGGTGTACAGAATATGAAAGTATATCACAAGGTGTGGTGAATTCTTAATTTATTTATATTTGAAACCCACTTCCTTGAAAGTTCGTAAATCTTTAAGGTTAGGAGCGCACATTCCCCTCCAGTTCATTTAGAGAAGATAAAATCGTGATACGGCATCATTGTTTTATCAAATACACATGGATTGGTCGAAGCTGCTGGACTGTACATGGGTAGACTGCCTATAAGAAAAATATCTAGGGTCTTGCAACTGGGTGCTGTGGTCATGCAGATGTAGTGGTTAGCACATGTGGATTCGAAGCTAAGGCTAATTACGTTTCCCAAATTGGTACGTTACGGGCTAAAAAAAAATAGGTGTGCCTGGAGTTGAAATCTTGAATTCTTGGCATACTGCGTGGAACGGAATACGAATTATTGGTGAGGCTTCGGGGTAACGGGCAGGGCTTAAATCTACGGGTAGTCAATAACTTGGTCCTCGGAGGCACAACATCAGAGGCGACGAGCTACAAGGTGTCAACATCCCGAAGCACTGTACCAAATAGACTCATAGCCATTTTCTTGATCCAAGCTTTGAGAAGTTCGACTAAGGCTTAGGAAGTACCTGCATTACCAATGTGTGAATTTTCCTAATACAGTCGTTCAGTGGTGGGGCTGGTAACTGAGTATACAAATGAGTAATTTTTTTGTTTGTAGCATTCGGAGTCATATACGATTGGGGCTCATATCGTATCTTGTAAGTTTTATGACGTAAAGTGAAATTCGTTGACGACCGAGCGGTTGTGCAGAAGTTGTATATAGAACTCGCTTATTATTTTTGCACGATCCGCCTGTATGTTATGATTGTATCTACTACTCGGGGATGGTTCTCCCGGGTGGACCTGTAAGATTGGGAGTGGTCGAGTCGTGTGTAGAGCTAAATTGTAGTTTTTGTCGTAAGGTACAGCCATACTAATGTCATTGGTGGTAATTGGTCTCGAAGTTCTATCCGCTCAGATCTCGTTAAAACAAATACATGCTGAGCGCAGAAAACAGATATACAGCCTTAATAAAGCGGTCTCTTTTAGGATTTCTTCACCACATAAATTAGCAACTTTCGTCGCAGGGCCCTGGATTTCGTTGTGAAGTCTAGCGATGACTGCAGGGAGACCAACTACCAAAGCAGTACGCTTACGGGAACCTCCCGCACTACCGCGTGCGATGGCTCTAGCAAATTGTTCTTGTTCCCTGGGACGGCACCACCGCATCACCGCAGCACTGCTGGAGCACACGGCTATACGGCACCGGAAAATTGCACGGTACCGCGGTGTGGTGCGGTACGGTGTGGTGCGCTTGCTTAACAGACTGTCGACTCATCCGCGATATTTCTCTTGAAGCAACGGCACAATCACGATTCCCTAGATCACTTCGCCACTTTGATTAATCAATTTCTTGACTGATTACTCTCACCACAACACACCATCTGAGTCTTTAGGCTTCTTGTTGTTCGTAAAATGAGTAATAACAACCCTAATTTCCCTCGTGGTCCAATCGACAATCAAATGAACAATAGGCCTCAAAATCAAAACCTGATCCAAACTCCAATCCAGTCATCAATTTTCCCAACGTCTCTGCTACAACAGAAACGTCAACATAGCTTGTCTAATCAAATGGTAACAAACGCCAACAAACGAGGCCCAAACTCATTGAATCTGCCCTCTCAGCTGCCTCGCGATCTCCTGCTCGTGTCAGGATCTGCTCAAACCATGACTCCAACGCAACTGCAACCACCCCAAAATCAAGCAGTCTCCTCACAAACAGTGATGGGCCAATCAGCAAACCCACCAGGAATGCATGGGGCCAGACAGTTCCGTACTCTGCGTCGGTCTGGGAATCAACCTTATGGTCAGTCAAACACAAAAACTCCCACACCTCTGGCATACGAAGTTCCATCTAGTCCAACTGCTAATCAATCTCTCTCAGCTCAAAATCCATCGGATCTGCCAGATTCCAATGCAGCTGATCAATCAACATCAGCATTAGAACAAAGACACGAGTTACTGGATGTGGATGCCAACGCCTCTACCCTCAGTGGTGCAACAAATGCCCGCAATACAACCGAAGGTACCGCTGCCGCTGCTACCAGACTGCATCCTCGTGAGATGACAGAAGAAGAACAACAGTTGGCCACGAAATTAAAGGATACCTACAAGACCATTGTAACTTATGAAGATATGGTACAAAAGTCTTGTCTTGAAATTTCTATAAAGATTTCACAATTTTCCAGTAATTCCCACACGTCAGCTTCTCCCAATCAGATGTCCGGCCAAATGCTTGCCAATTTAAATGGCAACTTAAAGTCGTCGGAATTGCTGAATGAATTATGGAATATCTACCACAGTAATATCACGTTATTGGATAATTATACTGATTTCCTTACCACTGCATTAAAACCAACCACCAATGAGCAACGAGAACATTTTAAAACCGGCAAAAACATTGTTGATCTATACAAGCTTCCTCGTCGGATGTGGGTATATGGAGTGGTTGCATTTTTGGAAGTCTTAAAAAATATTATCAGTATTTTCCAAGAACACGAAATATGCCTGAGCTTTATAGGTCACTGTTTTTCTATTATATCTAACTTGACTGACCCAGCTTTAGACATGGAAGGTTGGTGGTCTGAAAAATTGGGTGATTTATCAAGAATGGCTATTGCGTTATACAGTTCTCGATTCATTGACTGGAAGGTTAGTGCAGAACATTGGTATGCTATAGCTATGCGGACTTTGTATGGGCATGGTAAAATCTATTACCACATGTGCACAGTCCAACAAGATAATCTCGATGCATTGGTCAATATCGGTAAAGCTGTCATTTGCAGAGACCCTTTTGTTCCCACCCTTCAATACTTACGCTTGGTGGTTGAAAATATTTGTACCCAAAGAAATATTTTGTCAATACTAGAATTACCAATAATTGATTTTATAAAGATTCACAAGGTTTTATTGAGTATTGGCACAAACCAACCTGCTAATATCAAACCAACTCCTACTACCAGTAGTTATACACTAGCGGAAAATCTCCATGAAAATCAATTACAATATGGTATAGATTTGGTATCAAGATACGGCATCACCTTTGGATCTGACTCGAATGGGTACAATTTTTTCACAAGACAATTGTATACAGTTAATGGGGTCACTAATACCAATGACCCGAACACTCCATATTATTTACAACAACAAATTTCTCAGCAGTCACAGCACGGGATCAACTCGCTTGAAAAATTGAATTTTTGGTTGAACAAGGGTCCTCTTTTCGCCATTGCCAATATTAACCATATTATTGGCTTGGGTGATGCCAAAAATCCGTTTGCCAAGATCTTTTTATTACCTGAAGCTTTGAAACAGAGAAAGGACAAAAAGGAGAGAAAAAGGAGATCAAAAGCCTCCATGACAGAAGATTATGTCTCCAATACACCGGGTTCCACCAACTCTCTCACCATTTGTGCCTCAGAAATATCAGAAGGTGAATGGACGTTTTACCTCAAAGAAATTAACAAATCTGTGTTAGAACTATCGTTTAGAATCTTGAAACATTATTTGGTCGGACCAATAGAAGCATCATACGGCCACGTCATTATTTGGTTATACTTTTTGATTTCTGTTGGTGAAGCTACAAATAAAAATTCTGAGAGCAAATCAGTATTCTTCTGGCTATTTAAAAATTTGTTTCCATGGGATTCTTTAATTAATTATTTGAACACATTGTTGATAATGGTTAAATCCAATAAGCCATTGCTTATGAAGTGTAGAGATATGATTCTGGACGAAGTTAATTACATCCAACATTTCAATGAAAATGAAACATTACCGGAAGTATGGAAGTGTTGGGGTACTCTTTGGTTTGATTTTATTTCGCTAAAGACAGACTACTGTGAATTCGATAGTGCAGGTATTGCTGACTATAACATATTCGATTTACCAGTTGCAGGAGTTCCTGCAACTCTCAGAGCAGGTAGTGGGCTTGACACTGTTAGGCCAAAAGAGTCACCAAATTTTGATGATAATAACATCGCTGAAAATAATGATAGAATCGTAAGAATCATTTTACTTTCTAGATTCATTGCAGACAACTACGAATTTGGGGTAATAAGATCTCATGATGGATTCAAATTCTGGAATGCCATAGTGCCATCATTATCTGATTTTGCCGGTCCTGAGTTAGAGTCAATTAGTTCAAACTTCTTATTTGGTGATAGCAGATTTATGACACAGAACTTTTTTGATAAATTCACCGAAGAGAATGCATATGCCTTCAATGAAAGATTTGATCCAAGTGCATTGGATGAAGAATGGTTTGAAGCTAATAAAGATGAATTAGATAATGAAATGAATTCTGTCACTGAAGGTACAGAATTTCAAGATTTTGATATTGAAAATGGAATGAGCGAAAGCGAGATTGGTGGTCCACATGAACTCACCGATCAGGTCAACCGCCTATACAATCAACAAATCCAAAGTCTCAAGTCCAACTTACATGATGATGATTTTGTCGGTAGTCATATGTTTAACCCTGAGAACCTTGCACTTCATAATGAAAGCACTTCTCTAGTCGGTATGATTGAAGGTAATCTAGGAGATAGAATGGATACTTCAGTTACTCATATTGTTCTTGACACAAACATTTGGTTGAAACATTGTGGTAGGTTATTCAAATGTATCAGAAACAGAGTGTTCAAGATTTTAGTTCCTTTGATTGTGTTTCAAGAATTGAGATCATTAAGAAAATCAGCCGAGGCAACTATCGCTGATGCAGCCACCAGATCCGTTATAATTATAAGAGAATTGTACTCTACTAGGGAGCTTTTAGCGTTAAGATTCAATGGAACCCTAGCATCTGATATTAATGAAACTACGGAATTTGAAAATAATTCCAATTGGAGAGCTAACATCGATGAAACGATATTGACTGCAGTCAAGCATCAAAGTGAAGTTAGTAAACGGATAATGAGAGGTTTGAATAAACCTGTAGGAGGGAAAATTCTTGATAGTAAAACTGCAAAAGAATTTCTTTACTGTATTTTGATCACCGATGATAGGAATATGAGGCTAAGAGGAAAAACAATTGATGTTGCCTGTTTCCAAAGTAAGTGGTTGTTCAACCAATTGGAAGCAGGCTTTTATAGCAAGTGTATTGATTAGCATAAATTAGCATAAATATACAATAGTAACATTTTTCTTTTCGCAGTCGAAGACCATGCATGAACTTGCATGAACATTTGCAGCCAAAACCCACATCGCTAATTTCGACGAGAATGGTTATAAGCGAACAATGATCTGATCTAGGATCAATTGCGTATATACATTCCACATATATCGCTTTTAGATATCACATTCCATCGACTATGTGGTCACTCTAAGACAAGCTAGAATAGCTGTGTGAAACTACTTGAAACCCCTTAAAACTACTTGAAACTAATCTGCTCTTAGCGATAAGGATAACTAATGTCCTATAGGTACGAAATCACGACTCCATACTCTACATTCGTCAACGCGTTTAGGAAGGATAATTCGAAATCAGGCTTATTAAACTCTAAAACACAATTAACAATAAAAGGTACAACACTGCGTAGGGGTTGACAGGCTGAGCGTGGTATGTAGCGTAGTACAACGGCGTGGTGGAAGCGTGGTACCAATTACGCGACGACACTGAAGGGGGATTTAGTAATAAGTGCCTCGTAATCCATGAGCTCTAGATCACTTTTTACATACACACCAGTTTCATGATTTAACTCTAAACGCGCACAAAGAAACCCGAGGCCATCAAATTGTTCCCCAAAGGGGACGCATTGTTACCAAATTCTAAAAAATAGGTTTGAGGCAAAGAACACATAACCGAAATCGTGCGAAATAGGTTCGCACTCATCAATTGGTTACTATTTAATTTTACCAAAAGGGAATTATTCTGAAACTTTTTATTAAAAATTTTTCGAAGGTATATAAAGCCCATTGGATTTCTGAATTTTTTCATACATCTTTAGTCACTCCTTTAACATATCCAGCTTCAGCTTAACAAGTCCCTTGACTTCACATTCCTTTATACCCTTTTGAATTTACATTCTTTACACTCCTTACGATCCTTTTATACATTCATTTATCAAAATGCAGTTCGTCGTTTTATTTGCCTTATTAAACATGATTTTGGCTGCTCCAGCCAACGTTCACGTTGTCACCCATGTCCAGACCGTTACTGTTATTAACGGTCCTAATGGCTTACAAACCATCACCGAAGGTGGTCAAGCAGCTCCAGCCCCTACTCAAGCAGCTGCTCAAGACACACCAGCTACCACTGAAGCTGCTCCTGTAGCTGCCGCCGTAGCTACCAACGACGCTGCTCCAGCTCAAGATACCCCAGCTACCGCTCCTACTGTTGCCACTGAAACTCCAACCACTGTTGCCACTTCTACTTCTGCTACAAGTTCTTCTACTTCTACTGGAGGCTCTGGAAACTTCAATGGTGACGGTACTTACTATGACACTGGTTTGGGTGCTTGTGGTATTACCAACACCGATTCTGATTACATTGTTGCTATTTCCCATGAATTATTCGATGAAACCAACACTGGTAACCCTAACAACAACAAAATTTGTGGTAAAAAAATTAGAGCCTTCTATGAAGGTAAATCTGTTGAAGTAACTGTCACTGATAGATGTGAGGGATGTGCTTACCATGATTTGGACTTCTCTCCGGCTGCTTTCAAAGAGATTGCCGACCAAGGTTTGGGTAGAATTGATATCTCTTGGGAATGGATTAATTAGGTTGTATAAGAAAATAAAATATTTGATTTGATTTTTTAATTGTAAAGTAATAGCTGACAGCCTTCAGGTAACTTGCTGTTTCGTATTTTGGGTACTACATGCAGATTTACTCATACATGAAAGGGAGACAGTGTTTCCAGAACTACTGAAACATCACAGATCCCCATGTATTTATAGCAAACATTTCTGCAAGTCTTGAAGTTATTTATTTCTAGCTTTTTTACCAAGTATTATAATGTGGTGTTACATATCATTCACGATATCTTGATCCAGACAATTATGCATATGTACATTACTAATTTTCTAAGTAATATAACGAACGGATAAAAGCAGAAGATCCCCTTGTTATTCTTTTGTACTTGATTAACAAGGGTAGATTCTCCTCCTAGAGTTAGGTGTAGCTCTTCATCTTTGCGATTTGAACAACAGGGCAGCTGTAGATCAAAAAAGTAATTAATCTAGAGCTTCTGCATTATGATCACCGACTCAATATTCTCTTCTGTAGGCTATTGTTACTACTCTTTAATCTATTCACTATTTGAAGGTGTTTCTTCAAATAATAATCCACTCTAATTTCGGTCAAGACCTTTTGGACCTCAGGGTTGTTCCGATGATTTCGTAAATCTTTGGCCAAACTAGAAATTTTGAAGGTCTTTTTATGAGTCAATATCCATTTTTCATTTAAGAGAATCTGGACTCGACCTTCGGGTCTACTGCGGTCTAAGAATCTGTTCCTTTCAAGTTCAAGAAACCAGAATGGAATATCTAAATAGTCAAATCTGTCGGCTTCAAGATCCTCAAGTAATTCTTTACAACGAACGGGAGCAATAGTTTGCACAATCTCTTCCATGATATCGTTAAAGTGTTGATCATTTGATCCTTCAATATCCCAAATGTACCTAGGGAATTGGTGATGTGTGATGATATTCAATTGAGTTAAAAGTAAGATTGTACTAAGCTGATGACGTTTGATGGAGATTTGTAAATGCTGAAGAGCCAACACTGAAGCAAAGATATCTTTTGTGGTTTTACAAAATGCTACATCCAGCTCTGAAATAACTAGAGTAAGATTATATAGACAAATTTGTAACGTATCCCAGAGATCAACAAGGAGTTTCTTGTTCCTTACAGTGAATTTTTCTAGCGAGATGAAAGATAACACACTCTTTATTTCTTTTACAATCCGATTAAAAAATGGAGACAAAGTCTTACCCTTTTTATTAGAAGCTTTGTGTGACCTTTTTCCGATGATCATATTAATAAAAACATCGGAATCGACACAATACTGAAGGAACCTTGCACCATTTAGTTCAACTCTTAAATCGTGTGATTGAAGGCACCTTATTATGAAGGTGTAAAATGATTTATAGAACGGATCATCTTGATCGGGAGCGTATACGGCTAAAACACGGTATCTTATGTCACAGAAAAAGTTTGACTGATCTTTTTCTTCTGAAAATTCTTCAAATAGTTGTTGTAGTTGATAGATCATGGTCTCATTAGTTTTGACTGGATCTATACCGGGGTTTTTCAATTTTACGCTCCTAAGCTGGACCAAAATTATACTTTTTGAATTCCAATCTGCTTCAATACCTACGTCATGGATAGGGGGTGGGTATATAATCTTGGAGAAATTAGACATTCCGAGTGTGGTGATTTTAATGTGTTAACTTTGTGGTTATAAATTCGCAGCCGTGATGATACTTGTTATAGATAAGCAAATTTTCACGTACCTTGGGATGCCCTATCGTCAAGCTTGAAGATAACCTCAGATGTATCCATAGCTTCTATTGGTATGTAAATTTACAAAATAACTCTTACTAGAGGTCTCTCCCATACTTGAGCAGGATAAACTTGCAGTTATCGTTTTAACCCGTGGCCATTGCAGCAAATATCGAATTTCGCAGCCAGACTTCATCCGTCGTAAACTCCATGTTTCTGAGAGAATTTCAATACAATGAGTTAAGAGACAGACGTGGAAGGAGTGAAATAGGTGTAATGAGTACAAAAGCACCACCCCGACAATCATTGAAGATTCGGTCGATGACGAATAGGTTGCCTTAGATGAAGAATGTGAACACATTGTTTCTTCAAATTCCCAATTGGTTCAACTAGCAAATTCCAGTAGAGCATTGTGAACTCACAAATGAATTCAGAATTTCTAGACAGTCTAAACAGCTTTTCCGAACCTGGGATTCAACATCATGTTGGCATTCTCGTAAGAGCTAAAAATTTGCGATGCGCTACAATCGTAGAAATGCATTGTTACGCAAACAACCTCTCTAAGTCAACCTCTGGCTCACGATTTGAGGAGAAGCTTTCATTCAACGTTGACATAAAGCAAAAAATAAACGGATGATTCTGCCCAGGATCGAACTGGGGACGTTATGCGTGTTAAGCATATGCCATAACCGACTAGACCACAGAACCGTTCGATGCAGTGCGGTAAAACTTAAGAGTCCAAATTCTAGCTTCATATTGGAGCCATTTCGGAGGAAAAAAAAGCAGTAACAACAGTATTAAAAAATAATTGATTCTGCCCAGGATCGAACTGGGGACGTTATGCGTGTTAAGCATATGCCATAACCAACTAGACCACAGAACCAATTGTTGGGTGATTTTAGTCCCCAAATTTCCAGCTCGTAATTAGCACTACTTATGCTTCGAATAACTTCTTGTTGACATCATCGATTGGTACAAGAAATTGACTAGAAGGAAAACCGCGATAGAGTGTTCAGTCCACGAAATTTCCATGGCGTTTGGAAGGGGACCTGAAAACTTAAACCCCATAAACACTTAAAAAAAGTCCGCCAGTGCACGACCTCATCGGATCAGATCCCGGAACAACAATTTCCCGGGAAGCACCCAATGAAAAGTGGGTCAACATTCCTTTGTTCGTACTTCTAAATGTTTGTTGCCCATCATCAATACCAAGATTTGATTTTACAATTCTCTATCAAGTTTACTCTCTACATCTTAACATGTATTATCTATAATCACTACAAAATTTAGTTCAACTTGGTCAAAATAGCGTTAGTGAATTCAGTAGTAGAAGCAGAACCACCAATGTCCTTGGTAGTGGTGGTACCTTCAGCAATGACGTCGTAAGTAGCTTTAGAAATTCTATCAGCATGGTCGTTCAAACCCAAATGTCTCAACATCATAGAAGCAGATAAGATCATGGCAGTTGGGTTAGCAGTGTTTTGACCCTTGATATCTAAACCAACGTGTCTACAACCTGGCTCGAAAACGGCGTATTCTCTACCGAAGTTAGCACCTGGGACCAAACCTGGACCACCAATTAAAGCAGCACCAATGTTAGATAAGATAGAACCGTACAAGTTTGGAGTAACCAAAACATCGAATTGTTGAGGGTGAGCAACGGCTTGCATAGAAGCGTTATCAACAATTAAATCATTAACCTCAATACCGTTGTAGTCTTGAGCAATATCTTTGATGGTTTGTCTGAATAAACCATCACCCAATTTCATAATGTTAGCCTTGTGAATAGCGGTAACTAATTTTCTGTTGTTCTTCTTGGCGAAGTCAAAAGCAAACTTACCAATTCTTTCAGATTTGAATCTGGTCATAATCTTTAATGATTCAACAACACCTGGGTAAGATTGATGTTCTAAACCAGAGTATTCACCTTCAGTGTTTTCTCTGACTAAGGCGAAATCAATACCATCTAATTTACCCTTGACACCTGGAATGTTTTTGATCAAGACAAGAGAGGCGTAGATGTCCAACTCTTTTCTTAAAGCAACGTTCAAAGATTTAGCAGAAGTTCCAGTTGGAGTGTAGATAAGACCCTTTAAACCAACTTTGTTTCTCTTTAAACTTTCAACAGCTTCAGTGACACCGTCCAAGACACCATCTTGGTTCTTGTCCAAACCACTGACTTCAATGGTTTCCCATTCAATTGGGACGTTTTGATCTTTGAAAATGGTTTGAACGGAGTCGGTGATTTCCTTACCGATACCATCACCTGGAATTAAAGTGATGGTGTATTTACCACCAATCTTCTTTGGTAAAACGGATTCTGGGGAGGCAAAGGTGGCCAATGATCTAAGGGAGGTCTAGAAAGTTAGTAAAATATTTTTAATTACAACGTGTGAACCGGGTCCGAAAATTTTTGGCAGAGGGAAAAAATCGATGGAGGGATAGATTTGTGGAGAACCTTTTGAGCGGGGATGGTGCTGGGGTTGAAGACAACGAAGAAGGTGATGCTTGCGTATGGGACCGATGATCGAAAGGTGGAATTTATACGTACTCTTGAAATCTTAAACATGATGTACGGAAAAAATTTTAATCTATACTTCGGAGTTGTAGTAGGAGAAGGTGAGGGTTTGGCGTGTAAGCTCATTGGCCGGCACTCCGTGGTGCCGGCACGCAGATCGCGGTTACGATTGAGCCCGAGATGGGCAGAGAGATCGCCCTAGAGTAGTGAGAAATAGTGAGAGGTGACGACGAAATTGACCTATTTATGAGAGAATTAAAGAAAAATTAAAGAGGTTGTAAAAATGACAATTAACATTTGAGATTTGATTAAAAATTTACAGTGAACTGGTGAAAATTATAGTGAGAATTACTGAACAAAATTATTTAAAATCATAAGCATGAACTCCGCATACAAAAACATTATAAAAGAGCTTAGGATAATTTCTACAAAAGCCCATGCACATCACCAAGAAGCTGAATTGGCAAAGAAGAAAGCGATGCTAGAATATAAAAAATTCCAACTCATAAAAGAGAGGAAATCAATTGATGAAGTGACAAAACAGCTTGAAAATTTATCCACCACATCCAAGCCTTCCACCAAATTTGAAAACTTGTTCAAACAGTTGTTTAAAGAATTTGATGAAACCAACCCAACGCCCACAAGGATACAACAACAGCACTTCAAGAATATAGGTGATTTTTTGTATAGCCAAAGAACTTACCAAGAACTTATTGAAAGGTATAATCCTGGCCTCACTATGGAACAGGCAGATAAAGTGGAAAAAAGTGCCAATAGAGTCGGGTTAAGGGTTCCAGAGTAAACATTATAGTGTATATAGGTACAATAAAATATAGTACATGGTGGGTGTTAGTTGTGGTAATTCTAATTTACACATTTTTGAAATTACGAGAAATTTCGATAATACATTCAAAATAATACAAACTCTACTAAAATACAATAGTCACTCCTGACTTCCAAACTTCAACACCTTCTTCTTTTGCTACACTCTGCATCACCTCTAGACCGTTTACCTTGCTTGTTATTGTACAACACAGTAGACTCGGCCTTAATAGCATTATTTTCGCCATAAAACTTTTTTAAATTCTCCAAGATCAATAAGTCATTATAGTAATTCGAATTTAAATTGATGGGTACCCGGAAGTTCAAATAGTTAATACACCCATTCAAGTTATAATTGTAATTGTCCATCAAATAACTTATCAAAAGCGCCTTCAGAAAGTTCTCGTTAAACTCTCCAATCACCAACACGTCCACAGAATTATTGATAATCTTGAACAACTTTATTAGTCTAACGAGTTGGAATAAATTATTCTTTAGGTTCCCCGTTAATATTGGCAGTTGGAGATTTAGTTGTAGATTCTCTGGTAATTCATTTACACTTGTGGAATAGTTTGGATTGTACTTGACAAAAAAACTGATGAAATTTTGCAACACCTTATTGTAAGTCAAATTGAACTCGTTGAGGAGTTCTTTTTCGTCTTCAGTGTACTTGTTGATATCAAAATTGAGGTCAAGTGAAAGCATAATCATATCGGTGGAGATCGCCACATCGCTAGATCTTACTCTGGTTAAAAACTTGTAAGTGGGTAAGCAGTTGATAACAATTTTGAAATTGTGATTGGAGAAATAATGCTGGTTCAAGCTGTTGAGATTACCGTAGTACAACGATGGGGCCACACATACTAGTTCCTGGGGGTACACATCTTTTTGGGCATGTGCGTGGGTATGGTAATCAACCCCAAACTGCTGGGCGGGATAATTATCAATCATAGAGATGGTAAAAGATCGTAAAGATGTATTGGATAAAAATTCAAAAACGTGTTTTTTTAATTTTTTAAACCAGTAACTTAGATCAATTGTATTGTAACAATACAGTTATGGGTATTTTTGCTAAGTTGAATTAGAACGATTGAGTAAAGACCGATTGCAAAAAATTAAATGGCTGAAAATATAATGAAATTTATGGCTAAAAATGAGAATGGTTCCAATATCCTCATTTAAGAATGAAGAAATTGAGTTACACAAAATGAGGCGGGCGGTAGGTCTGCAGGAAGAAGCAAGAGAGGGTGGAAGGCTGATGCCGTGGGCCAAGTGCAGGAAGCTGGTAGTGGATGGCGGTAGTGGGCGGATAGTAGTGGAACGGAAGTAGTGGGCTGGCAGTAGTGTCGGGCCAGAAGCCCGCGGAGCTGCCTCAAGCAGCCGGTAAGGTGTGGCGTTTAGTCAAAATGTCCGCTTTTTTGTGTTCGAGACTCCTGTGTGGTGGGGGATGGATGTCGCGCAGGGTTTATGTCGCCATGTCGCAACAAGTCATGATGTCGCATGATGTCGCGAAATAATCGCTGAATGTCGTGTTCCATGCCCCAACTTTTAATGTCGTTGGGTTTTGGTTTTTGTTTAAATTACTTGCTACTACATCTCAATGTTCAGACTTTACCTTGGTAGAACTCGTTTCCCTAAATTCTCCTTCAAACCATTCAATGCTTACAGGTTAGCATTCGTCCCTCTTCTCCAACCAATTCTCAATGATGCAGGCTTTAAACTGCAAA
Organism: Yamadazyma akitaensis; assembly: GCA_030581475.1. Lineage (NCBI taxonomy): Eukaryota > Fungi > Ascomycota > Pichiomycetes > Serinales > Debaryomycetaceae > Yamadazyma > Yamadazyma akitaensis. The sequence continues at coordinate 152,721 of JAKTTN010000010.1, forward strand.
ATTCGATTCCCCAAACAACAATTAATTCTGCTAGCACTGGACTAGCAAATATAAACATTTCTAACAAGCAAAAATTTTACAATGAATTGACACTTGGATCTGTTACTGGACTAATCCTAGGAATCATAATCGGCAAGTTCAGTTCATTAATTGTTTCCTTATCTTTGTCTATTTATTTGTTATTACAATTTTTACAATCTAGAGGTATGATTTCAATTCCATGGAATTATATATTTAGATTTAATAATCAGTCTTTTGATACAAAACAATTGATTTTTGAAAATTTCAACTTCAAGCTAAGCTTTATTTCGAGCTTCTTGATAGCATGCTATAATATTTAGATAATACTAATAATGATAATAATAAACAGTTTTATTGTAATTTTGTGAATAGATCAAATGTCCCAGTACCAACATTTGATAATTTACCCATGACAATGTTAGCAGAAGGACTTTCAATGTCTTCTTTATCTCCATTCAACACAGACTTGGTGATGAATTGACAGGTAGTTTCATATGACATCTTCATGAATGCGGATGTGGAAGAGTCAATACCTTGTCTGTTGAAGGCCAAATAAGTACCTTCCCTTGTCATCATATCACCAATCAAGTCCAAATGTCTCGACGAAACATTAATGGCGTAGGTTTGGAAAACATTGTTGATTTCTCTAACAATAGTATTTCTGGCAGCTTCAACCCCATAAGTTTTTAAGACTTGATAAATGTCGTTGGATGTTATACTATTTACGTCAATGAAATCGTCCTGTTCCCACATGGCTTTGAAGTTAACACCTTCGGTGGTTAAATGTCTCTCTCCGCTAGGGTGTAAACATCTTCCTATTCTGGGGACTTCTCTGACCACGAGTTTTTTACTCAATTCTTCGACAATATTAACCATCAATAACTTTTCGATGTTACCAATGAGTTGTAAATCGAATTCACACCATTCACCATTGGTATCGTCAAAATTAAATTTGGTGACATATTGATTATTAGTAATGACTTCTGTTTGCCTACTTTTAGCTTCTTTGCTGATTGGAGCATCAACTTCCATCTTATTTTCATCATTGTCAGATTCAGATTCAGATTCGCTGTCAGAACTAGAATCAGAATTAACGTCTTCGTCATCACTGGTTTCTTCTGCTTTGTTCATGGTTTCAATCTCATCATCATCAGGTCCATCATAAGAGACTTGTTGCTTAGATTTGTTCTTCATCTTGGCATCTTCAGCATCTCCATCACCCTCTTCATAGTCTTCTTCAACACCATCCAACCTGCCAGCCACTGGGTCAGTGACCTTAGATGCTTTACCAATAGAAGGCACGTCCACCTTCTTTTGTTTTTTAACTTCTTTGTTGATGCTGATTTCCAATGCACTCAAGAATTTCTTGATGATCACATTCTCCAAATATTTCTGATCAATGTCATATTCCTTTTCGTATTCTTCCTTTGTAAAAAAGTTTAATCTGATACTGTAAGATCTTGAATTGTCACCGTTATGGTTGGTTGAAGTGGTTTCAACAACTCTAACATTCAACAAAAATTCAGATAAGACAATCTTGGTGATGTTTTTGCAGAACAATTCAGCTTGTTGATCATTGATGTCTTCTCTCAATGGGAGTGTCATTTGTGGAGTAGCAATAGATGCAGAGGCAGTCATAATGATTTCTCTCATTCTAGGAATACCCAATGTCACATTGGCAGCACCGTGTCCAGCGAAATGGAAAGTGTTCAATGTCATTTGGGTGGATGGTTCACCAATAGATTGGGATGCAATAATACCAACAGCTTCACCAGGGTTTACCAAAGATCTCATGTATTTCAATTGCATCAAAGCTTTGAATTTATCCTTACCAATATCAGTCTTCTTGAATAAATCCTTGTTTTCACTAATAAATTTGTCCAACTTGTTTTGGAAGTTTTCAGAAACAGCTCCCAAGTATTTGGCTGGGTTATAAACAGAAACCACTGGATCATATTTCAATTTTTGCTCATAGTGTGGTAAATCGTTGTTTTTCTTAACGGTCTTCTTGTACTTTTTAACATATTCTTGAGCGTCTTCAGTGTTCAAGTTGTCAAAGAATCCTGGTTGGTACTTTTGCAATAAGGAATCGTAGTTCTCCAAACAGAACTTGAATTCATTCATGTGTGATTGTTTGGTGGTATCAATAGCATCTCCTCCATACAAGAATTGGATCAAGGATCCATCACCATCTCTCACAGAATTATCGTAACCGACATGCACACCTTCAAATTGTTTCGTCAAACATCTTTGTAAGTAACCAGATCTAGAAGTCTTGACCGCAGTATCAATCAAACCTTCTCTACCGGCCATACAATGGAAGTAATATTCTTGCGGTCTAATACCAGAATAAAATCTTTGTTTAATGTAACCACCGGCTCTAGCATCGGTTTCAAATGGCTTGAAACAAGGTAATGATTTACCCGATACCATTACCGGAACTCTTCTACCTTCCAAAGCTTGCTGCCCTAAAAGACACATGATTTGCGAGACATTAACATTAGAACCTTTAGCACCAGATAAGGCCATAGCTTGCATAGAGTTATCAGGGAATCTCTTCATGGTACCACCTGGAACACACTTAGAAACAACTTGAGAAGTCACGGCATTAACCTTAGAAGATGTAACAGCATCCAAAATTCCCAACTTGTTATCATCTCTCAAGATTTCTTCCAATCTCTTCAATAACTCACCATCAGTAACAGTAGTTTCGGCAGGCAAGTTAGTAACTTCATTGGCAGCAAGTCTACCAACATCAACAGATTGTTTCAAAATGTCCTTTCTCCATTCGTTACCTTCCTTGGTTAATCTCAAATCATCCATACCACAAGTGAAAGCAGTCATCATAATGTAGTTGGTGAATAATCTACCTAAGATACTCAAGGCTTTACCTGCAATCGTTGGGCCATAAACTTCATGTAAAGAGTGAACAATACCGAACTGAGAAGCACCATATTGAGATTTATCCAAGATACCAGAGATCAATTCACCGTTCTTGAAGATAACTTCATTTTCTTTGGAGCCTTCACCCCAGTATTCATTCTTGATCTTGTTCTTGGATTGCAAATTGACACCAGGAACATTATCTGGCTTTATGTTCAAAAGAACAGTAGAAATGACTTGCTTACCAGTCCATAAAGGTACAGGCTTGAAGATGGTTGGTGGCAAGGTTTTTATTCTGGTTTTGGTGATATGGCCGTCTTCCGGTCTGATACATCCATATATTAATTGCTGGTATTTCTCTCTGGTGAAGAAACTGTCCTTACTGGTTAACCAAACACCAGCACTGATGTGATCTTGAATTAACCCTCTCAATGGAGAACCGGAGGTTGGAGTCAAATATTGATTATCGGTATTAGCTAAGTTCAATGCTTCAGCTTTAGCGTTTTCGCTTTGCGGGAAATGCATATTCATTTCGTCACCATCGAAATCAGCGTTGTAAGCACCAGTGTTAGCATAATGTAATCTCAATGTCTTTTCTCCTGGTAAAACTCTAACTTTGTGACCCATCATAGAGGCCTTGTGCAAAGTTGGTTGACGGTTCATGATTACAACATCTTTATTTTTGATATGTCTCAAAACCTTTTTATTTACAACACCAGAAGCCCCATTAGATGGAGTTAACAATTGGTTGGCAACAGTTTTACGCTGTTCCAAGTTCATACCGATCAAGGAAATCAAAGTGCCGTCCTCATTTTGGACTTGAACAGCACCTGGCCACTTATCAGGACCATTAATTACTGCTTTTCTTAATTCATGGATGTTATAGGCAGTAACAGGCTCAGGATATGTCAATTTCTTGGCAAAAACCGGGGGAACACCAATTTCGTTGGTTTCCAACATAGGATCTGGAGAAATAACAGATCTAGCAGCAAAGTTAACTCTTTTACCCATCATATGCTTTCTGAACAACCCTTCTTTCTTTTCCAAGGCTTGTTTAACACCAGGGACTGGTAATTTACCGGCGGGAGCATTTTGATTCTTGGTAGAATCAATAAAGGCATTGACGTCATTTTGAATGGTTACAAAAGCATTCATTAATCTGTTGAACAAAATCTTCTTGTCGTCCACAGTGATCTTATCCTTAGTACTGGAGGAGATTTGATCGTTCAAGTCTCTAATTAAAAGACACGTTTTCAAAATATTGGACAACAATTCATTTTGAGCATTTTCGTGGATCTCATCACCCAATTTGGATGGTAATCTGAATCTTGTGGCGGGAACAACCAATGCTGATAAGAAGAACATATCAGCAGACACTGGTTTGGTCGAGTCAGGCCGGGAATGGAAAACTTTACCCAAAACTACCTGTTCTTTTTTGAACACAGAGTTCAATATGTTTCTTACTTCCGTAGATAAAATATATTTGGATCCACCTTTGTGCTTAATGTTAGGCATGGAATCGTTTTTATTTGAAGTTGATCCATTACCTCTCATCATGTCCGGACGAGTCAAGCCTCTAACTCTATTGTTAGCCACTTGTTTATCCCTCAAGGAGTTTTCGAACAATTTTGTGAAACCATCTTTTCTGAATGAGGGCGAGTACATCCCACAGTTATCACATCTTGGTCTTGACAAGAGTCTTTTGTAGAACTCTTGGATGGTAAGTTTTCTTTCTTCTCCAACAGTAGAGGTGGTTACACCACACTCACTAGTCCTTCCTTCACTCAAAGCTTTAGCTATGGCGGTATCAACGAAAACTTCTCTACGTTCAATAAGTTCTTTTCTGGCTTTTGGATCGATAGAGCTTTTAGTCTTAAACCCATCTTCTTCACCTTCTTCGGCTTCATCGAAATCGTCCTTACCTTTGACAATCATGTTATCGAGTTCAGTACATTCCAAGAGTAAACCATATTGAATCAACCTCAATTTACAAGTGAATCTGTGAACTTCCAAGGAGTTTAATTTGAAGTGATGACAGTAAAGACAAGAAGACCGAAGAAATAAGAATAACTGGTTGAAAAATAAAGGATTGTAGACAGTAATTGGTAGCTCAATGTGACCCTGATGTCCTGGACAGAATCTATCATCTAAACCACATGTTGCACATAAATTTCTCAAAAAGGCACCTAAAGCTAAATCATACAAACCTCCACTTATGGGGTGGCCTAAGTTGTCGAAAACAATAGGGTTGGTTATTTGCTTAGCGGATAAGTTTCTGATTTCCTTATCCGATAGCACACCAAACTCTACCGATGTAATTTCGGATCCTACTGGTTTTGAGATATCCATGGTGATGGTTTAAAATTTTTATTTTTCAGATGAGCAGATATCGCGGCTGCAAAAATGAGATCCCAAAATTCGATGAGATGATAGGGTGCTGCGCAACGATAAACTCTGGATAATTTATATCGTTAATAGAACAGGAGTCCAAAATATACTGTGAAAACCCACCCTAGATGTCTAGAACATCTATGTTGCCAAATAAATTGTAGCAAGAAAAATCATAGGTAAAAATACTATAAAATTTTGGCTAATGATTACAGTAGTTCTGATCAATCAATGTACATAAACTACAAACAATGTTAAAAGGGTTCTATACTCAGTGCTTTCCAAATGGCAATCCCTTTGCAATGGTCTTTCCTACACCACCAATTCCTTTGCCTACACCACCAACACCTTTACCTACACCTTTGCCTACCCCACCGACGACACCTTTACCTACACCACCAACAGCACCAAAGGCATCACCAATGTCAGATTGAGCCATTGGCTTAGCAGCAATAAGAAACTTAGGTTCAAAAGAAAACTTAACAAACAAACTACCACCGTCTTCGTCATCTTCGGAGTACAATGGCACTTCATACTCATCATCTGGACTATCCCAATCGATGTCAGACAATTTGATAACACCAGAGGCTAATAAATCATCCTGTTCAGGACCAATATCCCAGTCGTACGCGACAACCTTGATAAAAGAATCATACTTGTTGACTACATCCACAGTACCACTTTCATTAAACACTGGATCAAGGGTCTTTTTAACCTTTTTGGTCTTGATAAATTCTTCCTTTTCAGTATTAAGGAATAACTTCACATATGGATCAGATTTACCATTTCTATCTCCAGCAATAAAGTTTGTACCTTTAATAACTTCAGCAGTTAATATACCACAGTTATTAATGGAGTCTTGTACTGGTAAACCGTTTTCAAAAATGAGAGGAATCCATTGAGTTTGAACCTTCAACTGAGCAGAAGCATCACCTTGCAAAGTAACGGTCATTGGTTCATGATAACTGTTTTTAGCCAATTCGAGAGTAGATAATTCAACTTCAGCAAGGGCCTTTTCAGTTCTATTATCTTCTTTGTCCTTAGTAAGTCTGAAAACAACTGATGAATCCTCCAATTCCTTAACAACAGCATCACCACTAGAACCAACCTTGATACTTCCTTTAGATTTGAACTTTTGGGAAGCATAATCGTAATGAGAATGGTTGTCCAAGAAAACTTGCAAATAGGTGCTTTCTTTACTTATGTTACCTTCCAAGATTTCATAGTTCAAAACACCACTCTTGTATTCAAGCAATTCCTCCAATGACAATTCTTGTCTTAAACGTTTCTCGGGAACTTTTTCCTTTTCAGGCTCAGCTTCACCCTTTGATTTCTTTGCTTGTTTTTCCTCTTCGGCCTTGGCCTTTTCTTCAGCTTCTTTAGCCTTTTCTTCTTCAGTCTTGGAAGCTTCAGACTTAGCATCTTCTTCAGCCTTCTTCTTTTTCTTTTCCTCTATTTCCTTTATTTCTCTCAATGGAATAATAGGTAAGACAGGATAAAAGGATAAGGAGTAAGTAACAGTACCCTTTGGACCCTTCTTACTAATCAATTTAGAGGTTCTCTTTTCAGTATCAACGTGTTCAATGTACTTGTTCGACTCAGCCTTGTTAATAATTTCATGTAATCTTACATCAAAAGAACCTAATGTTCTATCAGCAGATCTCTTTTCAACATCCATAACTTCAATAGTCAACAATTGATTAGGAGAAGTGACACTACAATAGAAGATTTCATTCCAGGTTGGATTCAAAGTACTATCGGCAGCCACCGTTCTAGCTCTTTGAAACTTGTTGATAAGAATTCTTGCATATGGATCAATCTTTCCAATTCTTTCCAAGTTACGCAAGTCTTCAGCACCTTCAATGCTGACTCTCACAACACCAATTGGTGGGGTGAAACCAGCACCATCCTCTACAAATGGTAAATTAACTGGTTTCCAAGAAGCGTTGATTTTGATTTCTCCTCCCTTGGATAATCCAAACCAAGTTTGGTTAACTTGAGTAGCATCGATTAACTCATTCAAAGAAGTGGTGGTTGAACCCAAGAAAGTACCATCCTTGTCTTTAATAACAAATCTGATTCTAGACTTGGACTTGTTCTTGATAATGGCTTCGTATCTCGTACCCCAGGCAGGATTATTAGTCTTCGCTTGAACAGGAGAAGTCTCAACCAACTCATCATTGTAGTGAATTTCAGCATAAGCAGAAGATGGATTTTTATCGTCTTTGTTGAAGTTTCTGGCTTCCAATATTTCGATTCTTCCCACACCGGTGTTTAAATCGGGAGGTGGATCGATAGCTCCATCTGGATGTCTTTTTGGGAGGAGAGTTGGCATAAAGTGTAAGCCGAATTCCAAGTCACCAACAGGCTTATTGTTTCTAAGGAATGGAGCAGCCAAGTCAGTTTGTTTAGGATTATCTTGAAGAGTTTCCAAGTCAAATTGAACAGTACCGATTTGTCTATCCTTTCTTTTACCATTGTAATCGAATAAAGCTATGTTCAAAGGCTCAGACAAAGTTTTAACAGTGATATAAGTGATTTCATTCCAAACAGGCTTTTCAGTATCATCAATATGTTTCGTCTTACCCAAGATTTCCTTATTGAAACCATATTGTAAGTAGGGATCCAAAGTGTTACCGATAGTTTTATAACCCTTGATATTTTTGGCTTTTTTGGCGGTGATGGCCAAAACACCAACTGCAGAATCAATAGGGTAGCCAGCAACCAATTGCTGAAGGTTCAATTGGAAAGACAATGGAGCATAAACAATAGGACCCACGTATTTTTTGATCATTTCATTAATGAATGGGTAAAGACCTGGGAATCCCAACACTTCCCAGTTGAAAATGGAGTCACCCAAGATCTTGGAGTTGAAATCAAATTGAATAGGCTCTAATAAAGAAACATTTACCGTTTCGATATGAGGGTAAGCGGTAGTCATTCTCATTCTAATTCTAAGTAATGCCTTGAAGGAAACATCCGAAACAGCCACAGAAACTGGGAAACCAAATAAACTAGCCTTAACCACAATTTTTTGGTTAACATTGTTTTTCATTTGCTTGTTATTAGAATCAGCCAAAGCCTTTGGAGTAAATGATCCCGACCAGTCCATAACTACCACATCGTCATCGGTTCCTTGTAAGGTCTTAACGGCATCAACTCTAGGTGGTTTCGTACCAGCAGTAAAACTGTCAATCCACAAAGCCTTAATAAAAGCTGGGGCAGGTGAAGCAGCCAAAATTGGGTTAACCAGCTCACAAACAATTTGAGAAACTGAAGGTTCTAAATAGTACCAGAATTTTTCTAAAAACACATTCAACCAATCAATTGATTCATAGTCATTTTCAATCGACTTAATAGAGAATTCCCTTTGGGCCTGTTCTCTTAACGAGGTTCTATACTTTCTGATAGAGGAACGATACAAAACGGAGAAAACTACCATCACCACAAACATTGGGGCCAATGAAAAGCGTAACCATCCAATGATCCAGGATAACAATCCACCCACAACCAAGAATCCGACATTATGGTACCAGTCACCATAGGCTACAGCTGGTAAGTATTGGTCAAAGATAGAACTCTTAGTTAACAAGTCAGTTATTTCATCATCGAGTGTCAAGACATCCTCTTTTTCCCAGCCCCCAACCTCTTTCCAACCTCTGTAAGCAGGAGGTACGGGTTCTCTTGGCTTAGGCTTCTTAGCAGCGCTAGAGGTATCTAAATCCTCACTAGGGACAAGCTCAACGGTTTCGGGGCTGCCACGCTTGTCTACACCTTGTTTTGTTTTATTAGGCTTAGAAGCCTCCTGATTGGGCTTGGATGCCTTGTCTGGAGGGGTCAGTGAGGTTGTCTTGATAGATTTTTTGGAAATGGGGTCTGGTTGGTCAGACAATTCCACCTGTTTTGGAGGTTCCAAAACCTCTTCGGGCTGAATTGCTTCTTTTGGCTGGAGGTTAGTAGAGGGGAGGGATAAGTATCAATTGGAAGGATAACAATTGATGTTCATATTTGATTGATACATACAGCGTCAGACATGATAAAAGTCAATATTTAATGTTTTATCAGTTTTCTGGGAAATTTCAGCGTGCCTGAAATTGGTTGCGGTGAGATTGATTTTGCGGCCATTGTTTGGACACGAAAGAGATGAGTGAGCATTAGAGTGAGAATTAATGCGAAGCGGAAGTAGAGAATAAGGAAGAGCTATAAGTGAGAAGACAGGGATCTCTATGAAGGTTCCCGATGTAGATGTGTTGGCTTAGTACATGGTACTGGGAGAATCTAGCGATCAATAAGTACTGTGGCTGCAAATGGCCAAGTAATTGATACTGGGCTACTATATCTAGGTAGTTCGTATATATTCATAAATCTGTAGTGTTGTATTATTCTCTTTCATGCTTTATCTATTTCTCTATTCTTTAATTATGCACACACTTCAGATATCTGTCAGTCAAGAGTCACAGGGTCCTCCCAGCTTCCAGTCCCCAGCTCCCCAACTGGACTGAAGCTGCTTGAATCATCGAAAGCACCGGAACCAAACAATTCGTCTTCGGTATCTTCTGAATCTGGAAACATGTCCGGCCATGGGCCATCTGGAACTACTGGATCAACACCAATAGTTCCAGGGTGGGTGTGGGGGACGATATTTGCTGGTTGAGGAGTTGGAATATGAGAAGTGAATGGAAAAGAGTTTGGTTGGCTGTTAGCATGGGCTTGGATGTTTGCATTAATGTTGGAGTTCGTATTCGGGCCATTGCCATTCATTCCAGGAGGTCCATTTATTCCAACAGTTTGCCCAGTTACTATATCTTTTATCCTGAACATTCCTGTAGGTGGTGCTGGTTTATAATCTTCTTCATCTGAAGAAAGCACAATCACCTCTTCTTCAGTTTTTTGCTTCTTTTTTTTATTTGATATAGGCTGCTCATTATCCGTAACAATTCTATACTGCAACATGTCACGAAGCTCGATTCTATCTATGTGTTTAGGAGTCGTCTTGATGAAATAATTGAACACATCAGAGATGAATAGCTGGTTCAACTCAAATTGTTTGTTACAGACAGGACACTTATACTGAGGTACGTTGATACCTGCCAATGTCCGGCTATTGAACGGGTTATGATTATGAGGATTGTTATTGGGGTTGTAGATAAAACTCTTGGTAAGAGTGGCGATATCCATTACATTATTAGGCAACTGTCTCATGCCAGGAACACCCGATGAGTTTGAAAGTTTGAGTTGGAGTTGCCGGGCGTTCGCCACCTTATCTCGTTTTTTCATCTCATTACTCTTGAGGATTAGATCTTTACGAAGCACTGTTTTGACCCCTGGAGTCATTCGATTAAATGAACAAAAGTTGTCGAAATCAAAGCACTCAAAATGATTACAGACCAAGGATTTTATAGGAAGGTTTATGCGAGTAGCACTGAGAGGGTCCCTTAGAGTGAAGATGATTTTTTCAATCATATCTGTTTCTTCCAGGGTTTCGTTCAAAAGACCGAATTCCCGACGGAGTATAGTGATAAGATTTGGGGGAACATTTCTGTAGGTGCTCTGTGTGTCGGTCTCAACCTTGGGTTCTAGCTTAGGAACAATAGGAGATGCATTGCTGGTCTCATGAGCTGCTGTGTTAGCCGGTATACCCGATGCTGTATATGCTTTTGAAGTTGGTTCCGTGAGTGGAGAAACATTAGTTGAATCATGTTGTAGTACCGTTGCTTTAGTAGCATCAGTATCATTTCTAGATCCATTGATACTCAAATTAGGATCAACAGTTTCGAAAGTAGCTCTAAGACTAGCCACAGTATCAGCGTACTTGTTTAGTTCTTCACTGGTCCTGCCGTTGTTCTCAGGATTAAATTCCTTGACTGAGGGCTCTTGTGTAAAAGTTTCTTCTGTTTGTCTTTCTGTTTCTTTAATTTCCTTGCTCATTGTCCTCTGATTACTGAAACCATTTTCCGTACCAGGTTCGGTTGGCTTTTCAGGTCTTCCTTGCCCATACTTCAACCTTACAAAGAATCGTTTCTTCTCATTTGATTGCAAATTCGCTAGAACATGATTTGGAATTTTGATTTTCACCGTAAGATTTCGTACCAGAGACGAAGAGGTTCTCTTCAGCTTCCCAAGTACTGTCACGGTGTATACCAGTACCCGCCCATTGCTTTTTACCGGGCCCTTTACTTTGACTGTGGGTGCCATAGTGAAAATTTGAGAAGTGCGATAGCTAGGTGTATAAGATGGGGTAAATACGTGGAAGGGCAAGAGATTCAAGGGATTCTTATAGATATGTGGTACCCCAGTAGGGAGGGGGAGACAAAGGAATTCTTTGTAAAACTAAGACTTTTTCTACTGTACTTGTCAGTATAAAGTCTAGCAAGATTAACTACTAAACTGACGAATCTGGTAGAGATGTTAGTCGTACATCTTATGCAATAAATAAACTATAAACAACTAGAAAACACGAACATTTTAGCGTGATCTCAACTGAAACTAAAAGTCTCCAACCCTCAGTTCACTGCTCTAACTGGAATTTAATCGACTTTCCTAAAATGTCAGACAACTCCTTCTCCAACAACTCAGTCAAATATCCATTGTCTCTTAAAGATTGCCACTTTCCTTGCACCAAGTCGTAACGGTTAGGTCCAGTAACAGGAGAACTAAGCCAAATTTGCTTGTTAGGCGGTTGTCTGTTGATGACATATGTGCCCTGTGGAGTACTAAGCGTCATTACACCTTGGCTCAAATCAAATTCAACCTCGGGATACTCTTCAGAAATCACATCCACTTCATCTCCGATGTCCTCGAGGTAGTAGTTCGAGATTTGATCGTATTCTTCGGCAGAAATGGCGTCAATACGAGAATCAACTTGCTCACCTTGTCTGTCAATAGCATAAGATCTCGTAACGGTGATTGCGGAAGTTAGTTTAGGGATCCTCCTTGCAGGATTTCTTTGGCAATTTGGCAAAGTAGCCGAAAGCGTATGGAACGGTCTAAACAAACCCACCCTGCTATTGTTGGCACACTTACAGGCACTTATTCTTGTGCTTCTTATCATTGAAAAATTACTCAGCGCGAAACACAATTTTTCAATCATGTTCTTCACCCTATTATTCATAACTGTGGCGATTATTGCGTTGGTGGTGCTCCTTCCATACTGGCTGAACTTGGTAACTTATCAAATGAAAGAGTCCAAAAAGACGAACTCTCAAAAATCTAGTGGGAAGAGCTCTGAGCAGTCATATGGTTACGTACCTCCGGATCAAATCCAAGAAACGAAAGAAGCTGGGAAAACTAGTGGGATAAGAAAGATCACAGCAGAAGACGTACCAGTCGAGTTGAAACTCAATAGAAAAGATGTGCATAGAAAGAAGGAAAAGTTGGACTTGGACAGAAATCCAAACAATTTCGATTTCGATTTGGATGAGCTTATTCATGAAGTAGAACCAAACCAAGAAGATAAGGAATCGGAACCAGTAGGTGCTTCATTCTCAAAGGAAATCGTATAGACAGTCATAAATTAATGTATAAATAGTAACTTTTGAAACTACTTTAGTCTATCATGATGACGATATGGAGTGAATATGCTTTAAATATTCAAGCTTCATGAATGTAGCTTCTCTACGCTTGAACTGGTGCTTCTGTCTGTTCAATCGATTCAATTCTTGGCTCAATTCCTCGAACCGTTTGTAGACAGCCTGGCTTTCGAGATTTAAGCTGATTGTTTTTATCAAGTGGTCTGAGAGCTTTATGTGTTGACCTTGGACATAGGTTGAAGGAATTTGACTGCTGAGATCGTAGTCGAGAGTAGACAGGGACTCGAACTTTTCAATAAGTTTCTGAAGAAAAAAAACAGTGTAGTTTCTCGGCAAGTCGGTGAAAACGATTTCAAAGAATTTTGAAGTTAGCGGGAACTGAAGCGATTCTATACGGTCCGTCATCTCTACTAGTTTGTCATAATTCTTTGTGCGGATGTAGTGGATGAGGAACGGTGTGAAAGTAGATACACTAGGGGTGACACGTATTGGGTGCATACTCACCATCCCATTGAGGGCATCGTAGTACTGAAGATACTCATTATACTGACTCTGGTCCAGAGGAGTGAGAAGCTGATACACTTGAGTATCTGTGTCGGCAAGTTCTTGTTTTGTGAATGGCTCAATTGAGTCCAACGCAAGATGTGCTTGTTTTGGACAATTAAGTTTAAACCGTCCTCGTATAATCTCGTTGAGAAGGGTTATGTCCATATTCACGTCGAGGGAGTTCACCAACTCATCAAACTTTTGGTGTTCATTGTTGTCACTGAGGTAGGCCAACAACATACGGTAAGTATCTCTATTAGGAGCAATCTTCGGTACGATATCCTTAACCACGCTGTGCTTCTGATGCATTATCGCTAATCTCAATGCACTGTTCAAAGTATCAACATTTCCCAGGCTCAAACGCTTATAGAAGCCAAAAGTGAAGCGATTTTGTCCTTTTTTATGTTTGTGAACATCTTGAAATGCAAGTTTGACATTATCGTCTAGCGTTTTCTTGTCATTGAAAAAAAAATAGTACATGGACTTGTTCTGTTCTTGAATCGATAATGGTAGACCTAATTGGTTCATCTCTTCAAATAATTTGGTGATGAAGTTAATGTACTTGTTCCGGAGAATCCGCAGTTGGGCATATGCGTGTCTAAGAGCTTTGGGTGGAGACGAAGCTGAGAGCATCTTAGAAGGGGCTCTATAACGAGGGAAATCTAGCACTCTTTGAATCAAATCATTCAAATGTTTGGGTTCAATATCGGTCAACTTCGTAGTTCTTGTCTTTTCTATTAGTTTCCATATATCCACACCCACTGCCAGGGAGTTCATAAAGTCCGAATGTGCGTGAGAATAGATTTCTTTTAAGAGTCTGCTAGGAGTTTTTGCATTATACTGGGATAGAATTTGTATTCGTCTTTTATTGATGGACTCTTGATCAATTTTTGCGGGAATCAAGTGGGAAAAAATTTGGCTTGAGTCTACACCTAAAGATCTCAGTATCCTTTCACTATGCCGTTCCACAGCCTGTCGTACGTTTTTTATTAACGGAAGAGAGGGTTTCAGGCTCATTAAATGGTTGCAATTTCGCGATAATTTTTCAGACTAGGTTTTTCAATTGAATCTCAAAATTTTCACATTGAAACAAATTTTCAGTTCAAATTTTCATTAAACTCCAACCTCAGCCATGAAGATCCAAATCCAGGCCACCGGAGTTCTCGAAAGAACGTCGGCATATTTAAAGTCCGGACTTCTTAAAAATAAACCAGCATGGTTTGATGTGGTAGCTAACCATCCACCAGCCAAAGACTTAACTCGTGTGCCCAAAAGAATCATCAATAAGTCCTTCAAAGATCCTGCTTCGTACGTCTCCGGAGACAAAACCAGAGTCACAGCAAAGGAATTGCGTGTGCATAACACCCAGGCTCATAGGGTTCCCAAATTGAAATTTGTTGAGGATGAGCTAAGAGATTTATTTTACAGTAAGCACCCATGGGAATTTTCACGTCCCAAAGTGGTAGTGGAGAATAATGGTGATGATAATGTGAATTGCGACTGGAGCCACATGCTTCAGCTTAACAAGCCCTTGGATGGAGAAAGTGTGGTACAAAGAACGTTATGGTTGGCCAAAAATCAAAAGATGAGTTTATTCGATAGCTACGATCAAGCCCGTTTTGAGTTTTACCGCTTGAGAATGGAAGAAGAAATGCACAGTGTGGTGAGTAAAGAGGAAAGTAGCATGTATGGAACAATTTTTGAATCCACCAACATTTCTCGTGGTGTAGATCATGAACAAATTCATGTTGATGAATGGGCTGAATTAGCGATTGAAAAGACCAAGGTTAAAACTGCTAACATATCTAGTAGAAACGTTTCAGTTGATCCACAGGAGGAAAAGTCCATTTTCGAAAATGACTTTTTGGAAGAAGAGGTGGAAGATGAAGAAAAGAAGTGAGTAAGAAGTGGAATTAGAAAAACAAAAATAGGGAAAGCAAGTGTGAATAGTGTAGTGTTAGTGTAGTGTATACTGTAAATAGGAAACTTGACATGCATTATCTATTATTACTAGTTGTATTTATGATCTCTCTAGTGGTGTTCTTCAGGTTTGGCAGTGACTTTTTCATAACCGACGTAGACAACGAAGGCCGCCAAACCGATTCCAAAACCAGGGAAGGCACTCTTAAATCTGTTGAAACGGCTGAATTGGCCGGTATATCTCCAAGCGTCTCTTTTGGCCCAAGGGTTACTCATGGTAAGAAATAATGGTAGTTTTTCTATTGGTGCAGATTTTTCGGGAACGTCGCGAAACCGCAAGACATGTCGCACCAGGTCCCTAACGTCAGCGAGCACCGCAAAGCCCCGGTACGGGGCTAGCTCCAAGGGAAGACCGCACTGTCGCTACAGCCGCGCTTTGGCACAAAGATACCAGTACGCAGGAGCAATTGCGGCTGTTTATTAACTTTGTCCTTGTAAAGTTTCCAAACTTATGACTGAACACTCTGAGCATTCTGAACGTTCTGAAACTTCTGGTACGGAGAACCTGAATGTTCTCCAGCAAGTAACAAGCCTTATAGAATCTGGCCCCGACTACGACCGTATTGAACTAACTGATAGTGATGATGAAGATGAGTTTGTTAGGAAATATGGTGATGTTCAATTCCAGTATATTAAGCGTCCTAAACAAAGATTTTGGCTTACTAGACCCCACGCCTTGAACTACTTCAAAGACGGTGTCTTATACCGTACAAAGGGTGAACGGTCGTCCACCAAGACAGAATTGTTTCTTGACTTGATGTATGTGGGTATCATTGCTAATTTGGCGGGAGATGCTACTGAACATGCTGGTTGGGGGGCTTTGTTGAAATACTTATTGTTGTTTATGTCGGTTTGGACAATTTGGTGTGATATTAAAGATTTCACCAACTATTATTATAATGAAGATTTCACCCAGAAATTGTATATTGTATGGATTTTGATTTTGTTGACGGTACTTTGCAATAACCAGACGGCAGTTTTAGATGGACGTAAAGGTGCAGCGTATGTGGTAGTTCCCTACATATTATGTAGACTATCGTTGGCTTTTTCATTATTCCTTTATACATTCTGGATTCCTGAGCATAGAGCTCAACAGGTGATTTATAGTTCAACGATTATTATTACTTCATGTCTTTGGATTATTGTTATTTTCGTCAGTACTAGGGCCAAAATTGGTTTGGCCATTGCTTTTTTTGTGTTGGAACAGACCATATTCGTTACCTGTTTCACTCCGTGGTTTAAGAGGCAACTAGGACTTACTACTTCCACTGCTTTAAATATTGAACACGAAGTGGAACGGTACTCGGTTTTTGTAACAATTGCCATAGGTGAGTTTCTTTATAAGATTGTTGCTGCCAGTGATTTAGGCTTGGGGATCCAAGAGAGGTTATGGAGAGGTATTTTGATGTTAATTGATGCCTACGTTCTCTTCTGGATATACAACTATGGATCCATGGCTCGAAAGGCTACACACCCTTTGAGACATTCTGCGTTTAGAGCCGTGTCCTGGATGTTTTTACATCTTCCGTTAGTGGCAGCAATTGTTTTAGCAGCTGATGCTGGTGGTGATTTGTGTAAACACGAAGCCCCTGTGCATTTGGCCGAAAGAGCTGAGGAGGAAGAGGAAGAAGGGCCTAATATCAAAGCAGTTAAATTTTTCTTTACTGGTGGACTTTTTGTTTCGTTAGTTGCCATGGGATTCTTAGGTCTAATTGATGCACCAAAAGATGACCCAAAAACGCATTATGTAGAGCGTTTTTGGAGAGTTGTGTTTCGTTTCCCGATTGGTGTAATTATATTGGTATTACCATTTGCAGATATCAGTATTACGTTGATTATGGGATTGACAACTATCTTGTTAGTGGTCTTGTTGGTGTGGGAGAGTGCTAGTGGTACCATTAGAAGTGAATGTAAGTAGCGTGTATATGGACCGCAAACTTGTAGTTATGCTGATAAGCTCAATATATTTGTACTAGACTTTGTGCATTCTGTAAGCAAATGTCTCTGAATTACTACCTTAAGATCAATATCCTTAAAATACTTTCTCCTATCTCGAACTTGTTCGTGATAGTCAGTGCCCTGGTTCTAATATTTCCCGTCACGCGAGACGGTGGTACTACACGCGCCTCCGGAACACCCTCATCCCTTGCACGACCGACAATAATAATCGCATCTACTGCTAATAAATTTACCTCGTTAAATTTCATATTTACTTATTCATTTAGATCACTTGAATGTCCAAACCCAAACCGTCACCGCGATACTCTACGTCCATCAGTACTACCAGTAATGGTAGCAGCATGCTCTCACGCCTTTTGCTTCTTTTCACCCAGCTTCCAAAACTTGTAAGTGCTTTACCATTAGGTATTCGGTCTGTTAACCATGTAAAGACTTCTAAAAAGGAATCATTAACCCCTGAAGAATTTTACTTGAACTTGGCTATTTCCGCTGCACTTGTATTATTGGGTGGAGTGTTTGCCGGGCTCACCATTGGATTGATGGGCCAGGATGAAGTTTACTTAAAAGTTATGGCAACAAGTGGAGATAGCAAAGAGAGAAAATACGCTAGAAAAGTACTTCGTTTAATTGGTAAAGGTAAGCATTGGGTGTTGATTACGCTATTGTTGTCCAATGTGATCACCAATGAAACGTTACCAATTGTACTTGATCGGTGCCTTGGTGGAGGTTGGCCAGCTGTGGTTGCTTCAACGGCTTCGATTGTCATCTTTGGTGAAATTATACCTCAAAGTATTTGTGTACGTTATGGTCTCGAAGTGGGAGCCTACTGTGCTCCTTTCGTTCTCATATTGATGTACATCATGTATCCAATTGCATTCCCTATCGCAATGCTTTTAGATTATATCTTAGGAGAAGATCACGGAACTGTCTATAAGAAAAGTGGATTAAAGACTTTGGTTACTTTACATAAGACTATGGGTGTTGAACGGTTAAATGAAGACGAAGTAACAATTATTAGTGCCGTTTTGGATTTGAAGGAAAAACCCGTTAAAGCAATTATGACACCAATGGATAGAGTGTTCACCATGTCTGCCAATACAATTTTGGACGAGAAGACTGTGGAAGAAATCTTCAATGCAGGGTTTTCCAGAATTCCAATCCATGTTCCAGGTGAACCGATGAATTTTATTGGAATGTTATTGGTCAGAGTTCTTATTAGTTACGATCCAGAAGATGCTTTGCCAGTAGCATCCTTCCCTCTTGCAACATTACCAGAAACCGGGGTCGATACTTCGTGTTTGAACATTTTGAATTATTTCCAAGAAGGTAAATCACATATGATTATTGTTAGTGAAAATCCTGGTGAAGCTTTTGGTGCTATTGGAGTATTAACTTTGGAAGATGTCATTGAAGAATTAATTGGTGAAGAAATCGTTGATGAGTCGGATGTTTATATTGATATTAACAAGAATATTAAGAGAACTCAACCAGGACCATTAGCCAAGAGAAATTTAACCAGCTATTTACATACCTTATATCAAAGATCCAGTAACGCATCCAAGAGAAACTCCTTGGATACTAGGCACACACCTGTTACTCATGGTTCTCCCTTGAACACAGCAACGAGCGACCCAATCACTCGTGGTTCAATTGAGGGACCTGAATTAGGGTCCGGTGCAGTTGGTGTTGGATCTAGTGGCTTGGGAACAAGATCTGGTCAATTGCTTGCAAGTAGTAGCAATATTCTTGGAACTGTCGATGGTTCAAAGACTTGGAAGCCTATAAACCCAGCAGCCAATCCGTTGGAAACATCCAAACCGTTTGTTACTATTAAACGTCCGGACATTGAAGGTGTGAAGAATTCTGTATTATCACCAAGAGCGAGAACCAGTGAAGATGAGCCTATTCTTGAAAACAAGGTTTATGGTTCAATACATGCCACGGAAGAATCTGCAGTAAATCATCAAATAAACAATGGTACGCCGAAGAACAACGGTGACCACAAATTTTTGCTTCCAAGCGAAAGAGAAGCCGATATTTCTGATTTTCAGAATCGAATGGCCCTACCAGAAAATGGCGAAATCAGCCAACAAAAGCATTATCGTACCGGAGGAATTGTCGAATCGGTTGTAAATGTTAAAGGAGTCCACAAGACTATCATTGATGAAGTTAGTGACAATGACAGGGACTTTGAGATCGATGGAGAAACCGATGATTTACTTGGTAGTAGGAGAAGTAGCAGAAGAAGTCTGTAAATTATATCGCACGTTAGTAATATATCCACAATATATACATTAAGAAACAAGGCTCAGCAATAGAGTGTTTTGAGAGTCAGGTGAGTAGCAAAATGCGTACAGGGAGTAATGGGGAGACTCGAAGCGCCGGAGGACACGGAAACAGGACGCGGGACGTAAAACATCCTACTAATGTTTGCTTTTCGTAAAGTCCTTTCACTTTTATCTTGACTCCTTTCTCACGTTGAGGTGAATTTTAAGATTCGCAGCCATTCTCAATTTTCACCAACATGAAGGAGTCTAAAGAGGAATCCAAGTCTTCACTTAAGAACTTCTTCAAACAAAACTCCGATAGCACTTTGTCTCTGGATACCACTGAACACAGTCACAGGTTTTTTCTTCGTAAACGGGATACGGCAAATTCAAGTAATAGCTCACTAGACCACCTTTCGTCTGTTGGATCTGATGAAAAAAAATCCAGTCATGTATCTTTAAGAAGGTTCTTCAACAAGTTTAAACATGAACACGACGACAAAGAACGGAAAGAGAGGAGACACAATTTCTTCCCACTGCACCCGGGGAGTGATTTGTATCGGAAATACACCCAGGGGAAGCTATTGGGGACGGGAGCATCCGGATCGGTCAATTTGGTTCATTCAAAGACTGAACCTGGTAAGGTATACGCAGTCAAGAAGTTTCGGGCTAAACTTCCAAATGAAACAGAGTCAGACTACAAGATCAAAGTAAATAATGAATTTAAGATTGGTGAGATTTTAGATCACGATAACTTGATTAAAACTGTTGAATTAATCAAAGATACACATGGAGTGTTTGGCAGCCAAACCGATTATTATATCATAATGGAATATTTCCCCTACGATTTTTTCAATTTAGTGATGTCCGACTTGATGGATCTTGATGAAATCAAGTGTTATTTTAAACAACTCATAACTGGAACTGCATACCTCCATTCGTTGGGACTTGCCCATCGGGATTTGAAATTGGAGAACTGTGTGGTCAGTAACGAAGGCATTTTGAAATTGATTGATTTTGGGTCTGCTGTTCAGTTCCGTAAACCAGTAGCACCCAACACCCCATATGTTCCCTCAGAACACATGATACAAGCCGGTGACAAACAGTATAAACTTGTGCTCTCCAAAGGTATCGTGGGAAGTGACCCTTACTTAAGTCCCGAAGTATTTGTTCAAGCAGAACCGGGCGAAGAAGGTGGATACGATGCTCGTAAAGTTGATGTCTGGTCTATAGCGATTATATATTGCTGTATGATATTGAGACGGTTCCCGTGGAAATTACCCAAGACGAGCGACCCCAGTTATAAGCTGTTCGTGAGGAACAAGGAGAAACTACTCAAACTATTACCAAAAGATTCGGTAGATTTGATATCGAGGATGTTGAGTCCAAGTGACGAGAGACCATTGATCACAGAGCTCCTGGAGGATGAGTACGTGGCCAGTACGGAACACTGTTTGACAGGACACCCTTGTGAGGGACACAAGCACAGTTTAGTGACAGAGGAAGAGCTCGAGCAGATTCAAAAGGAGAAGGAAGTGCTCAAAAAGTTGAAGAACACCGGAATGTGAGGTGGACACCATGAAACAGTAGTTGTGTAGGGGTGAAACGATTACCCAAGCTAGACACCGTAGTGCAAATATAAAATCTCGGTACTCGTGTACGAAAGACTCTTTATGCAGTTTACTTTAGATGCCATACTGCGCTTGATACAAAAGAGGTGATCTGCAGCAGCAGGATTATGCTTGTTTTGGGTACTGCGAGTGCAACAAGTCGGCTAAATCTTGCAAATCGGGTGTGTGCCGCAGATCTGGAATGCAACTCCATGTATCAGGCCGTGGCTAGCAGGACCGTCAAAGTCCGTCATCGTCAAAACAAGCTTGTGAAACATTAAAGGATCTTGCAGTGATCTGTGCAGTAAGCAGCTTCCTCCCGACCTGCAGAAAGAGGCAGCAAAGAGTGGATAAAGTTAGAGTGCAGATAAGATTAGAGTGCAGAGTCCAAACAATTGTGGTAGGTATGGCGGATGCCTTTAAAAGACCGATCGAAGGTATGCAGCGGAATTGGGCAATTCAAATTACTCACAGGGTGTTATCAAGGCGTTCAAAGTTCAGAACCAGGCTACAGCTGGAGAATTTCAAGTATTAGAATTTGCTTCCAGTACCGTTTCAAGTGTTTTGAAAATACCCGACTAAACCACAATTTTAACTTTGGTGTTCCGGGCGAGTTCTGGAAGCATAGCTGCAAATGATTTAACCGGGAATGCTAATTGGGTGATAACAGGTGGAGAAGGAATTATGACAAGGGGAGAAGTTGGAGGCTTACAAGTACAGGGTTTCCAGGTACACATGATTGTATGACTGAAGGAGTAAAGAAATTAAGGCGATAACGTAATGCGTGGGTTCACAATACAGTGGGTAATTGTCATTGCATCGAAAAGCAAAGATGGAACAATCCATTAGATGCATGGAACAAGAACCGGAAGAGACAAGTACAAGTTGACCGGAACTAGTCTGGGGAACAATAGAACTAGTAATATTATCTGATGGGGGGGAAGGTGAGCGCGGGGCACGCAGAGCCTGCAGGTCAGCGGGACATAGCGGTAGCAGTAGCGCGAGCGCAGCCGTCGGCACAGCTGGCTCGGTACGGTACAAGCGGGCGGGCGGGCGCGCCGGCCCAGTCGGCTGGCGCGCCTTCCTTGTATCGAGTGTCTTACCGACTTCCCAATCGGGAAAACCTGTAAGGTTAACAGCCCTTCCATGGGAAGAAGAGTTCCATTCTTTACCTGAAACAGAACATTGATGGCCCCAGCGTGTTGCGGGACAAGGACCCACCCGCACTCAGTTGCTCGGATACAGAAAATAATTTTTCAAATTAGGTTAATGGATTGAGGTACACGGAAAATACTATGAGAACTTGTTACGGATTCCCGTTCGCAAGCAACCATTAGCCACCTGTTGCGGCCAATGAGCCGTTTAAAGTGTAATTGCGAGACAAATTTGAGGCGAGTGAGGACCAAAGCGGTAACTGTGGGAGATGATGTCAAGAAGTGTTTCTAAACACTAGTGATAAGAACGAGCCTTGATTTCAACACTTGAGTAAACATTGTTCGATAATGCAGCGCACTACCCCAGGCTCAATTGGTCTGGGTGCCCATGACTGGGGAACTGGCCGAACCAGAAGTAACCTGTAACTTTTGGTGGAGTTCTAGGTCAAACCTGTAATGTTGGGCCCGACCCCCCTTTAAAAAAACTACCCGAGAGATGCACATAGAGCCTTTTCATACATATAAGAGCAAAGAAAAAAAAAATAATTTAATTTAATTGAAAAAAGATGTGTTGCTGAACAGTATGCACACCCAGATAATTCCACAAACTTTATAAAATAGTCAGTAAAACACTAACGGTAAAACATTTATATTTAATACATTCTCACCTGCGTTAAATATTTTACAGTTACAAAAAATTCTCGTTATAAAACTGATATAATCCGCCAAAGTTTTGAACCACATCCGTGTTTTTTCACAACAAGTTATTAAGATTAAAGCTATATCGTTGCATATTTGCTTTATCTCCAGAGTATTTCACCACACAATTTTTTTGACCTTTTATTTATAGCGTTCACTTGTATCCCGTTATACGTCCATTCCTTCTGTCGAAATGTTGAAAGCATTCAAATCAAGCTCTACCTCGGGTAGCACAAGCACCAAAGATAAGCCCGCCATATCTGTCAACACAGGAGGACTTGGTCGGAAACAATCTGTCAAGAGCGTTTCAAGTGCCAAAAGTAACACATCTTTAAACTCAGGCAAGTCCATGAGTTCCATACTGCTGAGTTCTTCATCAGCGGAAAAGAATATCAAGCATCTGACAATGCTTTCTCCAATACTGCAAAGCCCATTTGTGCCGAACTACACTGCATACCGATTTCTAATTGTCGATGACAACTTGGTGAATTTGAAAATCTTGTACAAGATTTTAAGCCGGTTGTTTCCTAACAGTTTAATTGTTAAGTTGAACAACCTGTCGACAATCATGAAATTAATCGAACAGGAAAAGTTTGATCTTGTGTTTCTTGATATCGAAATGCCTCCAATCAATGGGGTGGAAATTAGTAAGAAAATCAGAAGTATCAAGAAGTACAATCGTATGGGGCTAATTGCGGTGACCACCAGATCCACAGAGAAGGATTTGAAGGTTTACAAGAAGATTGGTATTGACTTCACCTTTAAGAAGCCTTTGAATTACAACATGAACTTGATTTTAAACAATATCGAGGTTATTTTGAATTTCCGGAGGAATAAGTAATGATTTATGATGTATATTATGTAATATAGACACACACGTAGAGAGACTGGACCACAAGGCCTTTAGTTTTGAGGACAGGTGTAGAGATTGTAAAAGTGGCCCGACAGGCGTTAATAGAAGTTTTGATAACAACAATATCTACCAGATGACGAGAGGCGGGATTTCGGCAGAAACTGGTAGAACCAATTTTCAGAGTCTGGCGAGAGTCCAGCCAAATATTTTGGCCCGACTTTTGGAGGGCGGAGTTGACTCACGCTTCATGTACCCCTTGGACGCACGTAATACGAAGAAATGGCGGTCCCCATTTCTGAATTCAGCGCCAACTCGCGTCGCGACGTGGTACTTGCGTTTCGTGCCGGAAGGAATTCTGCTTGGAGACAGGGTCTCGCCTAATTTTATTGTGTTAAATTTGTGTGCATTGTACGCCCAAGGCGGAACTTTCCCCCGGTGTAACCGATAATTGCACGGACTTCGCGGGTTGAGATCTCACATATAATCGGCCTAGTCTTTTTGCGTGTAACCTTAAAATATTTTTTCCCAATCTATCAATAATTGCGCCTGCCTGGTGACCTCTGGATTGCCAAGATTGGCAATCTTCAATACCCATTGATAGAATCGGCTTATTAGGGTGGTTGTGATTGCCCGGTACACGGGCAGTACCTTGACCGTGCATCCACAGCCACGTATACCCCCACGTTTATTTCTTCCCTACTGTAAACTTATCCCCCCAAAGCTCTACGTCGTTCGACTTCTAGTATACATTTTTGCCAATTATGCACAAATCTCGCAAAATCTGATCGTGCTTTTGCCTTGATGAGTTGTTTCGACATTTCTAGAAAGGCTGCTTAACCTTGCCTGTGTTGGGAATTACTCCTTCTTCCAAATAAAACAATAGGCGAATTGCTGCGTGTAATCTCTAACCTGTAAATTGCTCCAGCAAGTCGAGATTGACCGGAACTCATTTGCAATGCGTGCAAACGCAAGTCTTTTTTTACAAGTTAGATCAAGTCAGATTTGGTAACCAAATTGTCTGGTCAGACATGTTTGCTAGAGCCCTGTTGACATAAGTATCGGATTTAACTACTAGAAGCTTTTGCTAGCTTGCGGGGTGGGGGCAGGTTGTTTGCCACTAATCTACAACCACCATAGTGGAATACACGTCTATTATGTTGGAGCCTGCAGTCAAGAACGCATTGAAAAGAATTTTGGGCAACAATAGCATCAGATTCAGTTCAATAGACCCCGTTCCTGGAGGCCTATTGTGGAAAGCAAACGAGCCCCTGATGTTACACAAACAACCCTTCCTGCTATTACCCTAAATGACATAAATCAGCAATCACTGCAGTAGTGGTTGATGCACGAAGGCATTGGTCGCCAGCGGCAATCATAGCATACTTTAGCTCCAAGGAGGGGCTGATAGTTTAGTCAGACGGCCGGATTTAACACACCACAATTTAACAGATAGGAGATAACGAAAAAAAATCTATCACTGTCTAATTTGACATCTCGCACCAAAACTGCAAAACACATAAAGCTACCCGAATCCGCTACTTTGTCGTCCAGTATTCGAATTATATAAAGCATCCTGCGTATTTACTATAGTCCACTCTATTACCGCACGAACAAGCATAGGCTCGAGTCAACAAGCATGTTGCCCGTCACAAAATGCTGTGCTCTACTGAACTATATGGGGTAATCTCTATGACGAGCAGAACCTCATAGTCAAAAGAACCCCCATTCGTTGCCGGAGAATGCCTCAACCAGTGATTGATCGGCTCACCGACTAACTCTAAGCTTCACGAGGGTGCAGTTTGTGACAACAAAAATCACTGCAAGACGCTCAAAGATCACCCGCCCCGTATGCTGAACGACCACCGAAACCCAGCGACGTTCTCTCGAGAAGCCTTAACAATGATTCATATTTCGGTGACAGGGAGGGGTCTGTATCGATACGAACAGCGCCAGTACTCATGGAAATGCAAGTATCGTCGGAACTCTTTCAGTTCGTGGATACAGGATCTCTTTTTATTTTGACAATTACGGGGGAGTTTCTTACTTCAAAAGTCAATGTAACATGACATAGACCCCCCACGAGACTCCCTAATAAACTTCTCAAATATCTGACCCGCCATTCTCCTCTATCTAAACTCAAGTGGTCTGAAAGTAGCGTACAAATCAGCCCAAGCTACTGCGATTATCTGCTAGCAGGTAATTCCAGTTGTGTCACGTGATCACTTATCTGTTTCAGCCCCCTCATCACGTGTACGCGCGGTATAGTTGTTTAGGTATCTGAATGCTTCTTAAAGTACAGACAAGTGAACCCAGAGATGCTCTTCAGAGCGAGAGAACTTGTCTCTCGTTCATCAGGTTCAGTACCACACTTTTCATAACGTCATTCGGAATTCTTCTGAACTTTAAACTAGACTCATCCGGCTCCGGTCCCAAAGATGGTTTGATGAACTCCGCATACTCTAAAGTTTTATCGTACACAATGATAGGGATGCTGGTATTGTTTTTGATAGTGACAGCTATATCTTACTATGTTACAATTCACAGATACCATTTGGCCAAAATCCAGAATTTCGGGTTCAACAATACGTTGAATTCTATCTTGGTATTGCTATTTATTGTGGTGCTATTTGGGGTTAATGTGCTGCTACTAGTGGATAGTTATCGAAGCTAGTACCTTAATTGGGTAATTAAGAATAGTTAGCTTATGTCTATAGATCAATGCTACGTTAATGTCGTAAGAAACGAAACGGTCTCCTAATCTCGGTAAATTGTTTTCGGTATCCAAAAGTGGTTCAGCGCCATGTGTTCAGTTCGTTGACGTAGTTATGGATCAGTTCGCTATCTGGGGGACACTTCAGTTTTGTGTGGTGTACTCTTTGAAACCTTTTTGTGTTTATTTATAATACTTTCTATCGCTCAACTCCTCACCGCTCAACCTTTCATCGCTAAAGGACAGTATTCAACAACTGATACTTCTTTACGTGAAATTTGCGGAGTGTCAGGGTTAGCTTAACTGTAGTGCAACTGGATGCTTTTTGAAAACTCTCTCTCCCATCAATGGTTTCTCCATAACCTCGTGAATTCTCTCCCACGAATCACCTCCAACTTTCAAACACCAAGAGGGGTTACACCCAGCCACCATGCCATGGTATCCCCCACGCTACAATCCCCACTCACCTCGTATCTCCCTGTCAGTGTGAATTTTTGCATCCTCGTTAACAGATTATTGACTTTTGGTTAGTCCAAGCACCAAGTTTTGCAACCGTACTATTGTAATTCTATTTGATTTCTATTTTTGTTTCTCTTCACAAAACCTTCTATATGGAATGACCGACCACTCTACAACAACAATGTACTCATTGAAGAACATGCTTTGTCTTACTTCAGAACCACTCCAAGTTTCAAACCCATAAAATTGACACCTACAAAATACGAGATGCTGACCTAAACCTCAATTTTGCGAGAAATGTTCCCGAGTCTTTATTCCACTAATCTTTCCTTTGAGTCAATCAAACACGACTGGTCACCGGATCGGAAAAATTGTACAGATGAACATAAAACGGCCCACCTGTCACATGACCCTCAGCGAGGAACTTTCCGCATCAAAATTCCCTAAATCTTTCCTTCTCCTGTCTTCGCGATATATCCCAAAATCCGAAATCTGGGGAACCTTTTTATTCAGGAATCTGTGGTTTGCTCATTCTCGAGAAAAATAAAGTCTCTCGTATACCATACAACCCTTTACACAATGCAGACACGCCCTGTGGCTGTCCATACTGGAGCTATTAACTGACAAATCAAAACAACCGCTCTCGGCCTTCCACCCCAGCTCAAGGCTCCCGCTTCACCCCCTACCCCCCTCTTACACACACCCCACCATTTCCCCCAAATTTAGTTACCCTCCTCACTCCCAAGTGCGCGCTTCGAACCTCGCATTTCACCAACCCGTCATAACTGGAAATACAAAGATCGAAAAATATAAATGCTCTACTAATTCCAGTAAATTTGAGACAGCACATCAAACAAATGGAACTTGACAAAGACGAAAGGCACAAGAAGCCTGAAATTGCTCACTTGGAAGAACAGAGTGATGCGTCTTCTTTCAAACAAGATCTCGCAAAGACCGCTTTTATCATCGAAGATGCCAAAGCTGGTACTCACGAAGAAAAAGAACTATCATTATCTGATGCTATCAAGTATCACAAAAAGACCATCTTCTGGGCTATGGTTCTTTCTTTGACAATGTACGTATTTTATTGCTTCCAGTGAATTGTTTTCCTCTCTTACTAACTTCTTAGTGTAATGGAAGGTTACGATAACATTCTCGTTCTGAGTTTTTACGGATATCCTAGTTTTAAAAAAAAGTATGGGGAACAGCTTGCTAACGGGGACTACGAGATCTCCGGAAAATGGCAATCCTCCCTCGGTGCTGCTCCTATTGTAGGTACATTTATTGGTGTGGCCCTTAATGGGTGGTTGATTGAAAAATGGGGCCATAGAATGGTGATTATGGTGGCTTTAGTGTTCATGAGTGCTTTTATTTTCATCCCGTTCTTTTCTCCTAGTGTTGGTGTTTTGGTTGCCGGTCAAGTGTTATGTGGTTTGCCTTGGGGTGTTTTCGCTACCATGGGTCCTACATACTCTTCTGAAGTTTGCCCTATGGCTTTAAGAGGTTACTTGACTGCTTACGTTAATATGTGTTGGGCCATCGGCCAGTTTGTCGCCGCGGGCGTCTTGCAAGGTCTCATCAATAACAAGACCCAGTGGAGTTACAGAATTCCCTTCGCAATACAATGGGTATGGCCGGTACCTCTTTTCATCTTGACCTATTTTGCTCCTGATTCTCCCTGGTGGTTGATTAGAAGAGGCAGAACCGAAGACGCAGAACGGGCCTTGAAGAGATTGTCCAGTAAAGCCGTGCACCATAAGATACCTAACCACTTAGCATTGATGATCCATACCAATGCTTTAGAACAAGCTCAACACTTGTCTAAAAATGATGATGAAAAAGGGTTCAAAGGTTACATTCAATGTTTCCAGGGGACCAATCTCCGTCGTACAGAAATTGCTTGTATTGCACTTGCTGGTCAAGTTCTTGCTGGTTCCTCGTTTGCCTATTCACCACTGTATTTCTTCTCTCAAGCTGGTTTGAATCCTGATGATGTTTACAAGTTAAACTTGGGAATAACCGGTATTGCTTTCTGTGGTTGTATTTTTTCTTGGTTCTTACTTAGTAGATACGGGAGAAGAACTATTTACGTTACTGGGTACTTTCTTTTAACGTTGATGTTGCTATTGATTGCAATTTTGGCTTCGCCTACCCAAACCACCGGCTTAAAGTGGGCCCAGTCTGCCTTAACCATGGTGTGGGTTGCAGCTTATGCGTCTACAATCGGCCCACTAGCGTTCACTATTGCTGCCGAGGTTAGTGCTACTAGATTACGGTCCCAGTCGGTTGCGTTGGCCAGAAATGCTTACAATATCGTCTCGTTAGTCTCCCAAGTCATTGAACCATACTTCATCAATCCAGGTGAATGGGGGCTCAAGGGCAAAACCGGGTACTGTTGGTTTGTTTCCGCATTTCCTACATTGATTTGGGCCTACTTCAGACTTCCAGAGACAAAAGATAGAACTTATGAAGAATTGGATATTCTTTTCGATCGTAGAATAAGTGCTAGAAAATTCAGGTCTACAGCTATAGAAGAGGTGGCAGATATTGATGGACCAGAAAAGAATTAGTATGACGTTGTGTAATGTAATAAAATAAATTTTGATCTTATAATAATTCTTTTGCCCCGCAATCCCCAGCGACTTTTCCCCCGCCTCCATCTGTACACCTGTTATAACAGGATCTCAGCAGGATCTTAGATTTTACTAAACCAATCGGAAACCAGTTTGCAGAGGAACGGCTGCAATCACCCTCGGGGGTCCTTGCGATACTCACCTGGTTCATGAATCACAATTATTCGAAGGGCACAGCTTCAGCGAACAGACTACATCTTCGATCTAATCGTAGTGCAAACGCTAGGGTCCTACATTCTTTCACTACAGGATCATATACTAGCGTATCTACCTACAAGTCCATCTACTTAGGTCTGAGCGTCTAGCAAGTTTTCCACAACTCCGTTCGCAGAAATTGGTATTTCCGAGTATCTAGCATTCATCAACACCTGGAACACCTTTTTAACTCCCAACTTCAAAGGCTGCTCGAATCCGTTCAATTGGTGTACGATGTTTTGTCTATCAGACTCGGTCATGAATTGGATTTGATTCATAATAACTGCTAATTCATCGACTCTGGTTAGAGGTTTGACTTCAATGGTCTTGGTGAACCCATCAACCAAATTCATAGTCTTCAATATGGAGTATTGGGAGGTGGTGGCTAAAATCAACAATCTTCTACCATTTGGAGGCTTTCTGTTCAAGTATACCATCAACATCTGTAAAATATCGTTAGAAAATCTTGGACCAATTGGAACATAGTTGATAATACTTTCGATTTTATCAATGATTAAGACGTTCAATGGAGATTTATAAACGTCTCTGAAGATATTATCAATAGCACTAATCTTCACTAATTCATTCATTCCTACCAATAATTCACCATTTAAAACCTTAATGAAGGGGAATTTAGACTCTAACGCTATTTTGGTGGCCAAAGCTGTCTTACCAACACCTATACTTCCATGGAATAATAAACTAATCAATCTCTCATTTTCAGACTTTTGTACTTCATTGATGTAGGTCTTTCCAATCTGCAATACCCGATCAATGGACTCATTGTAGTGCACGATTCCATAAGGAATGTTTTCTGACAAGTTATCTTCATTGACACCAAAAGCAGGTTTGACTTCGTTCAAGGCCAATTCAAAATGCTTCATGGATAATTTCATCTTGCTAATACTATCATCAACCTGAGCTATAGCTTCTGGTTTTGTAAACTCATTAATAGCAAAGGAAGTTGCACTATTAACCAACCCTTCTAACTCGGCACCGGTGAAATTTTTGGTCATTTTGGCAATAACTTGGAAATCCACATCATCTGCCAACATCTGATTGTCTTTTATCTTCTTTGTATGAATTAACAAGATTTCGTGACGGCCCTTGTCATCTGGCAAAGCAATTTCAATCTGCACTTCAAATCTACCAGGTCTCAAAAGGGCATTATCAATAAGATCTAATCTGTTGGTCATACCAATGATTAAAATATTGTTTAATTGATCAACACCATCCATTTTAGCCAACAATTGATTCACAACATTATCACCAACTCCAGTATCTCCGGATTTATTGTTACCTCTCTGTTTGAATACAGAGTCCAATTCATCAAAGATGATGATGTGCAAATTAGAACCTTCACCTTTCAGCTTATACTCAGCTTCTGCATCCTTGAATAAATTACGAATGTTCTCCTCGGAAGCACCAACGTATTTACTCAACATCTCTGGCCCGTTAACAATTTTTGGTTCCTTGACGTTCAACATTTTCCCGATTTGTCTAGCAATTAAAGTCTTACCAGTACCTGGAGGACCATACAAAAGTAAACCTTTAACATGTCTAAGCCCCAATTTCTCTACTAAATCAGGACTAATAATTCTACTCTGGAAAGCTCTTCTAAAAATTTGTTGGAATTCGGAATCTAACCCACCAATTCCCAAAGAGTCGAGCTTAAAGTCTGGATTGATCACCGGGTTGGCTCTTGGCTTGTTTCCGACTCGAGAACGGGAATTGGAATCTTTGACCAAATTAATAGGGGAGTTTTCAGCTGGGAAAAAGTTAATCTCACTATCACCTGTCAAGATACCCTTCAGACTAAACAGTTCGGTAAAATCTCCAGTCTTTCCAGTTAAATCCATCAACTGGACAGAGTTTACCAAGAGCGAATAGAATGCACCTTTAAAATCCATAACAATACTTTGAGATGGCTGCAAAATTTGATTTTTATAGTTAGCCAAGAACTGATTGATCAATTCATTGTGGTCGACTGGAGCAGAGCTGGCACGCGAACGGGATCTGAAATCAATGAAAACTTCCAACGATTTCACATAAATTTTATCATCATTTATTGAATCAATGCTGAAATCTTCAATAGTTATTGCCTGGTTCAATGACCATCTTCCCCATGATCTAATGTGGCCTGCCATCCCAACATGCCCTGGAGTAACGTTGGGGTCTCTACAGACGGAAAAAATGAACGCATTGCTGACTTTAACGTAGTTCAAGCCCGGTGGAAGATCTTTGGGGTTGAATGCGATTTGGTTGGCCAAAGCAATCGCGTTTCCAGAAACGTTTTCGGCTCTGAAATCGCGTTTGAACGACGAACCTGGCTGGTTATGGGTGATTGTAGGGTTGCCAGGTCCTGGGTTATTTGATACTTTGTGAAATCCAAATTTTTCCATGATCAATTTGAATAAAAGAACAGATTGAGATTTAGATTGAGACTTGACGACTCGCAAATACGGGAAGCAAGATGTCGCGGATTAAGTAACATGCGACATAAACTTCTATAATTATGTAATCTGCGACGTTGGAAACAGAACTAGAACTGTGGCTGGTGCTCATCGGCGGGCGGGAATACGTGTGGGAATCAACTAATTTATTTGTACGCGTAGTGAGTTGGGGGGGGACCACGGTCTTCGGTGGGCCTACCGCGAAACCTTCACCCCAGTCTCGCTGTAAGCTACCGCTACGGCTGTTATCGTACTTCCACTCGAATCATCTGCCCACTACCCGCGACCATCGGGTGGCTTATTAGAGTTTTACTGGAGACTGACAAGGTACTTGACGACAACACCCAGTCGACATTCGTAAGACGTACCCAATGCCCTCTGCACTTTGTGAAGCTTGTACAGCGTACACCTTGTGCACACCATCATCACCTTATTCTTAAAGCAAATCACCCTTATATCTCTTCACCTGCTCTCAATTACATAATCTTAATAATCTCCTACTATGGCGTTGAGTTTTTACACGACCTCCGATTACAAACTAAATCACATTCTAGAATTTCCAATCATTATAAATACCCCCGTTCCCCTGCCTAGTTCAAGATTTTTCTACTTAAATAAATTTAATTAATACACAATGGTCGCCCAAATCCAAAAACCAGCTCCAACTTTTAAGAAAACCGCCGTCGTCGATGGTACTTTTGAAGAGATCTCTCTTGAACAATACAAGGGTAAGTGGGTTTTGTTAGCTTTCATCCCATTGGCTTTCACCTTTGTTTGTCCAACTGAAATCATTGCTTACTCCGAAGCCGTCAAGAAGTTTGCTGACAAGGACGCTGAAGTCTTGTTCGCTTCTACTGATTCCGAATACTCCTTGTTGGCCTGGACCAATGTTGCCAGAAAAGACGGTGGTTTAGGTAAGATCAACATTCCATTGTTGGCTGATACCAACCACTCTTTGTCCAAGGACTACGGTGTCTTGTTGGAAGAAGAAGGTGTTGCTTTGAGAGGTATCTTTTTGATTGATCCAAAGGGTACCTTAAGACAAATCACTGTCAACGATTTACCAGTCGGTAGAAGTGTTGAAGAAAGTTTGAGATTATTGGAAGCTTTCCAATTCACTGAAAAGTACGGTGAAGTTTGTCCAGCTAACTGGCAACCAGGTAGTGAAACTATTGACACCAAGGATGCTAAGAAGTACTTCGAGAAGGCTAATTAAGTAGAACATAGAAATAGACAAAGAAAATAATAGACAAAGTGATTGGACTCATGTAGAAGTGGCGAAATCCGAGTTATTAGTGCGTTCTATACTCCGTGTTTACGATAACCAAGAGTTATACTCATGTTTAATAGTTGGGTGATTTTATCAGATGCTTCCTCGGTTTCTACATCCTATTTAAGACAGGTTGTGCACTACCGTTGCAATAATTAACCAATAGCGTAGTACAGCTTGCCCCTTGCAATCAATAATATAGCACCAGTTTTCCATTCAACTGAAGTGAATTGATGCACTTGATTGACCTGATCTTGTAGTGCTATCTTGTCTTATCTCTTTTGCCTCTGTGTCCTAATTCCGTAGACTCATTCCGCAACGGAATGTGAAAATTCATCATGTCAGACGTTTATTTTTACAAGTACTTGGTCAACAAGCAAGTGTTTTTCAAATCCAAACACTGCTATGCTCTCGTCAATCTCAAGCCATTGATCAAGGGCCACGTACTTCTTGTTCCCTATAATCCGGAAATTCGTAGATTTAATGACCTCAATGAAGATGAGAGCATGGATTACATGAAGAGTCTACAAACACTTTCAAAGTTTCTTTTATGGAATTACAAGGCTGATGCTATGAATATTGCTATCCAAGATGGTCCTGAAAGTGGACAATCAGTCCCCCATCTCCATACACATCTAATCCCCAGATTCAGAATAGACGGGTTGAAAGACGATAGGGTGCACAGAGAAATCGACAAATTTGACGTACTTAAAGATTTTGAAGAGCGTAGAAATCTGTTCTTATCTCACCCCAAGGTTCTGGTTAAAGATGAGGATAGGAACCCGAGAAGTGACGAGGTAATGGAGACAGAGGCTAATGAATTAAGAGAGAGGTTTGAGGAGTGGAAAAATGAGGCAGAATGATCAATGAAGTAGCCTGACCAAGCCACCAGTACTACTCTGGTTACCTTGGAATGTCCGTTGCCTGGTAAGGAATGTAGAAGAGTTGATAGAAGTGAAGCAATGGTGAGAGCATGGCGAGATCGGTAAAGGGATGAAAAACTGATGAGTAAGAGGAAAAGTAAGAGTGTAGTGTGGGGAAGAGGAGTGCCTGTAAGTAACCGTTCACAGAATTTCACCGTCGTCTGCCATCCCAGAAACATGTATAACTTAAGTCGTATAATTAGGCCAGATAATTTAATAGAAGTCCTTACCTGAACTCAACCTCTTTTTGCAGCAATTGGTGCGGAAATTTTCATCAATGGCAGAACTCGATGAAATCCAGTGGAAGAACCCCGAATGGATCTCCCAATTCGGTCTCCATACCGGTAATGTCCTAGACTACTTCAGTGAGTCACCGTTCTATGACAGGACATCCAACAATCAAGTGATTAAAATGCAATTCCAATTTCAACCTCCTCCTGCTAACATAAATACACCACTCGAATTCACCAAGTATTTCGAAAATAAACTAACAGAAATGGTCGGTATAGAGTTTGTTATTGCTCATATAAGAGAGCCTGATTTCTGGGTTATAAGGAAACAGAATCGGCTAAATAGAGACCAAGCACAAATTCTTCAAACTTACTATATAATTGGTGCTAATATTTATCAAGCTCCAAAGATTTATAAGCTCATAAGCTCACGTTTATTAAATGCTACCCATCTGATAAAGGGTTCCATTAACTTGCTCAATAACTTAACGGAATTTAGACTCGATGAAGAAAAAGAAAGCACTAGTAATAGTACAACGCAGACTCCATTTATGCCAACCCTGGGAGGAGAGAAGAAGGAGATTAACTTTCATAGTATTTTAACAGAGGCTATGAGGAGGTGAAGCACAGTGTAGATATGAAACTGACTTAATGTATAATGTATTAAACTGAAATGTTATTGACTTAGAGTAAACTGAATTATGTTACATGCTGTTGTTCATGGATGTCCAGTGCCTTGAAGCATCCACAGCCAGGGCTCTGGGGTAACGGCCAATCTGGAAGAAAATACATCAAGGTGCTTTGGCCAGAACCGCAACCCAGTATCGTACCTCCCTAAATCATGACTTCTTTACTAATCTACTATCGCTATTTCTCTCCTTTATTGTCTACAAACACCTACAATTCATCCTTGACTGGTTCACTATCCTTGGCCACTTCTATTTCACCAGTTCTGCTGATCTTCAATTCTTTAATTGGTCTGTCACCGTAGCTAGTCTTGACTTTTTCCATGTGGTCAACCACATCAAAACCATCAACAACTTTACCAAACACAACGTGTCTTCCATCTAACCATGAAGTGATA
Source organism: Yamadazyma akitaensis (assembly GCA_030581475.1). Taxonomy (NCBI): domain Eukaryota; kingdom Fungi; phylum Ascomycota; class Pichiomycetes; order Serinales; family Debaryomycetaceae; genus Yamadazyma; species Yamadazyma akitaensis. Next base: position 188,567 of record JAKTTN010000010.1, read on the forward strand.
ACAGTAGTAATAAAGAATTGAGATCCATTCGAATTCTTTCCGGAGTTTGCCATGCTCAATCTGTATGGTCTGTCGTGTTTCAAAGTAAAGTTCTCGTCATCAAATTTTCCACCGTAGATGGATTTTCCACCGTATCCTTGACCAGTTTCATAATCACCACCTTGAATCATAAACTTTGGAATGATTCTGTGGAAAATAGAGTTGGTATAACCAAAGTCTGCGTCGGTGCTCAAGGTCAATTCTTTGAAATTCTTTACGGTTCTTGGAACTACTGAACCGAACAAACCAATGGTGATGTTTCCAATTGGGACACCTTCTTCAGAAACTTCAAAAAAAACCTTATCAGTGATTTCTGGGTCTTCAGAAAGTTCTGCTCTAGATCTGGAGAAGAAGAGGAAGATGGCTGTTAAGAAGATAATGCTGAATACTTTCATCATAGAAATATAAGATATGAGATAATCGACACTTAATGCGACGTGGAAAAAATGAGCCACATTATGGACGCACCACGCGCCACCCTGGTGCTACAACGGGCACGATGCGTGCCAGCCATGGCGATGAAGTCTTTTTGCAGCCTTTTCTTTATTCAAGTAGCCAGAAAATTTTCAACAAAAACTCACGATATTTAGTTTACATTCAACAAACAATCACTAAATTATTACTGTTATTGCTCCCTCTGCTGTTATATGACTCCTCCTACTTGATTTCCTCCTTCAGAAATCTTTTGCAGTCTCTCCTACAGTTCAGTCACGTCCTCGTTTATTATCTATGTACATTAAAATTCTCTCTCACCCTTTGCTTCAGCTTCCAACTCCTCTTTCTGGAACCTCTCCTTCTCATCCAATCTCTCCAAAGCAGCTCTTTTGGCCTTGACCAACTTGGCATTTCTTTCACCTCCATTCTTCTTCTTTCCTTTTTTATGCTCTCTCAATGGTTCTAAATCGTTAACAAACTTATGCTTCCATCTTAAAAGATAACGCCGGCTGCTCACATCTATTCCCATCTTCTTCATGATTTTACCGTCGGTGTTCAAGAACTTATTCAAATCTCCTTCAAATGTTTCTAAATGCTCAATGCTATTACGTCCAATTAACTTCAAAAATGTTTCTAAATCGTGGACATTTTCTTTGGTTCTGGTGGATGTATTGGTCTTATGAAATACAGGCGTATACGAGAATGCCCTGGCTGGGGTGTATAATGCCCTGGCCGTAGTCCGGGGTATTATAGATTTGATACTTTGGAACATACTGAAAATTTTTCAGTTTGAGAAAGTGAGATAGTAGTACTATTTGTGCGCCGCGAGAGCAGGACGAGCTTGTGTACAACTGGTGCGACGTAGACGCCCATCATCGCGGCGAGATAGCTCCCACTTAACTTATATGCAGATCCTATCTCGAAGCAAAAGAACCTTAGTAATGTAATGATATGCAATAGGAAATTACTAGAGATAAAAATATACCATTTCAATGTATAAAGTGAGAGTACAGCGGCGTATATATTTCATTCTAAACAAGTGTGTAACCTCCATCAACACGAATATCTGCACCAGTAGTATAACTACTTGCATCACTGGCCAAATACACATAAGCACCCACTATCTCTTCGGGTTCTCCCTCTCTTCCCATAGGTGTCATTCCCCACCACTTAGCTCTGTCTTCAGTAGGGACTGGACTACTCAATACGGTATTTGTATATCCAGGAGAGACTGAGTTACATCTTGCAAATCCTGCCCATTCAACTGCAAGTGATCTCGATAAATGCAACGCCCCTGCTTTGCTGACGTTGTACGCAGCCTTATATTGTGGCACATTCACGATGTGGGCTGACATTGATGCGGTGATTATGAAAGAGCCCTTTTGTTGCAACTTGAAGTGCCTTCCTACGTATTTTGCGCAATAGAATAAACTATTCAAATTGATATTCATCATTGCATGCCAGTCTTCTACAGCAGCTGAGTCACTGATGACTGTTCCCTTGTACCATGGCAATCCCGCGTTAGCAACGAACACGTCAATCGTACCAAACTCTTCAATCACACAGTCAATAGCTTTTGCAACATCTTCATGCTTCGTGACATCTAGTCTATAAGTTTTTGATCTTACTTTATACTGAGATTCAAGCTCGGAGGAAAACTCCCCATTATCTTTAGCAAAGTCCAAAATTGCAACGTCGCCTCCCATTTGAGCATACCCAATTGCAATAGCTTTACCAATACCACCAAGACCTCCGGTGATAACAGTCACTTTATTCTTTAAAGAAAACCGATCTACCATGTTGGAGCTGAATTTCTTGGCTTTGACCGGCACGACATCGTCTTCTTCTGGGCCTTTAATAAAGGACTTGTATGTTCTGGTTTCTACCATTGGTCTTGCAATTGGTGTACTGACTGCAAAACACTCTTTATATACGTTTACCCCAGATTCCGGAAATCGACCCGGCCACGCTAAAGGCCGAGTGCCTGCCCCTCACACTGCTGCGAAATATACCGATAAACCAGACTTGAGGGGAGATCTCGGAGAGATCAAGACTAATGCAGTGTGCAAGTTGGAAACACGGTTATACTGGAGTCAGATTTGGCCATTTTCAGCATTGATACTGGGTGCTGTGACGTCTCGATAGGGAGTGATTGCAACAGGAACAATTGTGGAGCTACGAACTCCGAAGTCATGTCAACTTTCACCCTTTTGTGAATACTTCATTCAAACCAGGTGCCGTGATTTTGAAAATCCATCTATTGATGAAACAGTTCCATTACGTCTTTGAACAACGGTCTCTCTGGGCCATGTTTTCCTTTGGTCGCATATTCTTATTTAACAGAATTAGCGACCTTCAGTTTGATTTCACTGGTTCAATAGCGGCTTTGCTTGGTTCTTCCTAATCATCTCTTGACTATGGAACCAAAAGCTCAGATATCTCTACAACAGTTTTTTTGTTTTCCTATTTCTCGGTACCTCTACCTTCTTTATATTGGAGATTCACACTGTCATTCCTTTAGTAAATGGCAGGTGGGGCTGGCTGCAAATTCATCTGGCTGCGGTAGCAGCTTTACACAGGCTGCAAATCCTGAATTTCTGCAGAAAAACAATTGCCGTCGTAAAAGTGGAAGGATTTCTATACTAATGTCGTTTGGTTGTGTTTTGAGAAGACAGAAGCACACCAAACGCTACTTACAAAACATTGACTGTACTTCTTAGTAAGCATTTGTTGCTACGGTTGATTTTCGGCCAAATCGGTATTTATTAGAATCTACAAGAATAGCAAGTCGACTCAAAGTACAAAGCACAGCGATGTGAAATCTAAGGTACTAAAGTAACTAAAAATCAAAGTAACCTTAAGTCAAGCGAACTCAAAGTTAAAGGTGCTTTAAGAACTACGTCCGAAGTACTGGGTCCTAAAATCGATACCCAGGACCAAAAGACAAAGGACAAAGTTAGGTGCACCAAAATTCACTATAAACTATCACGTAGAACTATTACTCCACGCTGATATCTATTTAAGCCTTCTTTTTGAACAAAGGTTGACCAATGTCCTTACCTCTCAACTTAACACCCAAAGCTCTTTCTAATTTGCCCAATAATTGTTGGTTTGGAACGGCTCTACCGGCTTCATAATCATTGATCACTTGGGGCTTTTCATTGATCTTAGTAGCCAAGTCCTTTTGGGTCAATTTCTTTTCTTGTCTGGCAGATTGAATGGCCTTACCAACGTTGGTGTCAACTTTCTTAACTTGCACCACATCATCAGTGTCATCCAACTTGGCTAATCTTTGGCCTTCAGGGTTGATCTTGGTGTTGGTAGAACCATATTTCTTTTCGGTGTTAAGAACAGCACCAGTTCTTCTGGCGGCATTCAATTGAGAAGCAGTCTTGGCAACGGTTTGTCTTGGACCACCACCACCAACTCTGGCTTTTGATCCGATAATAGTAACGTTCTCCCAGTCTGACATTTTATGAAAAATTGATTTTTTTTTGCTAGATTTGTGCGTGAGTAATAGTGACCTTCGATCAAGTTCTATGATCACGTGACTATGTTTGAACTTGTGTGCTAAATCTCATACCTGGCTGCTCCCACTTTGCTGTCACCGGCAGCACAGTAGAATCACAGATTTTCTCACAGTGACTAGGTTCTACTGGTCAATCGGTTCAGAGGGCCTGAAGAATAATATTGTTCATGAGCTACATTTGAAGTCTCTCGGTTGAGTTCCCCCATACTGATCTTGATTCCGATATCAGGTGGAGCAACCAGTACTAGATGAATTATTGACAACGCACTGAGACTGGTGGTTTCAGCAGGTACCCTCTGACATTACACAAGTCCAAATGGATTTTTTTTCTATTCTTTTCACAGCCTATCACTCAGTCTAGCAACTCAACCCCTGGTTAAACAAGAACATTAAGAGCCAGATCTCGTCATCCCATTGGACCCTTCTTGAATAAAACATCCTAGTAAACACACTCAGCAAACGCTAGTGTCTTATGCATGTTAGAGACAGGCGTATTGAAGTGCTAAAGTGTGCGATATCTAATTGAAGCTCCGTCAGTACACATTGCCTTAGTGTAGCCCATTTAGTTCATTTCACTTAATTTCTTCATATCCGAAGTTCAGCAATCCGTATTCAATGGCAAGAAAAATTCCCTTCAAACCATACTTTTTTTGCAGCTTTCTCCTATCTTCGTCTGTATACGCGCGACTAACGGAATCTAGCTGCGGTCAGAATGAAAAATTCATTGAAAATCAATTTGAAAATCCCAGCCTACTTCTTCCATGGACCAACAAACTATTCAATTTTACAGCACACTCTTCAATGAAGAGGTAGAGAAGACAAATGAGTACTATAAAACCTTTTATTCCACCCTAGTACACTTTGAGTCGTTAAAATCCACTTTAGATGCAAATCTTAAAGACTCTACCCCAGATTCCACCTTGTCTAATAAAGATAGAGAATTTGTCAAATTATTTAATAAGGGCATTGATGTTTATAAACACATAGTACATTTCAATCACAATCATCGGCTCCTGGAAGCAGAAAGCGCTCTGTCCATGCAATTAGAGGAAGACATTACCAATATTCTGCCGGACTCTCATCAGGATTTACTTTTCGAAGGGCTTAGAAACATCGACCAGGACTTACGATTGGAATTGGTTTCGAACGTTCTCGAGATCTTCAGAGTACTTCTCTCTAGCTTCGCAGATTCTAATCTGCCTGCAAAATTCATTACTTGCACCGAGATTCGATATGAAGAGCTATTCAATATGATTCTTTGGCACACTGAGAGAAGCTTGCCTAATCTAGAATCAGAGAAGGTGAACCAGAAATTGTTGATGGTGACAAAAGAAGTGATCTTCTTTGTGTACGATTACGTTATGATTATTGCCAAGACCGATGTCTTGAAGAATTTTAGCCAGTTAGGCTTTCACAAATTGTTCCATACGATCTTGATAAAGACAAACTCGTCTTTCAATGGTGACGAAGTGGCCGAGCCTCGCGTGAGTGTTTCAACTGAAACTTTGGTGAAAACTTTCTCTGTAGTAGGGATATTGAATGATAATCAAATCCAGTTGGATCTAAGTGAGGACTCTTTCAAACTGTTTTTGCACCAATTTGGCCCTATATTACAGGCAGTCTTGAAACACAGCTTTTTATACAAGCCTGACCTCACTAATTATCAAATTATGAACCTGTCCTTCTTCAACTGGATGACTGGCAATTTGTTGAATTATTCAGATCAGTACTTGAACGAACCGTACTTAAATAACATTGAAATCAAAAATAGAGACACTCAGAATATATTGAGCCATAGAGAAAAAGTCGCCAAGCAACTCGAATTGGACTATTTCGAGCCGCTAGAGCTTTTACCAACCTCTTTATACATCAATAGTTTCCTAGGTGATAAAGACTTTCAGGAACTATTCATTCAATCTGATACATTCCGTGATTGGCTTTGTTTGGTATCCTATTCTTTGATGTACCAGTTCAAATCCAAGAAAATGGTGGTATCCACTCGATTGATTCTTTACATGTTCAATAAGCTATTAAATTGTGATAAAATTATGGATACTACCATTGATGAGTTTAAATGGAAATTGTGTCACCAGAGAAATCCAATTCTTCCACTTAACACTAGTAACAACAGTGAAAAACCAATTTTGTCGTACGTGCTAGACAATTTGAGTATTTTAATTCGATTCAACCTAAATAAGAAGCTAAATGTGTCCAATTTCATTAATGCAATCAGGTTGATAGGAGTGATCTTAACAAGACATTCTGATGAAAACTATCATTATGATGAACTTTGTAAGTCAGTTACTGGATTGATGAAGTTCAATGAAACGCATTTGAAGAGTGCAGCACTCACAACTGAAGTACTCAATTTATTGGATATCATGCTTTCTAAGCCAACCATCAAAAACCAAGCTGTCTATCAGATTCTACTCGTGTTTGATAAATTGGAAAACATAGATGTGGGAAAGTATGCACTTGTAAGCTCCTTCAAAGAGTTTATTTATCAGAAATTTGATATCAAGAATGACGACAAAACCAAGACCCAGCTCCTCGATATCGAGTTTGAATCGCCAGAACTCCATGATTCGTTGAATGAGTTTTCACCGGACTCCGTAAGCCTAACTGCGTCAAAAGTTCTGATTGAATTAAAGGATGTACTCGTGAATCTATAGACAAGTGAGCACTGGAAGGGATTATATAGAAGTGACATAGAGTAGTAAGACAATAGTATAGAACAAACATTCCAGGATTCAAACAGAATTGGAAGTCCAAGTTGCATAAAGGGATATTGAATTAGAACAGAAGGCTGTATATTACACTCTATAACTATAGCGAACAATCTGAGTATTTATCTGAGTTAAGTACTACTTATAGTGAATCGTTCTGAAGAAATCCATACATGTAGTAAAGACCACCAATAAAATACCACCACCTGGACCTAATCTCAAGACCTTTGGAACAAATCCCTTATATAAAGTAACGAATCCTTCTTCTCTTGCAACTGTAAACAAGGATGGGTACGTCCAGATGTACTTGGTAGAACCAGCTTGAATTCTACTCTTAACAACATCGAAAGGCGTGTTCAAAATAGTACCAAAAGTACCACCAATCGTACCACAAGTTAAATCAATTATGGTCTTTTCAGTACTAGTCTTTGGCTTTGGCATTAATTGTCTAACTTGGTGAATGCATCCAAAGTATCCGGCATTCCACCAGATATGTCTCCATAAAGTGGACTCCAAACCTTTATATAAACCAAAAACACCGTTATTTTTAATAATATCTTTAGTAACATCAGCCATACCATTAAATTTGGTAGTTTTATCTTGTAATCTGATTTTGATCAATTCGAATGGAACAACCACAAAAGACTCAGTAGCACCGGCGGTAGCACCAGTTAAAACAGCCAAAGACTGGGTCATGGTTTGAACTCCAAAGAAGTTTCTGTAAAATTTTCCCCATTCATCATTGGCGGCAAATTTGGTAGCTCTTTTTGGAGCTTCCATTAAAATTGGAGCAGTGATACCTTTATACAACCTGGAGAATCCTTCTTCTGCAACAATTTTTTTCAAACTTTGCAAAGTTCCCTTATAGGCATTTGTTGAATCCAATTGTTGTCTAGTTTTGACCACATCTAATGGGTACATTACTAAGATTTCAGATACACCAGCAATGGCACCAGATAAGAACTGGTAGATGAAAGGTAAAGGTTTTTCAGACATTAGAGGTGAGTGTAAAGTGATAAATCAAACGGTCCAGCCTGGAAATGTGATAATGAAAAATTTATATTTCTCCACAATGAGTCAATTTAACACGAGCGGTGGGGAGACTCTGTAGCCTAGTTCAAGCAAGGGCCCGGTCGGCAGGATCCGGGCGGGCTAGCACGCGACCCATCGGGGTTACGCGCCGGAAGCGGAGTGATCCCCTGGAGGTAAGATAAGCAGAAAAATATTTTAATTTATAGGCTCCTATATTTTATTGTATTTTACTGCTAGCGCTGTTTTGTGTGGTAGCTTTTCTTTAACTCAAAGGGTATACGTGGATACCTCTGCTTGCTTCTTTTTATGACAGGAGTTCATAGAGATCAGCTTACCACATACAAAACTGAAGAGAGGTTGTTACGGCCGGGGCGGGTTCTCCGTTGTAAACTCAGTTTGGCAGTGCACTTGTATAGGCAAATGTAGCCGGGTTTTAGTAGAGGGGTTTTTTTTTGGGCTTTAACGTTGGACTTTTTACTTTAAACTTCGAACTTTGGCACTTCCACCACCAATTTGGTGGGACGGTTACATTGAACAAATTTGTCAAAACAATTAATCAATTTACGACCCTGGGTATTGTATCCAGACCACTAGTTCCGATTTACAATCTTTGAAAGATGATGGTGTTTGACAGGTCGAAAGAGTGCTCTTGGATGTGATCCTAGTTGGACGTCCTGAGTAAGATAAAAGTGCTTAGCATTACCGGAGTCTTACCTAGCAATACAATATACAATGTTTGCCGCAAATGCTTAGAAACTGGTTCCTTTCTGCCTTGATTATTCCCTATTTACTTCCTTATTTACTACCTATGCATTTCAATTCTTAATCCCATCACACTTCGTACTATTCGCAGCCAAAAGCAATTACCCGGCACCACCTATAAAGCGAAAATTTTTCTACTAAAAAAATTGTGCGGAAGCCTTGACTCTAGTGTTGCTTGTCAGTTCGATATCTACGAGTTGGTGAGCGTCAAGTCAATGGCGAGATCAACTAATGTCCATCTTAACGCTCTGATTAGTTTGTTCTAATCGACCTTTCGGTCATGGAATTTGCTAAGGGCTGGTAGGCCAAACAATATCAAATAATCACATCATCTCTAAATCAAATTCGTAAGCCTCTCATAACTGCTAGGGCAAAGTTTATAAAAACCCCTGCGATAACCACCCTTCTTTGACTCTTGCTGAGCACAGTGTCGTCAGCAAATGTGAAAAGAAGACCTATAACTCCTAAAAATATTCCGATGAGAAGTGCAACTAGTATTTCTTCGTTGGAAAGCTCTTCCGACAGTGGGAGTACGTGGTTCACTGGTTCATCACCACCTGTACCTGTCGTACCACCGTCTCCCTCGCCATTTGCCGTGTTGGTGGTGCTGGTATTACCATCCGCATTCACCGTCAGATTTATCCATCTTTCTTCAAGCTGTCTAAGGTAATTTTGCCGACGCTCTTCCTCTTCCAAATCATCTATTTGTGAGCTCACACGGTTAATGTTGTAGAGCTGCTCGAATTGAGCCCGCATATCATTAACATCCTCTTGACTGAATCCTTGTTGGAGAAGTCTATCAAACCCAACAACTTCAGGTTGTGTAGTACGCTTTATTTCCATGTTATCAAGCTCGCTCTCCTGTTTCAATTGTTTTTTGGAAAGTACTTCTCCTATAACACAGTGGATGTATAGCTTTGGTACTTCAGGGTTAAGCTTATCGAGAATATCGACTTTAAAGTTGAAATGTTCATTGAGTACCCTCCCATTATAAATTAGTTTGAGTCTTTTATCTGAGCAATATTTGACGCTTGAGCGAATCTGCTGTTTAAGACCCTGATACGAAAGGCCATTGGTTTCAGGAACTGTGAAGTCAGGGATGTTTTCCCCCTTATTGGAGTCGATGAATCGGATAACAAGTGACATTAATTTGTGTATATTCGCGAATGTCCTTACCAGTAGGAACACTATCTACAACTACTGTATACACCGTCTGACCTGTATACGTTTTTCTATAAACTTTTCTATTTTACACCTTTCACCCAGTCTGTCAATGCGTCTCTCCTCTTGTCTCTTTGGTATTCATTTCAGGTGTGATTCTTAGCCTCGAAACTGCTTTAAGAGCGTCTCACTCTCCTTCCTCAACTTATCTACAGTGATCCCATTTTCAGAACTCTTCGATATAAGCAGGTCTAGATATCCCAAGTAAACAAGGTACATTAGTAGGTCACTAGAGTCATTTTTGATAGGTATTTTAGATTTTTTCTGAATGACTTTTTTGAACTTTCTCTGATCTGACATTTGTTTTTTTGAGACTTTGGGAAGATGAGATATTGGTATACGGAATGAATTTGGGTGGGCTGTGGTTCGACTGAAAGACTAGTTTACGCAAATATTTACTGATGCAATATATGCCCTAAGGAAGCTGGTATGGTGCTTGGAAAATATATTATTTAAGTAGAGGTACTTATGCTGAGATTGTGAATTTTACCATTTGCAGCCAAACATGATAACGTATTCTATATTTAACTGGATGCAGATTCAAGAAATAATTTAAATAATTTTTAAGAAATAAGCAAAAATTCCCCTTCTACATCTATCTCTATGACCTGATCTATTGAGTGTACAGCTTTATTTTGATCCAATCCCCTCCGTGACCCTCTCATTTCTTATCACCAATCGATTCTACTGCTGCGAAATTGCGCATCACAGATTCTCTCGAATTGCCAACGAGACCCCCATGAGTAGAGAAACCGAATTAGACCAAGCCACCAAGCCTGAAGATCTCAAGGAACAAGATCAAACATCATTGAGATATGCTGCTTACGCCAATAGATTTAGAACCATCTTATTGGCCTCTCACAGATACGTTGCCTATACTTCTGATATTGGTGAAAGTTTCAGACCAGTAGCTCACCCATATCTCGTTACTTTTGGTTACGGTATTTCGTGGTTATACATTCTTGGTGATGTATCATACGCCCTGTGGAAGGTCAAGATGAAGAGAGAAGGTAAGTATACCCAAGGTTTGATGCCATGGAATTATCCCTACCCTGAATCAGACGCAAGTGCCAAACAACTTTACGATCAAAGCACTGAACACTTGGTAGAAAAAGACTGGAGACTTGCAGGATTAAAAAGAGGATTGTTCCAAAGTATAGCTTCTATGGGTTTACCTGCCTTCACCATTCATAATGCTGTTAGATATTCTTCTGTCTTATTCAAAGATAGCAAAGTAAAGGCTCTCAAGACGTATGGACCCGTAGGTGTTGGTCTTGGAATTGTTCCACTTTTGCCTTATGTGTTTGATGAGCCAGTAGAGATGGCCATTGATTATTTATTTGAGAAGGGTGAGGACTTATACAAGAAGAAGTTTGAGTAAGAGATAGAACGATCAAACGAAGAGTACATGTAAGTAGAAACGTAAAGTATAGTCAAACATAAATTATATATACATGAACATTTATTAACATATTGATTATCATTTTGAGACCAGCGAAGCACTCATACTTGGCATATTTTTATTCATACTTGGTACATTCTATTCATCATCGACTGGACGTGAATAATTCAACGTCCCACACTCCTTACATGTTCTTGCCTCTTCATTATTGTCAAAATTAACTATGGCTTCCTTAATCTGTGTTCCAAGGTCATAACAATAGAACTCCACTTCATGAATGGGTTCCCGACATTTCCTGCAATACCACCTCACTTTATCATTAATTCCCTTGGGTCTGTCTTGCTCTACGACCAACCCGATTGTGTTAGCAAATCTGGTAGGATTGTGGGGGGTGTTGGGGGGAAGTAAGAATGACTCTCCCTCTTTAATGAAGACGTCCTTAAATTCTCCTTCATCAACCACTTTCAAGTTCATAGTTCCCTTGAACATGTAGAAGTACTCTGGAGTTTGATTAATGTGGTAATCAGTTCTGGCATTAGGGCCTCCAACAATCATGATGGAAAATCCGCCACGGTGAACAAGGAAGTTGTTCACTGGGGGTTGGAGAAGATGTTCGTTTTCTCTGATCCATTTCTGGAGATCAAGGGGTTGAGGAAGCATAGTAGTTTAAAGGTTGAATTGGAACCCCGGCTCAAATATAATTATGGGGTGACCAGTGCGATGGGTGCAAAAATTGAGGGTAGAAAAGTAAAAGAGACAATAAAGCATAAGATGTGAAAAATGTTGCGTGAATAAAATGATTCTGGATTTTCTAGGTAATACGGGGTGTCCTTCTCAGAACCAAATGACATGGCGCTAGTAGCTGACGGACAACAATTCGTCTCTCAGGTTTACCAGCATGTTAAGGTGTCAACTGATGTACATTCAAATTATATACATGATTGATTTATTATAGATACTTCGGTCGTTGATTTCACCTACTATTTACCTATAAACTTAATGCTCTAAAATAGATAAACTACCGGTGACAACAACATTTTCCAAAATACTTCCATTAGGGATATCGATTTTGTCACCTTCGTTACAAACGATGATCACAGTTCCCTTCAATGAAACATTCTTTCCCAAGTTAACATTACCAGTAATGGTCAAATGATCGAGTTCCAAAATCTTTGGCATATGAGGAATTCTTGATTGAAAGTTAGAAACTTTCTTAAAGTGAGACCCCAACTTGATTAATGGATTGGCGAATCCTTCTCTACCTGGGTCCAACTTCAATGCACCATGCTCTAAGTAGAACAAATCGGACTTGACCAAAAGCAAGTCGGAACAAGTCTTAACTGGCAAGAATCTACTTCTTGGAACAACCACACCATGGGCGTTGTTGAAGTATCTAATAGAAGCACCAACAGCAGTTTCTAATTGTAACACGTTGATATCACTAGATCCCTTGCTAATAGATTTTTGATTTGGAATAATTTCAGATTGAATACCATTGCTTTCTACCAATCTCTTGATAGCCTTTAAATTGATCCACAAGTTGTTTGTGTTAAAGTTCTTGAATTTTTTGATACTCTTAAATTCCTCAACATGCTCTTTTGGAACTTGAGCAATTTCCAACAATCTAACTTGACCATCATAGTTGATTAAAGTACCACCCTTAACATCAGCTCTAGTTTTATCAGTTAATTCCATGATGAACTCAGCATCGGTTTCGATCATGTGGTTTAAAATCTTTGGATCCACGGTGGCTCCCAAGTTATCACCATTTGAAACAAACAAGATTTCTTTTCCTTGATTGAGTAGATAGTCCAATTCACCACTACTGACCAAGGATTCAAACAAGTCTCCATGTCCCGGAGGATACCAGTTTTCCAATTCATCATCGTGACTCGAAGGCACTGGTAACAAAGAGTCTTTGAAGATTCTTGGGAATTTGGATTGATTAAAAGTACGAACTCTGATTCTGTGACCCTGGTACTTTTTGATGATCTTGGCAGTATCAGCATCGGTGTTGAAAGAGTTCATCAACAAAAGGGGAACATCAGTGTCATGGTTTCTGTTAAGGTGTTCAATCTGTCTAACGGTCAAATCCAAAAATGTGTTGCCATCTCTGACCTCGATAACACTCTTTGGACCAACACAACCCATAGAAGTACCCAAACCACCGTTCAACTTCAATACGGCCAACTTGTTGAGGTTATCGGAGTTGTCGTTGCTCAAGGAGTTGAATTGGACAACTTCATCCTTGTTGGGACTCTTGATTTTTTCCCAGTCTAAAAGGTTTTCTGAAACTTTATCAGTCAAGTATCTTCTGAAGAGAGCGAAGAAACTGTCCATTTCGTTTTCAAACTTACGTTGCTTGTCACCATCAACGCTGTCAACAAGCTTGTTTAACGCGTTTCTCATCTGGGAAGCGGCAACATTAGTAGCGGTGTTGTCGAATGCCTGAAAAGTTAGTATATTCTGAATTTGTGTCGTGTAACGTGATGGTGGAGGAAAAGGGGATGGTTTGAATGGCCAAAGAGACGCAGATTTCATCAATTAAAAACCATCACTATTCTGGTGCATCTTGAATTATACATACGTAAGCAGACTGGGTTTTAGCGTGCTTTTTAGGGGTAGTCTGTGACATGTTCCTATTGCGTTAAGTGGTAATTTTCTAAATTTCATCGATTCGCGGACAAATTAAACAAACAATACACGCCTCATGCCGCCTGTCCTGCTTCTTTAGCGGGGGGTGAGGGCTAAAACGGGGTTGGATGGGGGTAATGAAAAGGCATCACGAGAAAATTTGGTGACTCCTGTATGCTCCTATCTCAATTGCTAATGGGGTGATAAAATTGCCCCAGTTAGGGGGATTGGGGACCTGGGAGGAGAACTAGATGCAGGGCTAATATCAAAGGCTCGAAACTATGGGGGAGACGATCTAATTGGACATATTAGTATATCTATGATTAATGACAAGTCAGTTGAGTGTATATAGAACAGAGGTTATGTTCGGGTAGAACGTCGATGGGCCCGAGCCCACTAACACGGCTGAAGCGATTGTTTTGTATGTGGTTCTGATTGGTTGCTGTGGATTATCGGGTTTATATCTTTTTGTACCGCGATGGCTGCAAAATGCTTCCTTGGCATCTGGGGTTCAAGCATTACCAACTGGGATAAACTTGAGGTGTTAGGTACAAGCCGAAAGCGAGGAGATTGTTCAAGTTTGCTGAGAGAGCCCCGGCTTTAACTGTCTGTCCAACTGTGGTAATGATGACATTGTGCTAATCTGGGTTGATTGTTATGAATGAGTTTTCTTAAATAATCCGACGAACCTTTGTTTCATTTTATGTATCCTTCTTTGGTCCCAGGAAACCTTCGCTTCTTTGAATTTTTGCCGTGTTACACTAGGCGAACCTTGGTGTCTTAAAAAGTGGCTTCCTTTAGCATTCATTGTCCACCTGGTGTGAGATTAAATTCGAAAAGTGTCACTTGGTCGGTTGACAGAAAACAGTAACAAGAGTATTTCACTTGAAGAAGATTTTGAGAGTAAGTGACACCAACGACACCTAATAGCTTGAACTCTGCATCGATACAATGCCTAAAAAAAAAAAAGAATAGTGAATGGGGCGAGATTCGAACTCGCGCGGCTTTACGCCAACAGGACTTGAATCTGCCGCCTTAACCACTCGGCCACCCATCCAATTCTTGTTTACTTAAATGCCCAAGATACTCCCATTTGGTGTCTTTAAGATCATAAGCGGAGGAGCACAACCTGTGTCCAAGTTGTATTACTTTGATCCTTTCTATCTCTGTAAGCTGTTCATATCCTTTCCGCTCCATAAATCTGTCTCACGAAGCTTACTCACAAAGTAATTCTGCGAATGAATGAATATTCCATGAGTTCATGTTAAAGTTACAACATCTCCTTTAACAAGCCCCTGTTATTGCTCATATATGTAACGGCTCCGTAATTCTTCGCATATTCAGGATATATATACAGCCCGTAGTACTGAAGCTGTGGTTTTCTATGAGTCTCTTGTATCTTAGCTTACTTTAATCTATTCTTCTATAGAAAAATTAAGGACTCATAGTTCTGACTTCAAGCACAAAAAACATACTTCGTCTCAATCAGTTGAAAAATCGAAAAGATCTACAGGGAGTTCGGCTATTCATATATTAACTACAATAGTAAAGTAACAGTATAAAATATAACTTTAAATACAAACTACTGACGGCTGTTATCAAGGAATGAAACTTCTGGCTCGACTTGAAGCTCAAAACTAGAGAAAACTAAGGACGGTAATAGTATCGAATTACAGGTACCAGAAGGATTATAGATAGCAAATAACCAGGACATTCCCTAAGAAGTAGCAAGATTTTACAACTTCTTACGGATATGCCCTGGAGCTTTTATGCGGGAGATACTGGCATATTTATACTTAACAAGATGGCTTCGTCTATACGGCGCTAGTGGTTTTCCTTGAGCCTCGTTCTCGTCAATGCAGTGTTTCTTCTCACGATAAGAAGGTGAACAATAGAGGCCGAAAATGCCTGGCTCGTCAACTTGAAAAAGCTGCAAAAAAATAGTGAATGGGGCGAGATTCGAACTCGCGCGGCTTTACGCCAACAGGACTTGAATCTGCCGCCTTAACCACTCGGCCACCCATCCAACTGTTATGATATCAAACACCCTATGTTTAACCCTTGATACGGTACAGGGAAACACAGTACCGTTTATTGTGCAGTGGAGTTTAACCAAGCTCATATTCACTACGGCATAGACTCTTTAATAGACTCCTTGAATGCTCACAAATCATTCTTGAAAACAAGATTAATTTGCTGGGGAGGCTTATGGTTATATCTTGATCAAGGAGCAGTTTGTTGTACTTTTAAGAGATCCCGGTAGTCACAATAGTGTTTCACATAAAACCCACTCAACTATCTTGATTGAAGTTGTCTGATTTTGTCTGATTTCCGTTGTGTCTGGTATCAATACATTTCACAAACTCAATCTCGCACATAATCATTCGCAGCCTCACTCCAAAAACTCCAATTATGTCTATCTCGTACATCCAACCTCAATCGTACGTTGATTCTTCATTCTTCACCAAACTCTCCGAACTCAAACTTAATGAATTCAAGCTCGACACCAAACCGCGTCTCATTCATGGCCAAAGCACGGACCCTCGAAAATTAACCAAGTACAATGATGTCCCCACATTAAATCTCGATTATACCTCCTTTGAATGGCTGCAAAATCATAATATTTCTGGGTTTTTGCATAACGTTAATACTATTGAAGAGTTCAGAAACGTTAACAAGCGTGAATTGATCACCCAATGGGGAGAACAGCTTTTGAATGAAGGGGAAGATGGTCAGTTTCACATTCTCTCTTTTGCAGACTTAAAGAAATACAAATTCTACTACTGGATAGCATTCCCTACGTTGAATAGTAACTGGAAGATCTCATCCAAAGGGCAGAGTCATATTGAGTTTGACTTCAAACTGCAGTTCTACAAACTTGGAGATTCAGAGTATGCTTTTGTGGATAACTGTTTAGATGAGAGAGTTAACAGCCAGTTAAAGAACCACCTTTACCGTTTGGCTAAACTGGGAGAATCAGTGGTAAAGGTCCATGTCTACAAGGAATCTCCTATAGTTTACGAATTTCACCTAAATGAACCCATTGACGAGTCAAATCTACAGGTAACAGGATGGGAGAGAACATCCCAGGGAAAGTTGGGTCCCAAACTTGCCAATCTTGGGTCGTTGATTGATCCAAAGCAGTTGGCTAACCAAGCTGTGGACTTGAATTTATCATTGATGAAATGGAGAATAGCTCCAAGTCTTGATCTAGAAACCATCAAACACCAAAGGGTTTTGCTATTGGGTGCTGGTACGCTTGGAAGTTACGTTTCCAGAGCATTGATGGGTTGGGGAGTAAGAAAGATCACTTTTGTGGATAATGGGAGAATTTCTTACTCAAATCCTGTGAGACAGCCATTGTTCAATTTCCAGGACTGTTTTGCTGATAACGGCCAGGGTTCTAAGAAGGCTCTAAGAGCTAGCGAAGCTTTGAAGGAGATTTTTCCTGGCGTAGAATCGCAAGGGGTTGAACTTGAAGTCCCCATGATTGGCCATGAATCCAACGAAGAGAACTTCAATACTCTTTGTAGGCTCTACGATGATCATGATATAGTTTTTTTGCTCATGGATTCTCGTGAATCACGTTGGTTTCCGACAGTTCTTGGTGTAGCCAAGGATAAATTGGTTATAAATGCCGCTTTAGGGTTTGACAGTTATCTAGTGTTAAGGCACGGGACACAATCTGTTAATCTAGGATGCTATTACTGTAATGATGTTGTAGCTCCCAATGACAGTTTGACTGATAGGACACTTGATCAGATGTGCACGGTGACTCGTCCTGGAGCAGCACTTATGGCATCATCTCTTGCAGTCGAGCTCATGGTTTCTGCTTTACAAAGTGAGGGTGGTAAGGACTCAGAGGCTGGGAAAGCTGGGGTTTTGGGCCAAATTCCACATCAGATTAGAGGGTTCTTGAACACTTTTGAACAAATAAAGCTCTCTACCCCTCGTTACAAACATTGCTCGGCTTGTTCAGAAGGTGTTGTAGAAAGGTTGAAACAAGAGGGGTGGGAGTTCATTAAGAGGTGCCTTGAGGATACAATATATTTGGAGGATGCTTGTGGCTTATCTAAGATAAAAGAGGAGGCTGACAAATTGGAAATGTTTGACGATTTTGACGATTTTGATATAGAAGGTGGGTTAAGTTAGGTAAGGTTAATATATATATATGGTGTGGTCCCCTGTCTAAATTTCTTTTTGCAGCAGTTTTTGATTTATTATACTTTAATTTTTGCAGCGATAGCGCGACGCGAATTTCTCTGTTTATCTCTATGAACAGCCCTAATACACATCCTGATCTGTATCGCCAAACACACGATATAGTGGGGCTTGCAAACGATCCATACCTTCTCCAAACATGTGTATCACACCCACTTAAATTCCAAAAACTCAAGTATCACAGTCTCAAGGATCTTGACGATATAAAAATCCAACAAGCACTTATAATTAAGGATCTCTTATTTGTTCTTCTAGGGAACGAAGGACAATCTGTCCGTTTAAGTGAGAAATACGACCCCAATGATGTAGACAGTTCCATTGCTGGGCCAGAATTTAAAATTGCCAAATTCCTCGATGTTTCTTTGAAAATTGTGACAAAAAAAGTGATAAAGTATGGTAGATTTTATTGTTCACTTTCAAACTTCATAGAGCACTACGATAATGAAACCTTTGGACGTGTTGTACAGAACTTGTGTCGAGAGATTGGGAACTTTCTCAATATTTATGAGAAGCTCATTATTGATATTGAGTCACAGTTTAAGTTCAACGTAGGATTCAATTTGAATGCGTTAGAAAGTATGTTAAACGAGCATATTTCTATTCATATGGCACACTTGTATGAGTTAGCAAATATGGTACATCTGGAAACTGTCACACGTCAAAGAGAACACTCTAGGAATTACGATCAAATGTTTGATGAAACCAACGTTGATTTGTACGTGGACCCTATAAGGTTCAATGTTTGTAAAGGAGGGCTAGTACTACAGATGATCCAACTGAGAATCAAAACGTTCAAAGGTGACACCCCATCAACGACATTTTTGATGAAACTTTTCGAATCAGTAAGTAAAGATTATCTCAATTCATTAAACCAGTGGATTAGTACTGGTTTAATTGATGATCCGTTCAAGGAATTTTTAATCAAGCAAACAGAATTTCAAAGTTTCTTACAACCGCTGATGCAGATTTACTGGGACGAGATCTTCAAGTTTCGGTACGACGGATTAATTGATCAATTTCAAAATAAAGATATTCAAAATAAAATTCTCTTGACGGGGAAGTACTTGAATATATTTAAACACTGCACTGGTATAGAAGATTTCAAGTGCTTCGACGAAACTCTAGCGCCTGTTCAGAGTATCCTCAGTCAAGATTTTGAATTAAAAATCAATTATTATTACAAGAGAGCCAATAAGTTGTTAATGAAGTTGTTGTTCGATGGATACGATCTCGTCCTGGTGACAGCCTATTATCTGCGAGTATTTCTTTTGAATCAGAGCGTTATTGATAAGTTTATTGAGAACAATTTGGGGGATCTACTGAAGAATAAGTTCAAGATTTCTATCTCAAAACTAACCAAAAATTTTAATACCATAATATCTAAGCACAATATGGCTGAGATTTCTCAGTATCAAGTGTTAAATAACCGACTCGAGTTTTCCATAAATACCCTTAACTTTTACGATTTGGCGAAAGAAGTATTGGCAATTCAACCAATTAATGAGGCCCGTACATCCAATGAGTTAGTGAGAGAAAGCATCAAAAGAAGGGATCGGATTGGGACCCAAATTCCTGGTTCTCAACCCCATAGTGCCGAGTCTCATGATAATCCAGTTTCTGGCTCCCTCGATTCAATTGCGGTAACAAAATCTGATCTTCAACATATTGATCAATTTACTGCACTTGGAGCCAATCTAAATTTAGATTTACCGTTCCCGTTGAATCTTGTAATCAACTACAATTTTAACCTTCAGTACCAGTTAATTTTCAACAATCAACTTTTTTTCAAGTACATCGACAAACTGATCAACAGTACGTGGAAGGAAATCAGTCTCTCACATGTGTGGAACTATGGAGGATTTGATGTAAGGGTGAAGAAATGGATTTTAAAGAGTCGAGTTTTGCTTAATCGGATGAGAGATTTCATTAATGAAATGCATCATTATATCAGTTTAGAAATCATTGATAGAAATGACAATGAACTAAAGAAATACTTGAATAGCCTTGTTCATACACTCCAAGAGGAGGCACTAGAGTCCGATTTTAACATTAATGATGCTCCTGATTCATCATTCGTTAAAGGATTGAGCAACCATTATCACGATTTGTTTAATGTCAAGACAAAAGAGCATATTGATGAAACTGAACTTATTGATTTGAACAATTTGTCAAACAAAATGGCGTCAATTCTCAATAATATTTTGAGAGATTCGTTTTTGGTTCATGAACAAGTTATGGATGATCTCCAGAAGCTTTTGTTTCTTATTGTTCTGTACACTCAATTTCTTAGCAAATTAAAGCTGTCCTTGATCATGATGGACGAAGAGTTATTTTATCAGTACAAGCAGGTGTACCCTGAGTATATGGAGGTCAAGGAGATAACTATAAGTCTGAAACAGACCATTTATACAAATTTGAATCAGGAATTGGTTAATTATTTCGAAAGCTTTAATAATTTTTTAACCAAGTTTATGACTTGTATTAATAGTAATCTTGATAATTCGAGTCAAAACTTCCTAAATTTGTTTGAATCTTTGGAGAGTTGTTTCCCAGAGTATTAAGGAAAGTTTCCCTGAGCATTAGTGTATATTAGGTAGAGTAAAGAAGATAATGATTAATCTGTAAATTGTGCACTCCTTCATGTATTCCCTATACACCTAAACGTTGACATCATTGCGCCTCTTCATCTACTTGTTCATTCAAAACCTTGATGATTTCTTCAGTTTCTTTATCTTGATAAACTTTGAAACCTTCATCCTTCGTTACACTAGCTAATTGAGCATTCTTACAATCTAATTTTTCTTCCATCACTTGTTTTAAAATTTTCAAGACCAAAACTTCAGCTTCTTTAAGGGTCAAAGACTTGTGATATTCATTTTGTAATTCGGCTTGTGCACCTTCCAGTCCTGACCCAATTGCCTTTGCATCATACCTATAGAACGTACCACTAGGTTCAGCGTGATATAATTGAGGCCCGTTTTCATCAACACCAGCGATCAAAAGAGCCACACCAAAAGGTCTCGACATCAATCTTTTTTCACCACTAGCTCCTTCACCAAATCTTAAAGCTAAATCACAAACCAGTTGAGTTAAACTTTCAACTTGAATAGGTTCATCATAATAAAAGTCATGAGTCAAGGACAGAACACGGGCGTGATCAATCATGGAACGAGCATCGGCTGTAAGACCCGACATGGCACAACCAATATGACGATCAACTTCCAAGATTTTTTCAATTGATGAATGTTCTAGTAAAGGAGAAGTTACTCTTTTTTCCACACCCAAAACTACCCCTTCACTGGTGGCAATTCCAATGGCGGTGGAACCGAGCTTGATAGCTTCAAGGGAGTATTCGACCTGGAAGAGACGACCTTCCGGTGAGAAGGTAGAAACCCCTCTATCGTATTCACTTCTAGTTAAGAACATAGTATTGATTAAATTTGGTGGCGCGAACTTGATGGCAAGAAATCAGTGCGACCCTACAGATTCAATACAGCTGAGTTAAGTTTTACAAATCTTATATCTTTCTACACAACACCTCTACACACAACTAAATTAAGCCTTTGGTGCTAATTCGACGATCTTTTCAGCAGCAGGATCTAAATCTTCAAAAGCAAATAATTTTAATCCGGAGTTATCAATTAATTCCTTAGCCTTTTCCATATTAGTACCTTGTAATCTAACGACAACTGGGATGTCCAAGTTGAAGTTCTTGGTAGCAGCGATTAAACCTTCAGCAACGTAATCACATCTAACAATACCACCGAAAATGTTGACGAAAATACCATTGACCTTTTTATCAGATAAAATTAATTCAAAAGCCTTTTCGATGGTTTGAGGAGTGGCAGTACCACCACAGTCCAAGAAGTTGGCTGGTTCACCACCGTATAATTTAATGATATCCATAGTGGCCATAGCTAAACCAGCACCGTTAACAATGTTAGCAATGTTACCATCTAATTTAATGAAGTTTAATCCATACTTTGAGGCTTCAACTTCTTGAGGGTCTTCTTGAGTGGCATCTCTCCAAGAGAAAACTTCCTCTTGACGGAAGTCGGCGTTATCATCAAAACCCAATTTAGCGTCCATGGCCAAAACTTCGTGTTCTGGAGTTTCAGAAAGAGGGTTGATTTCGACTTGGGTACAATCACGTTCGATGAAAACCTTGTACAAGTTTTGAACGGCTTTAGCGGCGTTTGGAATGGCGGCTTCGGTGTAACCCAAAACAGAGGCGATATCGGTGGCTAATTTATCACTAACACCTTCGTCTAATGGAACGCTGAAGGTCTTGATGGCATCAGGGTCAGAAGCAGCAACTCCTTCAATATCCATACCACCTTGAGCAGAAGCAACAATCATTGGAGATTGGGTGGATCTATCCATCAAAATTGCAAGGTAAGCTTCGGTCAATGCATCTCTTCTTTCACAAATGTAAACAGCGGTAACTTCTTTACCAGCAGCACCAGTTTGTTTGGTAATTAATTTATGGTTTAACATCTTTTCAGCTAATTCTTTGGCTTCTTCAGGGGAAGAAATCAATTTGACACCGCCCTGGAATCCGTTATCGAAATGTCCTTTACCTCTACCACCGGTCAAAGCTTGAGCTTTAATGACTAATTCATTGGTATTAAGAGATTGAGCAGCTTTGAAAGCGGCTTCTGGAGTGGTGGCAGCTTCACCCTTTGGGATTCCTACACCGTATTGTTTTAAAAGAGCGGCAGAACGGAATTCATGTAATGATAAGAATCTCTTTTGAGTTAACTTTTGAGTACGTGCAATTGATCTAGATAACATGTTGCTGAAGTTGAAGAAATTTGTCGATTAATTGAAATAAATACTGCGGGTCTTTTTTTTTGTGTAACGGGGGGTAGTGTACCGGAATGTCGTTGAAAAAGCTTTCCCCCCTCCCTCGGGAGTGGTTCCGCATAGTGCCGGGATAGCTGGGAGATGGACGCGTTGGATGCAGACGACATTTCTGGGTCGGAATTGGGGCAGTAGAAGAACAGTTGTGAAGCAGTCGGAAAGCAGTCGGAAAGCAGTCGGAAAAACGCTGCCAAGCGACACGAACGACGCACCAGTCGATGCCTCGTGTCTTTTCCGACCAATGTGCAAAATGCCCAGCAGTCTTGGAAATCTCGGATCATCTCTTGGAGACATTTTTGATATATATAGTCCGTGCTCGGATCGCCTCGGCATCACTGAGGGGAGTGAAATTTGATCTCTCACTGCTAAAGAACATGGTGTTAATTTACAAGCCGATACATTATATAAAGTCCCATGGCGTCCACATTTATAACTATCGAACTTTAAACTTTTTTTGGTGTAGTTTATGCAAATTCTCAATTGCCGCCAAACTTCATTCTCCAGCATCCAATTTCATGCCTTCACCATAGAAATGTTATAGTAAGGGGGGGGTGGGAAATGGTGCAAGGAGGAACACATCAATAAGCGAAAGTTAAAGTTATTATTGCCTTTCAGTATTTTATTCCCAGTTCATAAAATTCAGTACTTTCTAACTAATATTTTCTCAGCTCATTAATATTACCCGGTTCTTTTTTTTTGCAACAATGTCTCAAGTGCAGGAAAAAGACCTGATTCGAATATACAGAATTCTCTAGTCAAAACTCCGTGCTATTGGACACTGACGACACATTCACCACACACCGAGAACACAGTATTCAAGTCTCTATCTTGATTATATTCACACTTCCACTTTTGTGCGTTCCAATTCTTCATTATATTTCTCTCTATAGCTCATAATTTTTCTTATCTTCTCATCGCGAATATCAAAACTTTACCAAGATGAAGCACGTCACTACTAAATTTGACGATGACGACGACGTTCTTGCCAGATCGCTTGCCAGGGCCAAGAACAGAACCAAGCAAGATGACGAAGAATACGAATCACTCTCGTTTGGCTCGTTGAATTCTGCTCAAAAACAACTAAATTCCCAATCAAATAATAATGGAGAATCTCCTAGTTCGTCCAAAACGCATAAACCTCATTCAGATAAAGCCCATTCTAACAGAAATCATCCAAACCATCAAAAACAAAAGAAGCATAAACACGCTCCAACTGAGACCTCATCTAAAAAACCCGTTTCAAAGATTCGTAATTTAAATGAGGTTTTAAATCCAAAGTATCAGAAACTTCACCAAGATATAAGATTCGATGCTGCTTATGGTAAAGCCGATTTACGTGAAGCCAGAAAGAACTATTCCTTTTTAGATACTTATCGTGAGAGTGAAATTGGCGAGTTACAAGCTCTTATCAAGAACAAACGATCTTTCAACCTCCTTCTGTATAAGGAACAAGAAGATGCCCAGAATCGCTTACAAACTCTCAAGTCGAGACTCGACACACTCAAGAATCGTGACTTGGAACATAAGATAATGGACGACTACAAAAAGGACCAGATGCAAAAATTCAGGGAAGGTAAACAAAGCACTCCTTATTTCTTGAAGAGAAGTGAACAAAGAAAGATGATTCAAAAGGCCAAGTTCGATGCAATGAGACCACAGCAGAGAGAGAAGGTGATGGAGAGAAAGAGAAAGAGAAAGTTGGGTAGAGAGTTCAAAGAATTGGAATTTAGAGGTAATGAGAGGTAGAGGTGTTAATAGTTACGATAAATGCATGCAGAATGAATGAAAGTATACAGTTGAAGAAAGAATGTGTAGGCAGCAAACACGGCATCGAACTGGAATAGGGGCGTCGTTAGCTTCACGGCTGATGGTGGATTGTTCAATTCTCAATACTTTCTCTTCTCTAGTTCATCTGCCCTTTGATTTCTAACAATTATATATTCGTATACAAGACAAAACACAACTATATGACAAGACTTAGACATTAGTTCTAACATCGACAACTACTTCTCCTACAACTTTCCGCTAATTATACTCGCTCAAAATACTGGCACGAGCTTCTTCTTCGAGCTCATAGTGACACACCTTCTGGCAAAGCTTTCGGATAATGGCTTAGCTTCTACTTCCTCTTCAATTCGTTCTTAACCCAATCTTCATAACTGCCAACGTAGTTCCCCCGTTTCTTGTACCCAAAGGTTTTAGCTAAATCTTCCGCTGCCGTACTTCTAATACCAGCAAGACAATAAAAGATCAATTCGTTATTTGGTGATGGTTTTGCAAATCCGAAGTTCTCTTCGAATTCTTCAGCTGAAAGCCCCAAAGCTCCAGGGCTGCTCTTAAATGGGATATTAATGGCTCCGGGGATGTGACCTTCTTCATATTCAACTGGTTCACGAACATCTACAATTATTGGTGGGTTTTTGCCTCCCGTAGCAGGGACGGATCCGGACTTGACGATGTCCTTGAGATCGTTATACTGGTACACTTTTGCTTTACATTCTTCAGAAATAACACTGTAAAATCTGGTAAAACTGAGATTGGATTGTGAAGTTTTGATCAAGTCTTTTGGCGGTTTATGGAAATTGAGATTCTTGGAAATCAACGGTCTGGCAGTTCTCACACTGGCCATTGCCAACGGTACGAGTTTTCTAGTACCGAACATGGTTTATTGATGATGGAGGGTAAAGGCTGATTATGGGATAAGAAAAAGTTTTCAGTCGCGAATGGGTGCGACTAGGGAGACACCCCGTGAGCGATTGTTTCGGACTACCCCCACCGGAGAATCGTGGTACGGAGTGCGGTACTGAGTGCGGTGAGTCATCGGGCGAAATCGGGCTTGGCTGCAAACAGATAAGAGTTCATCTAACGATCTTCTACTACACTTCTAATTAATATCTATTTTCATTATACACCGTTGTGTTGAAACGGACAGTCGTTATCATAAGGTTGAACTAACTAATTCTCTAAAACAATCCATCAATTTCTCCATCTTCATTCACTTCCACATTCATGAAACCGCAATGAGTAGGCAAACCAGGAATTGTTTGAATCTCTGCAGCCAATGCATACAAGTATCCAGCACCAATAGAAGCTCTAACGTCTCTGATTGGGAACTTGAATCCAGTTGGTACACCTTTCAATGCTGCATCATGAGATAAAGAGTATTGAGTCTTGGCAATACAAATGGGTAAGTTTCCAAACCCTTGCTTGGTATACAAGTCAATTTTCTTTTGGGCTTCGGGTAAGAATTCAACTTCAGCTGCCCCGTACATCTTTTGAGCAATAGTGGTGATTTTATCTTCAACTGATGGTTCAGTGTCGTATAAGAAGTGGAAATTTTTGTCTGGAGAATTACAAGCATCAATAACACCTTGAGCCAAATCAACAGCTCCTTTACCACCTTCTTCCCAATGGTTAGAAACGATGGCATCAATGGCACCGTATTTCAAAGCTTCCTCTTTGATAATCTCGTGCTCTTTATCAGAGTCAGATGACATCTTATTAATGGCAACAACCACTGGCAATCCATAGGATTTGGCATTCTCTATATGCTTACCCAAGTTAGAACATCCGGCTCTTAATAATTCCGTGTTTTCTTGAGTGTACTCAGCGGCCAATGGAGCACCAGCCTTGACTTCTGGACCCCCTCCGTGCACCTTCAAAGCTCTAACTGTGGCAACGATGACAATACAGTCAGGCTTCAATCCTGATGACCTACACTTGATGTTCATGAACCTTTCACCGCCCATGGTGAAATCGAACCCAGCTTCAGTAACCACGTAACCTTCTTGTTCTTTCTTTTCTTCAGCACTTAACGAAGTTGAGGTACCAGCTAACTTCAAAGCCATCTTATCGGCCAAGATAGATGAGGCACCAATAGAGATGTTAGCAAAAGGACCAGCATGGACAAAGACCGGAGTACCCTCCAATGTTTGCATGATATTAGGCTTAATAGCATCCTTCAATAAAGCAGTCAATGCACCAGCGCATCCAATATCTTCACAAGTAATTGGAACACCGGCTTTGGAACTGGCAACAACCATTTTACCCAATCTTTCTCTCATGTCTTCCAAAGAGTTGGCTAAGGCCAAGATAGCCATACATTCAGAAGCGACGGTAATGTCAAATCCAGTCTTTCTGGTTTGCCCCTTTTCAGTTGGTGCTTCACCAACAGTAATTCCTCTCAAAAATCTGTCATTACAATCTACGACTCTTCTCCAGGTAATGGTTTCTGGATCGATATCTAATCTAACGAATTCAGCAATTTCTTCTTGGGTTAAATCGTCTGGGTTAGTCTTGTTAATACCCAATTTCTGTAATCTTTTTTGCATACAGACTGGGAACTTTCTAACTCCCTTCTTGGCAGGTACCAATCTTCTGTATAATGGACCATCTTTTTGAGTATTTTCATGGAACATTCTTGTGTCAATAGCAGCAGCCAACAAGTTATTGGCCATGGTGATAGCATGGATATCACCAGTGACGTGCATGTTGAACTCATCCATAGGAATGACTTGAGAGTACCCACCACCAGCGGCACCACCTTTAATACCAAAAGTAGGACCCATACTTGGTTGTCTAACATTAGCAAAAACGTTTTTTTGCAAATGAGCACCCAAAGCTTGAGCTAAACCAACAGTGGTAGTACTCTTACCTTCACCTAATGGGGTTGGAGTGATACCGGTGACCAAGACGTATTTACCGTCATTCTTGTTTTGCAAACGCTTTAATAAATCTAAAGAGACTTTGGCCTTGTAGCTTCCAAAAGGCTCTAACTCACTGTCTAAGATACCTGCTTCCTCGGCGACTTGGTCAATCTTCTTAGGTTCTTGGGCTCTAGAAATTTCATAGTCGGAGGGAACCGGTTTTTGTAAATCTAATTTCAATGGATTGGTGAATTTTGGAGTTTGGTTGTTGTGCGCGTAATGATTTTTTGCAGCCAAAACTACGTTATCTAATAATGAAGCAACAGTCATTGGGCCCACACCACCTGGAACTGGGGTGATTAACTTGGCCTTAGCAGCACATGATTCAAAATCGCAGTCACCAATCATTTTGCTACCCAGTTTTTTACTGGCATCTGCAACAAAATTGGTGCCTACATCAATAACGACAGCGCCGTCTTTCAACCAATCACCTTGAACGAAGCCTGGTTGACCTATAGCAGCGACCACGATATCGGCGTGGGACAAGAAGGCCTTGAGCTGCTCGGCTGGGGTTTTGGAGTGTAAAACTGTAACGTTGGCGTTATGCTTCGTCAAGATTTGAGCCATTGGAGCCCCGACAATGTCACTACGACCCAACACAACAGCGTTAGTGCCTTCGATGGTAACTTTGCTGCGTTGCAACAAATTTAAGATCCCCTTTGGAGTACACGGTAAAAAATGAGGCTTACCGCCCTTTTTATTCAACTCGCCCACGTTGAAAGGCCCAAATCCATCGACGTCTTTATCAGCTAAAACGGTACTAGTTACCTTCGTCTCATCGATGTGTTCTGGAAGTGGTAATTGCACCAAAATACCGTCAACTGAAGTATCGGCGTTCAATCTGTTAACGGCAGAGAGAAGTTCAAACTCAGTTACATCAGCTGGTAGATTGATGATTTCACAATCAATCTTGGCCTCTTTTGCAGCCTTCAATTTCATTCTCACATATGTTGAAGAATCTTCCCGTTCTGCAACCTGGATTATTACAAGTTTTGGAAGAAAATCCGGATGTTTTAATTGAAGAGCATCGATTTCCGAATGGATGCCTTGACGGATGCCAGCGGCAATTGCTTTCCCGTCGATTAACTGAGCCATTTTTTTTTTCAATGTATGTGATTTGAAAAAAAATCGATTTTAATTTTCCAATAGAATTTTCACCAATTTTATCGGATTTTTCAGTGGATCAAATTTTTATTTTATCGATTAATTATACGAGTCAGAGTCATTTATTGAGGTTATTTAAAGAGGTTATTTCGGTCGATGTCAAGGAATCTACAGAGATGTTTTCCAAAGAGGACTTCCGATTGATGGTGTCAAGAATTGTGCCTGGTCCGAGATTAACTAAGTGAGTTATGTTTAAAGATTTGAAGGTGTTGATTGTGTTCACCCATTGAACAGGTTTAGAGTTGGCCGAAAGAACAGAAGCTACCGCGGGAGACACGTCAAACCCCGCGGTGCTGACCGTGCCGTTCTCGAGACGGGCTGTTGACTTCGCACCGTTCGCGGCGTTTGCAGTTTCTGGTTGACTCTCGCTCTTATCTGACTCTTTTATCGTTCCAGTACTATTATGGACGATTGGTGCAATGCCTGGACCTAGTTCTCCTCCCAATTTTTTCAACTCCTCCCAGTACTTTCCCAACTGTTCCTCTACCGGCTCTAAGACCTTGTTGTGGAAGGGGATCTCCACTGGTAACGTGACTACTCTTAACACTACTCTACTAAACTCATTTAGTTTCTGCACGACCGCTTCAATCTCCAATGTTTTACCTGATACCACGATTTGTTGACATGAATTGATGTTTGCGAGAATGCCGGCACCGGCGCAGGTTTCGCATACAATTTCAAAATCTTTCGGTCTAAACATGAGCGCGCGCATAGTGTAACCTGAAAGGGTAAGATTTTCCATCAATTCCCCTCTATGTCGTACCAATTTTAGTGCTGCACCGAGATTTACAACCTGACTTAGCACGAGGGCCGTATACTCACCTAGTGAATGCCCTGCCACCGCCTTCGCACCACGAACTAAATCTATGCCATAAACTTGTCGAAGAATTTCATTTATCGCGGTAGTTGTAAACAATATAGCCGGCTGGGCATTGCTCGTACGGTGCATATATTGAGCCGAGTTATTCATGAGGTGGGAAGTAAAATTGGCCCCAAGAGCCGTATTGGCTTCATCCAGCATGTGGGAAATGGCCGGGAGATGGCGAGCGTAAGGAGCTAGAAGTTGGGATCTCACAAAACCTTGACCAGGACAGGTGACAGCGTATAGTTTCATACAGCTGAGTAGGGAGACAAATCGATTACAATTAGTGCGAGCACTCGAACCACAACGCAAAGGGGGTCAGGCAGCTCTAATGGTGACTTGGGCTCGCGCTAGCTCGTCGCAAATTGCGCTGGAAAGTGGTAAGGTAAACATTTACCACGGAATCTCTTATCCCCCGCCCCGCAACGCCAGCCAATCAGATAGTTCACCACCACAGCCAAACACAACCAGCTACTGATAAGCAGAAGTATTTACAAAAGATACCATCGGCTAGAACTTTGAACACCATTTGTTTACTTTGTCTCTATTTCTCACCACATACTTCTCGGTACCAGCTCTCACCACCATCGGCTGCTACGCGTCTAGCTCAGTAGGCCATGATGATATTATTCCCCATCGCCTAGTTCTCGCTAACCTTGGCACCTGGGCCATGCTATACCATGCTTAGACTCGCCCTCGCCCAGTACCCCCGCTCTATTGTTCCCGCCTTATTGCCTAATTCGTCGCACCATAACCTTATTCGTGGTGATCCCACGGGATACCACAGTGATAATTCCACAGTGGGTCGCGGTAATTCCACTGCATGCACCCAATTGGCCCACATTTTGCCTTGCCGTGGTAGCACCTGGCACCCCTTGACCGCGCCGGGGAGCGCGCTCTTCCTGTGTTTACGGCACTTCTCGCCTTTACTCTCAAATCCCTCTCCGTCCCCCGTAATCCTTGTTCGCTCGCTCGCTCGCTCCCTCCTCGCCCTAATTATTTGTTTTTTTTATACCTTTCTTCTTAACTATCATGGAAGTAAAAGCTGCTAAAGACGCTCTCGTAGCCTCGCTTTTCGAATTATCTAGAGCTGCCCAAGATGCTGCAAGTGCCACTGCTAACTTATATAAAGTCTCAAACACCGACAGTAATGTCCCAATTGACTCGTTAAATAACCTTAGTAAGGCCATCAATATTTTGGTTGCAAGTATCGAACTTCCACCAAATGGAGTCGATTTTAAAAAGCCTGAAAAAAAGAAGAAGGCTGAAAAAGATCCAAATGCTCCAAAGAAACCATTGACTATGTACTTTGCTTACTCTTTCCATATCAGAGAACAGATTAGAGATGAAAGGAAGATTCAAGGCTTACCTCCTTTGTCCGCTATTGAAATGAATGCTTACGTCAAAGATCGTTGGAGTAAATTGTCCGACTCTGAAAAGGCTACTTGGCAAAAGAAGTATCAAGAAGAATTGAAGGAGTACAACATTCAAAAGGAATTATACAAGGCTAAGTTAGCTGGTGAAGCTGCCCCAAAAGTTGAAGAAATTCCAATTTTACCATCTGTTGAAGATGAAAGTAGTGATGAGGACAGTTCATCTGGTAGTGAAATTGAAGTTGAAGTTGAAAAAAAAAAGAAGGAAAAGAAAAGAAAACACGGAGAAAAGGGGGAGAAGAAGAAGAAATCCAAAAAGTGATTAATTTATTGTATTGATGTGTTTGTATGTTTATGTATTATAATGTACTGAGAATAGTGTTTGTTTCCAAAAGCGTAAGTCAAGTAATGTTTCACGTCAGGAATGGGCCTGCTATTGTCTTCTGAATCAGCCATGAAATTAATTGGTCTACCACTACATACAGTCTGGGACCTGGGGTAAACAGTACACTAGAAATAGTCTCACTACTCCTAAGTACACTAAACCAAGAATCATCTTGTACACACTACCTGCACCTATACAAATTCTGCTCTTTTCCTTTCTCTCTATATATTCATTATACCATCTGTATATTACTAGCCATGACCTGCTAACCTTAATTCTTTCTCTTCTGCTTCCCGATGTGCGCCTTCAACACTTTCTGGCGGTCTCTTAATGATAATCTTTGCTTACCTTGAACACTACGTTTATGAATCATCATAACAAAGTTCTTCTTTCTAGCCTTTTCTCTATTGGTAGTAGAGTGGGGTGCGTCTCTTTTACCCTTACGTGATCCAAACTTTTCTCTTCCTTCACGACCTTCTTTAACATGTTCGAGTCTTTCTTCCTTGGTTTGCTTGAACTTGACGGTACCGACTAACTTGTCTCCGTCAACCGCATCATCCGTCTTGATACCCATGTACTTTTCGACACCCGCTTGAAGTCTCAATTCATCTAATTTAGCAAAATCTGCTGGGGTTAAGACCTTGGTGGAAAGAATTTCATTCATAGCCTTTTCCGCTGCTTCTGGATCCACTGGTACTTGTTCAAGTTCTTCACCTTCATTTTCACTCTTTTTAGTTTTCTGCTTTTTGCGTGGAGTTGCATCATCTTCACCTTCATCTTCGGATAAATCAAGCTCAGAATCATCGCTGTTCTCTTGCTCCTCTTCTTCCTGTTGTTGTTCTTCTTCTTCTTCATCTTCTCCTTCTACTTTATCATCATCAGAATCGCTCACGTCGTACTCTTTATCTGATTCGATAGTAACCCAGTCACCCTCGATTTCTTCATCATCGCTGTCTTCATCTTTTTCAACAATTTCCCAGTCTTCTTCATTTTCTTCTTCACCGAGTCCCTGCTCTTCCTTCCATTTGGCTAATAACTCAATACCAGGAATAGAAGTGACCGTTTTCTCAATACCGAATTCTGGTCGCTTACCCTTATCACTTCCTTGAAGCTCAATAGATGCTGCTTTACCTCTATCCTTTCTCTTTAACATTTCAGGCGCAACTTCTCTATATAACCCAATCAATGATCTGGCAGCAGCCATTACAGCTTTAGCTTTAGATCCCTTATATTCTGTCAAATCTTGTAATAATGTAGCATCAATAGCGAGGGGAGCTCTTGATAAAATTTCACGAATGGTGTTAAGACCTGCACTGGCAACTTCTGCAGAAACACCGTCACTTACGAACTCATCAGCAATTTTTCTAACTACTGTAGAAATAGATTCCGGTGGTACTAAATCATGGGATGCTTGGGCTACAGCTGCCATTATTTGAGTCACGTTGGTTTGTTTTGGAGTCAAGTATTTCATGAAGAAGGAATAAATTCCCAATACAGTCAACTTGTGTGAACCAATCAATCTTGAAATCAAATTCATAAAAATAATCTTCTGGTCTAAATCGAATTTGTTACCATTTTTACCACTTAAATGATCATTGAATAACAGTTCAGCAAATCCTTGAGGATCTCTCAATAGGTGAATGGCAGAGAAATTGAGGAAATATTGTGTGCTCTTGTTGTTCTTTTTCTTAACAGCTTTTACTGCTTGTTCAAGTTTTTTACCTCTTTTACCAGTTTTCTTATTAATTTGCATTTTATGTTTTAATGCACTCATGTCAACTGAATCTTCATCGTCAGAGTTTTCTTCAAAATTTTCTTCTCTCTCTTTATCAGCTCCCAAGAAAAACCTGGCACCAGCAATGGAAACCTTGACTTCTGGATGCAAGGCAGCTTGAGTCATGATTTCGACTGTCCTAGAGTCATCCCAGATACCTCTTCTCCATAATTCCCTGGTAAGTTTGGTGGCCCATAAACCTTGGGTATCTCTTTGCTCTAACAAATTGAACAACAATGCTTGAGTGGACCGATTTATCTTTTGATTTTTGGCACCGATATTAACGGCCTTCAATAAAGATACTAAAGTACTGTAGATCTGATGACGTAAATTCTTTGCGTGTTGTCCGGCAACTGTGGAGCTTCCATAGGCGGATAAAAGTGGGAATATCGTTTGAATAAGGTATTCTGCTGATATAATATCTTTATTTCTTAACATAGTCAAACATTGAATGATTTTTTCCCTTAATTCTGGAGACAAATCTTTGTGGTTGTTTAAAAGCAAGCTTTTTAAATCATCTGGAAATTTGGCAGTTTCTTTGGGGTAACAGTTACAGACTGCAGACACAAAACTAATCAATTCACCAAAATCTTGAAAATTACTGGAATCAGGATTAGTTAAAAATATATCTCTGAGCGATTCATAGTGGGAAAACTGTTGTAAAAACTCTTCGTGGTAAGACTCTGGATCACGTTTAAGTACGTTTTGAAGCAACGTAATGTTGGTGGGGAGAACTGCAACTCTTCTTTTCTTAGCCATGGCGAATAAATTATTTTAGTATCTCATCTCATCGCACTAAAATATAAAAGATTATGTAAGAATCCAATTAACTGTTTTTGCTACTGACCAACCAATCTGTATTATTTTTTCTCCATAAATCTTCTAAGAGCCATTCCTCTTGGCTTAATATGTTCTGTGAATATTTACTTATTAAATTTTTAATCATTCGTGGGCTGTTACCTCTCTTTTGTCCTAAATCAGTACTTCAAGTGCTAAATGCTTTGTTGTAAACGGCTGTGGTACATTATATATATTCAGTAGTATAATCCATCGTTCAAGTGCAGTCTGCTATTTACTACTATCATTAATTTTAATCAAATAAATTGGCGATCTTACCGTAGTCAAGCTTCTTAGAGTAAGTCTTCTTTGCGAGCATATCTGTAACGCTCTCAGCAGCGGATGAAGATTGACCCATGCTTTTAACTACATGGTTCACACCCATGGTATTGAGATCAATGTCTTCCTCTGTATTCTTCTTCCGTTTTTTACGGCCTCCGGAAGTATTACCAGCCAATTCGTCAGTTTCCAATTTTAGTCTCTTTTTCTCTTGTTCAATTAAATAATCTTTGAACATACTAGTCCAAGCCAACTCTTTGAGTTCAGCCAGTTTTTCATCAGCTATATACTCGTCTTCTTCTGCTTTTGAAATCTCATCATCTCGTAAGTCCGGATCAGAGGATACAAGATCTAAATAGTACAGTGTAGGTTTACAATACTTGACCAAACCCCTTGGCTTATTCTTGTCCATCTCTTGCTGTTGAGGGTCTGGTTCCTCACCAGCCTCATCCATTCTTACTTCGTCATCTCCTTGGAATCTGTTGGTGATAAGCTTTTCAATGGATTCAATTTCAGTCTCGAGAATATCCGGCTCAAATCCCAAATTGGCCATTTCCTGGTAGTATGAAGGTTTAGTTGGTCTTCGTTTCTGAGGCATACTGATATTCTTCTTAGCACGAGCTTTTTTGAGATCTTTGGTGGAAGAGAGAGAAACAAAGTGGGGGTCATTAAAATCGTCATCGCCAGAACTTTCAACATCACCTCCAATCACTAAGGGGTCAGATTCAATGTCGTTATCGAGGTCCACCGGCCTCTCAGAGTCCACCATTGTTCCAGTATCTTTAGGAGTATGGGGAGTTTCAGAATTCTCGGAGCTTGTATGAGTGTCCTGATTGTCTGCGCTAATATCGTCCTCGTTTGCCTCTTCTGCATCCACAAACAATCTCCCGCTGTCATCACTTCCTTCGTCATCCAGGAGGGACAATTCATCGTCCTTGAGTTTTCCTTGATTTTGACCAGCCTCATCTTTGTGCAACATATAAGCGACAGCCAATTTTTTTTTACGTTCTTCGATTTTACGCTCTTCCTCACGTATTTCCATTTCTAGAATCTGTTCTTTGTGTATTTGATCTTGGAGTTTTTTATCCTCTTTCTCTCGTAATCTAGCACTTTTATACCGTACTGAGATACCTGTGGGTTCGCTCAAGTCTCTAGTTCTTTGCGTAGCTCCAGCACTTGCAAGTCGAGCTGCACCGAGTCTGGGGATTCCAAGTCCCCCAAGTCGGCCTCCCACACTCGATTGTTTACTGGTCTTATTAAGCCCCCCTAGTCTGCCACTTTTCGCAGACAGTTTATTCATTGAAGAATCACCAGCTTTCTGAGTATGATTGCCGTGTTTTTCGCTTTCTTCTCCTGAAGGAAGAGTTCCCTCTCGTTTCTGCACGGCATATCGATGAGCAGCTTTAAGCTCTTCCAACCTTATTTTATGTTGTGTGATTTTGTTCTCCATTCTTCTTTTGTTCTTCAAATAAGATGGCGGTTTAGCAGCTTCTGCCATTGAGCCTTTGTCCCTGAAATCTCGTACACGCAAGCTACCAGCTGAAGTTCTACTAAATTCTACTAGTCTCATTTGAATTGTATCTTCTGAAACATGCGCAACGGAAACAATTTCCGAATGAGACCTTCTGAATCCGTTCATTCTAGCTGCTAACAACACGCATGCTCCCGCAACTCCAGCAGGTCTACGACCTTCAACGATACTATCTTTGGACATTCTTGCTGCTAATTTAAGTGCATCTTGTATGACTTGGTTTGTAGCGTTAGGTCTTTCTCTATCAAAGTCCAACCTTTCTGCAAAATGAGAAATGAATAAAGAAGGATCTGCCAAGGGGATTTGCAGAATATTCAAGTGTCTCACCATTTTTAAGAAAGTAGCTCCTAATGAGAACACAGAAATTTGAAGTCTACTACTAAAATCAATTAATAAATGACGAGTTCTCTCCTTTCTACAGGCAATATAAAGACAAGCAGCAGTTACGTTTTGAGACCGCCTTCCTTGAACAAAGTTGAAATTTAATGCAATTTTAAACCAGTTAAACGCAGAATCTGAAATATAATCAGGAATATTTAGAGTAGCAGCCATATCTTTGATGTTTCTCTTCCCAGTAGAAAGAGTCTGCTCACGGGAGTCCATGGCATTTTGGCGACCATGTATAGCTACCCGAGTTTGATCAGTTCCCATCATAGTACCTTGGACCATAGCACCACCACTTGCAGTTTCACCGAATGAGACTTCTGAAACGATCGGATTCTCATGAACAACAGTACCACATGATGAACAAGTGGTATTACCGGAGTTGGTTGACCTGTCGTTGATAAGACTGGGTTCTCCACATTTAGGACACAAATTATCTGGAAGTTTCATGGGTAATTGATTAAATCGGAATAACAATAATTCGCGATGAGTGAAAATCACAAACAGTTTGTAAACAATTTGGGTAATCAGTGCGATAAAATAGAGTTGTGGTCAAACGTTGATATTATGTGCTTCATGTAAACCTGAAATACATGAATTATTGTAAAAGTGATTTGGACTCTACAATATATACATCATGTTCTATCCCACATTGCAATACCTAGATTCTATTCTCTTATACCATTGGGTGCTACACCTCTTCACAGCTACTACTTTATCTACTGATAACTTATCTGTACTGCATACTACATTGAGGTGGCACTTTATCTCACATCCTTACGCATTTATTGTTGCCCCCCACCATGTTCAAGAGACATATTAACATCCCCCAAGGCCAATCGACTTATATTGAAAGAGCATCCGCCAGAGACCCTAGTAGAGTCGCCAGGGACGACAACTTAAGGTTCTTCCATACCCAGCTCTCTAAAGCTCACGCTATCTTATCTAATGATAACGGCTCACTTTTTATTGAAGATAACGATTCAAGTTTTGGCACTATTGTCAATGACAAATTTCTTCGTCCTGCTTTCCCACTCGAGATAAAGGATGGCGATAGAGTCGGATTTGTTCTTCACCGTTCATACACTGCTGTTACTAAAATTTTAGATCAATTTGTTGGTGAAGATCTTGTTGATTTAGAACATTTTGGCGATGCCAAAGTGATGCTTAACTTT
Organism: Yamadazyma akitaensis; assembly: GCA_030581475.1. Taxonomy (NCBI): domain Eukaryota; kingdom Fungi; phylum Ascomycota; class Pichiomycetes; order Serinales; family Debaryomycetaceae; genus Yamadazyma; species Yamadazyma akitaensis. The sequence goes on from JAKTTN010000010.1 coordinate 225,901, forward strand.
CAAGTGTTTGTTACCAGGAATGGGAATGACCTCTTCGTGGACTTCACTTCAACTGAAGACTGGTCTAGTCCAAAGGAGGACGATAAAAGTGTTACTGCTGTATCCGATGGTGATGTTGAAGTTACTAGAGTGACTGAAATTTTAGATGATCCAAACTTACAGAATGAGTCTGCTGCGCCTGATTATGGATTTTCTGAGTCTGAGGACGATGAAGAATACACAGAGCAGAATCTACAAGAACTGGAACTGGATTTGGATTTAATCGAAGATATCAATGGTTCCAAGGTTAGCTCTGACTCGGAGGATATTCCACTTGTAACTAAAGCTAACCACACGAGGGAGTCAATTGAAGTTATGTTTGCTAACCAAAGACAGGAGGCATTGCTCAAATACCTCAACACATTAGCTGCCGAGAGTGAAGATCTGAATTCTGATGAGATCCTGGACTCCGAAGGAGAAATCATTGTGCCACACGGAGGATTGGGTGTTTTCTATCAAATGGAGTACGACCCCGATTCGGATGATGAAAGTTTTGATGAAGAAAACCTTAAAGAGTATGAAGATAACTATTACAAGCTGCATCAACTTGAACCAATCAGTCTTGATGCAGACTCAGATGACAGTAGTTACTCCTGTGAAGATGAAGATGAAAGTGAAATTGATGACTTTGACAACGAAGAGGAGTATGAAGATTCAGATGAAGATTCAGATGAAGACCCTGAAGTTACATACTACACTTTAACTGAATCTCCCCCAACTAAATCTATCCTCTCTTCTATTGGTAAAGAAGTCCTCAAAGCTTTTATTTACTCCACTCTTACTATCGTCGCCTTGGGTGGTTATAGTATGTATTCGCAATCCCAGTAATGGAAATGGGGCAAAACATCTTATTTGAAGTTGCCCTTACAGTGTTTAGGTTTATAGGTTAGTTTGGTTTGGTAATGGTATACTATATGGAGATATATTACATTATTTACGATACATTTTCTTCCTCTTGTCCTCATCGAAGTCCATATACATAGGCAGTCCGTTCATTGGCAGTTGCATATTCATTGGCAGCTGGACATTGAGAGGCAGCTGGGCATTCATCATTCCCATGTTGGGACTATATTGTGGCAGTTGTTGTTGCTGGATTTGCTGCTGAATGTTTTGTGCTTGTGGTGGTTTTTGGTGTTGTTGTTGTTGTTGCTGCTGCTGTTGTTGTTGCTGCTGCTGTTGTTGTTGTTGCTGCTGCTGTTGTTGTCTCTGCCTAGCCAATTGCAACTGCCTGAGTCTTTGAAAATACTGGGGAAATTTCTGGATTAAAGACTGCTGCAAAGCTTTAGCCTGTTGCAAAGCTTGTTGTTGCTGTTGAGGAGTGAGACGTGCTTTATTTGGAGCGATACCACTATTTCCCATCGCCAAAAGAGCATTAACCTTTGCCTGGGCTTGTTTGAAAGTATTTTGATCGGCAGGAGATAGCATTGTTTGGAACAAATGCTGCTGTTGTTGTTGGAACAATTGTCTCAAAGCTTGTGCTTGAGGGTTTGCAGCAGGTGCAGCTTGCCCATTTTGTTGGGGATGTTGTACCATTTGATTATATTGTTGAGATTGTTGAGGAATCTGGGCCAGTTTAGGCCTCTGATTGAGAGGCATTTGTTGTTGAAGCTGTTGCATTCTTTGGTTAGGAATACTACGTCCCATCACTGGATTATTCAGAGAACTATTCATCTGGTTATTATTCATCTGGTTATTATTCATCTGATTATTATTCATCTGATTATTATTCATCTGGTTATTATTCATTTGATTATTATTCATCTGGTTATTATTCATTTGATTATTATTCAACTGAGTATTGTTCATTTGAGGGTTATTCATTTGAGCATTACCTGTTTGTGGAGACAAATAATTGAACTGTTGCATCTGATTGACAGGAGACATCTTTTGACGTTTAACTTGAGCAGCTTGTTGTTGCTGCTGCTGCCTCTGAGCCTGTAATTGAGCCTGTTGGACTGCTTGATTGGACAACTGCTGTTGGGCTTGTTGTCTCTGTTGTTGCATTCTGAGCTGCTGTTGTTGCTGCTGCTGTAATTGCTGCTGCTGTAGCTGCTGTTTTTGTTGCTGCTGAAGTTGTTGCTGCTGCAGAGACACCACCAGTTGTGGGGGCCTTGAAGTAGATCTCGAAGGGACATTAGCGTTGGGACCAATACCTGCACCTACACCAACACCACTAGAGCTAATACCACCGGCAGGAGGACTTTGTGAAACCATTTGTGGAGTTGAATTATTACTTGGAACTGCTCTATTCATGACTTTTTCCGGACTTTGACCATTAATATTACTATTTTGATTAATGGTGGAGATGCCTCCAGTTTGTGCTTGCATTGCGACAGTAGCGTCCTTTTGTGCCTTCTGTACCTCTTTCTTCTTTCTGATATCTTCAATAAATCTAAGCCTCATGAATTGACCAGTTGTAGACATAGTTGTAGGTAAGGAGGCCGATGGTAGAACATCATTACGTTTGAATTCTGGTGCTGCGGTTCCTTCTTTTGATTTGGAAGGGGTGGCGGGTGCACCATTTGTACCAGTGGCGCTAGAGCTTGAACCACTATTAAGCGAGGGTAAAGCATCAACCACCACCAATTTGGTATCTGAGTCGTCAGATCGTTTGTATTTGCTAGATAACAAGAACATGATTTCTTCGTAGTCGGAAGATTTGTGAAGAACCATTTCTTCCAGGTGTAGTTTTCTGCTAGGTTTATCGACAGCTTCTCTGTGAGAGAATTTTGGAATGAATTCATCAGTTTTTTCATCATATTCTAATTTTGGACCAGAGACTTCAGGTTTTAGAAGTTCATCTTGTAAATACGGGTTCAACGGCACTGAAAGATCTAGTTTTCTGTTGGTCAAATTAAGAATTTCTGACTCCATCTGAAGTGAAAGTGGGTCTGTGAATTTTGTTAGGGCTGAATCAGTGTGATAAAGAAGATCATAGTAGAGGGAGAGTTGGGTTGGTTTTAGGAGTGTTCTGTATGTTTTTGGTTTGGAGATGGGTGCGGTGCTTGTACTACCAGAAGTACTTCCAGTAGCTGTACTAGTCTCTTGTCTAGTATTACCATTAGTGGTACCAGTACCTGTAACCGCAGTACCAGAGGTGGTACCAGAAGTACCAGAGGTGCCAGTTGCTCCTGAAGCCATGACAGTTGTTGCTGTCAGTCCAGTAGTAGTACCGGTGGTGTTAGTCGCTGGAACCATATTCCGATGATCATAAACTTGTAAAATTAAACACCCATCATAACTCTTGATCGCAAAATCCTTAATTAATTCACTCATTTCTAACGGAATTTCTTCTCTCAAGACGTGATGCAAGAAGTCTTTCACCATTGGCGAGTCCTTGGGAATAACATTTGATTCTTGGGAGTTATTAAATTTATAATGATTTTCGTAGATATGAAATGTTAAAGATGGAGGGTATTTGGAGTATTTTCGTAAAATATCTTCTGATGAGGTTGCAAATTCATAGTTTTTTGCACTCAATCGTTTTTGTTTTAGTTGTTGTCTCATGAGAGCTTGTTGTTGAGTTAACTGGCCATTTCCTTGGTTAACATCATGGCCAACACCATTTAATTTTCCATTCACTTTAGCGTCCATTGAAAAATTCAAATGCGGTGAGTTATTGTGATGTGGACTGTAGAAAGGGCGTAGTATACACGGACGTGGTGCACGGATGTACTATACAGATGTATTCAAATAGGATGCACGTTACTATTGTCTGCCAGACGTAGAAATGGTACTAGTATGGTGAGCGCGGAAGGTTTAATTGTAGTAATAGAGAAGAGAACAGAAGACAGAATATGTCAAGCAGAAAAGTGTAAAAATACATGGAAATAAGAGGAATAATTAAAAGCATTACAGTATCGTACACTTCATTGTAGTAAAGACTCTCCAATTAAAAGGCCATCCTATAGAATGATACTTTTTTACCTTGAGTGGGTATGGTGTCTCCAGTATACTTAAAATAGGAGGAGTAATGTACATATTCTACACACAATATAGTCTAGCTTTACACAAAATTTCATGCTAGTACCACCAGCATTTAAGTCTTGTATAGCCCTTTAGTTTTCTATCATGCAATAGGCGGTGACACCCGATTTAAAAATAGACAGGTTTCCCCAACCGAATGTCTTGAAATTGTGTATCATCAAAGTCTCGATGAATCGCTGGTTAAACAAAACTCTAATAACTTGAACAACTTCATTCTATCCACCTCATTGAACACCCATAATCCATATATCTCTCCCACCAAATTTTTCACTATAATCAAATTATCATTAAGTTCCACATCCATCTGAACAATACCGCTGTTGTTCACACCCCGTGGGAAGTAGTGCTGTGTTACGTTATTGGGTAATAATCCAATAGACATGCACTCAGGATTATTTCTATTTAAAAGTATTAGACCATAGCAAAAAAGATTTTGCAAGTCCTGAAATGTAGGATAATAGTTATGCTGAGGAATCTGAAATGCTCTCAAGTAAAGTGATAACGTTCCTTGGAAATCAGTCTTATTCCACTGTTCTGTGTTTCCATCAAACTTGTACACCACACAGTAAGAAGTGTTATATAGGAGCTTTTTCACCGAGGGATCGTATCTACTGATGACGTTGAAATTGATGGTATTCTTATAAAGCTCTAGTGCTTTCTTTCTAGAGAGTTGTTCCTCTTTTTTCTTAGCCATGTTCTTCTATGTTACTACCTTAAATCTCTGCAATGAATTTTGGTTTTAGTTTTTTGAGATTGGAAGTAGTGCTTGGTATCCCGCACCGAGATTTTTTATTCAGCAAGCAAATAGTGATATAATTGTCGAAATCATTATAAAGTAGTATTTAATATTTCTTCGAATTGCCTGAAGTATCATGTTTTCCAGAACTCAATTAGGATTTTCCAGTCTTTCCCGTGCCATTACCAACGTTTCCCATGTGTCACGCTCCTTCCATGGCTCAGCCCTCAGATTAGTAGCTGCTGGAGATAAGATTCCCCTGATTCCATTGACCTACGAGAAAGTCGGTAACCAGATCAATCTTGCTGAAGAAATCAAGGACTCTAAGGCTTTGATTGTGGGTGTTCCCGGTGCATTCTCTTCAGGATGTACTCAATCCCACGTTCCCGGTTTTATCAATCACTTGGAGCAATTTGCAGCCAAAGGCTATAATAAAATTTACTTCATTGCAGTGAATGATGTATTTGTAGTTGATGCTTGGTCATCTTTATTCGATAATGCTCTGGTAAAATTTTTGGCTGACCCAGCGGCTGAGTTTGTTGGGGCTTTAGACTTGAAGTTTGATGCAACAAAGGTCTTTGGTAATGAGAGGAGCAAGAGATTTGCTCTAGCTGTGGAAGGAGGAAAGGTTACACAAGCATTTGTTGAACCAGAAAACACCCCAATTGACGTATCTGAGGCTACTAAAGTGTTAGCTAGTTTATAGAGACACTGTCTTGTTTAACAATATACTACACGTATAGCTACCAGAGTGAATAGTCAGTAGAATAATTGAGGTTTGGTAGCACCCTTGGATTTAGCAAAACAACATGGAAATTAAGGAAGCTTCAAAGCAAAGTTTCAGTGATATTAGTCGTAAGACTTCTATAGAAGCCACCTGTATAGCAAAACTAGTAAACGTTTTTAAGAAAAATTCTCGCAGCCATGATACGAGTACTAAATCCCCACAAAATCCATTTCCCTTATGCGTACAACTCCCTTCTCTATCAGTTCACATCACACACTGGGGAAGTTTCCCATAGAACTTACTCCTTTTCAAGGTCAGAAATACAAAACTCAAAAGATTGGATCTCTACTTACTCATCGGAGAAAATACCTGTAAGAGAGTTTGAAATATCATTCTCCAGAGCTTCTGGTCCTGGGGGCCAAAAAGTCAATAAGACCTCATCCAAGGCCACAGTATCACTTGAACCAGATCGTTGGCTCAATCCACAATTCTGCTACTGGATACCCAAACCAATTTTAAATCAACTACAACATAAAAAGATTAGATATGAAACAAAGTCCGGAGGGATATTAGTGCAAAGCGATAACTCACGAAATAGAGAAGTTAATGTGACCGAATGTTTCAACAAGCTAATCTCAGAAATCAAGCAAACAGTTTATTTCGAAGAAGAAGCTAGTGAAGAGGATAAGAAGAAATGGGCTGGGATCAAAGCTAAAACCAATGAGAGAAGATTGTTAGATAAGAAACGTCTAAGTGAACGGAAAAAAGGTCGGTCAAAGAAGTTTGATGTCGAATAAATCACTGCATGCATAAGAGTCAGAAATACATAATAAGTGTGTTCTTTTAATATAATGATAATATATATAACATGGGAAAATACGACTATCTCAATTTTCGTTATTATTTTCAATAAATTTTCAGATACCATTCTCTTGATACTGCAATTATGTCTGAGAACACGGCCGTTTTTTCCGCCATATCAAGTGCTGTAGAAGACATAATGGCTGCTGTACCTGGTGCTATCACCGGAGACGTCCTTTTAACACCATTGGATTTCTCCTACATTCGAAAGCCCGCTCTAGAACTAGAGCAGATCCCAAAAGATACTGGGAAGTATTTAATTGATTCAGACGACGAGTCTGCCCGGACTTTTAACGAAAGCTTAGAAGCTAGAATTACTGAATTTACTTATTTGTCATCTTTTGAATCGTTCGTTGATGGAGTAATAGACAATATCATACAAAACAGTAAAAATCCACTGGGTGAAACTGTTGAAATAAACTCTACAAAAATTGATAAAGAGCTTCTCAATGGTTACGGCAAACTAGCCATTGTTTTTGACTTGGCCATCTTCGTTGGTACAGAAACACCCAGTTTAAAGCGGATATTCCACAGATTGTCTTCAACTGTTACTGAGATACTACTTGAAATATCGAATTCTCATTTGGAAGTCTTATGGAACTACTTTGAGTCAAGAACAAGTATACTAGAAGGTAACATTTACGATAAATTGGTCACTAGTGATAGGATTGCCCTTCTTGAGTTATGTAATCCCTTGACCGATAAGTATAGAAATCGTACTAGCGGAACGAATTTTGGAACTAACTCAGGAACCAATTCGTACAAAAAGGACACTTTCAATGATAAACTACAAAGTAGAATCCGATTTTTTGTTAACAGACTTTTAAGTCTAGAAGATAACACCGGATTGAACAAGTACTACAGTACGTCTAATAGAAGTCTTCCTGAACTTCCTCTAGCAAGAAGGGGCGATTCCTTTATAATCGATGTCATGGAATGTTTGAAAGCTATTAGAGATCCGTACACATTCCTAAAGCCTTCTAGGAGCCATCTGTTGAGAAAAACATATAATTTGTTTTCCAAAATGTATGATCAATTGATGGATATGGAGAGGAACTACTTAAAGGAGACTAAACTTGATCAATTCTTGAAACGTCCGACACTTTCAGAGAAGGAACAAGAGTATCTTAGGGAAAAGTACAGTAACAAGGAATATTTTCCTGAGTTATACTGGCTAAGTGTATTCAATAAGAACAACCAAACAAAGGACCAAGAAGCCAAGAATGATTCAGAATTCATGTATCATCTCTTCAGTAGCCATAAATTAAGAGAGATTCTATTGATTCAAATTTTTTACATATCTTTCTTTTTTGCTGAAATGGGTGCTCGTAATAAGAAACTTTTTCAGAGCCATTTTCCAGTTCCAACAAGACACTTTGTAGATGAGACTCTTAGTGATCTTGATTCTAAACCGTTTCAGAACTTGCGTAAAGATATAATCGGCGATCTCCGTAAGATTGATACGCTGGTTTCGTTTACTCTCCAAACTGGGTTTAGATCTGAAAGGGCTTGGTGGAGATGGTTAACGTACAACAAAAATCCCAAGACTGGAAAATCTTTATTATCCGACAAGACTCTAACTGAAGATGAATTAAAAGCGACTAAAAATGAATTCGATGCATTATTCCCTATTAAAACCAAAAGATATTTCAATGTATATGCTACGCCCCAGTTGTCTAGGAGAATGAAGGGTAATATGGGGTTGGAAAATATTCAGATTAAAAGGGCGTACCCTGAAGATGATATGGAGCTTGAAGCTGATGAAAATGAGGATCAAGATGCAAAAAGTAGGAGGCTTTGGAAAAAATTTCGTAGCCAAAGACGTGATGATTGGTTCAGTTTTGATAAAATTACAAAGGATGTACTTGGTGGAATAGATGACGAAGAGCCTATGGAGTCAGAAGTAGAAGGAGATGACGATGACAACGAAGAAGAAAAGAAGGAGGCAGAGAAGAACGACGAAGAGAAGAACGGCGAAGAGAAAAACGGCGAAGAGAAAAACGGCGAAGAGAAAAACGGCGAAGAGAAAAACGACGAAGAGAAAAACGGCGGAGAGAAGAATGGCGATAAGAAGAATGGTGAAGAGAAGAACGGCGATGAGACAGTCGATGAACTGAAATACGATGAAGATGCGGTCGTGGAACAGAAGACGGAACATGAAAGTAAGGAACAGAAGAAAGAGGATGATAAACAAGACGAGGATGATCAAGAAAGGAAGGACGACGATCAAGAACAGGAGAATACTAATGAAGAAACAAAAGTGAAAGCGAAAGAAGAAGACAAAGGGGAAGATGCAAGTATGGAGCTCGATAATTAAGACAATCAATCTGTTGAACTTGAATTCACTGGACGCTACCTTAATTAAATTGGTTGCAAAAATTGACCGCATAGCGTTATTAATGTAATATAGGAATACACACACCACCCAAAAATCCACCATGCCGTAAGAATAGTACACTACTTTTGTAAAGGAAGCTCTTATAGTGTAACCTCTCTTTCACTCTTAGACTCGCGTGATCGCACTTACTCTTACTGTTGCCTTGCCCTTCTTCGCTGCATCTCTCGTCTCGTAAACTCATCTCAAAACGCGTATAGAATCACATTAAATCATCGCATCTTCGACTAATGAACTCACCACCTTTGGAAGACCGACCAATAACGCGGTCTCAATCCAAACTCTTGACGGAAGACAAGTCTGTGAGTTCATCCAAAAAGTCACAGAGCAAAAAGTCAAGGAATAAGAGAAATAAGAGAAAAGCCAAGAGTCAATCACCAGTTCCAGAAAAGAAGGCTAAAGGGAAAGCGTCTCGTAAAAAGCCTAAAAAGGACGAGAAGAAGGAAGAGGGAGGAGAAGACGAGATTGAACAAGAGAATGAAAAGGGAACTGTGAATATCAATGATACCGTGACACCAGATCTCAGCAAGGATATCCCGGACAAAATTGAAGAAAACCAAGATACGTGTTCCAGTGTTGGGTCAAACGAGACGGATATAATCGAAGCATACGAACCAAAAGAAGCAAACGTGGTGGAGAGCAAACCTATACAGCTGAAGGATGACACTGAAGCTCAGGAGATTTCACAGGGACCACATATTCAATCACATGATTATAATGGTATCCTTCCAGATTTAATGGGTGTAGATGAGAAATCACCATCCGGTGTTATCATCCATTCCACCCCACTGCCGGAAAAACGGATAGCTCAGACCCAAGAACAGCAGGAAACTCAGACAGATAATAGCTCGTTCCCCAAGCTTGCACCAATTACTGATGAAATGTTGGAGGATACCTCATTTGATATTCTGGAATTGAACTCATCTCCAATAAAAAAGGAATGTCTCCTTACCTCGTCTCCACTAAGGCATAAGAAAAATGTGGTGTTTTCAGATGATTTGACCAGTGATCTTCCGTTCCTCCCGGAAGATGGCCAACAAAGACCGATCTGTTTGACAGCTACTCCCAAAAGATCAATCTTGAAAGGTATTAGTCAAGATATTGCTTCTCCAAAACTTAAACGGTCCAACTTTTCTTCATCGTTCCAACCTGAACTTGCATCCTTCTGGTCGAAGGGTAATATTGTTCAATTACCTCGAGATTCACCTTATTTGGAAGCTCTTATCCACGGTAGTGTAGCGCTTTTGAAAACTTCTACTTTTGACAAAAGATTCGAAGTGTACGCGTCTTTAAATTACAATTTCCGGGCTAACCTTACGAACGACTTGATCCCGTTGTTAATCCCTAGAAGTCGGCAAATATCTCCGACAAAGGGAGTGCCCAATTCTCCTCTGAATCTCTCCGAAAAAAATTATTTAAGCATTTTGTCTGCTGTTATTCAAAGGGATATTACGATCATGGAGTCTCAGTTGGGCCTTTCCGACGATGAGAAGGAGAATTTACAAGATCTGAAAATCAAGAATGATCCGTTTTATACCCGTACAATCAGTCAAGCGTTGAAACTTATGGCCCATTTCATGATTGAACCTGAATTCAATAAGTATCTTAGCCTTCCAGATTTGAGGTGGTTCTACCATCATTCAGCAATCATGATGGTCAAACCAAAAGTTTCCAAGACTCTCGTAGCTCCATATCTCAACATCATCAAGGAGTGCAAATTCCCACAAAAAAAAAGAAGAGTATTATTCAATAATATGATCACCAACGCAAGCAATGTTGATATCCCAGAGCAGATGCTTTTTGCCATTTTGAATATGAAAAACTTTCCTAGCACCTCATTGGTTACAGAGCGTCTTACAGCTCTAAAGAACTTCGTGCTGAATTTTCCAGTTATGATGGTAAACAATTTCAAACATTGGTTCGAAGTTTTCTTGATGACTCTTTGTGATATTAGCTCTCCATTCTACTCTAAGGTAGTAGGAACGGGAGTGGTTGCATTGCTTGAAATTGCCAGAAGTTTTTTGAAAAACAAAGAAGTGAGTTTCATGGTTCAACTGTGTTTAGAACAGAAACTTGGTAGGGCTTTCAAATCATTTTCAAGCGAGTATGAGATTAGTCCAGATCAATTCGAGAAGCAGATCGTGACGAATTTTGATCTTCTTGTTCAAAGTATAAGAGATTTGATGTCTTGTAAGAGATACAAAGCAGCTACTGATATATGGGTAGGTATTTCTCTTCTAGTTGGTGACAGAGGTGGATTCAATAAATGGTCAAGGATGCACCAATGGACAAGAGTAATCACAGACGACTTGTTAACCATGGACCCATCCGCTCAAGCTTTTCTAATTTCTGCCTGGAGAGCTGTTGTGTACAATCTCTGTATTGCTGACCTCGACAAGTTGCAAACTTATGTTGTTTCTAAGGACATAGAGTTAGAGAAGGAGGAACACAGGATGTCTGGTTCATTGAAGGACAAGTTTGAATTATTGATGTCTATCACCAAAATGTACCTAAATGTAGACTTGGGCAGTCTTCATAAAGATGTTATAGATGCCTTGAAGCAGAATGTTCTTTCTATCATTTACAATCTTTTAAGTCAAAGAAACCAAAAGGGAGAACTCAATTCAATCTATTGGGATAACGTGGTGGCACCAATTTTGCAGTTATTTCTTAAGCCAGCAACGGATTTCACTCTATCCAACTTTGGTAGAAGTCTTCTTAAGGCCTTCACTACTGATGAAAGTGTCAGGTCAGACCAGAAATTCTACCCCTTGCGCTGTCTTTCTAATGAGAAATTGACCCTCGTTGATGTGTATACTATTGATAGAGAGTGGATTCAGAATCACTGGGAAAGAGTTATTGAGACTGTCCGTCAACCTCTAGTCCAAAGCGCTTTGGATCCCGGTTTCAAGCTCTCATTACTACTGACACTACCTGTGATTTTCGAATTATCAGGACAATCAAGAGAGCAGGAACTTCGGGCTTTAAACATGAGAAAAGGCGTGTATCAGCTTATTGTAGAAGCTTTTTCTGAAACAGAATTGCCGGACTTTTGTGTGCCAAAGCTTCTCCTGACGCTTGACAAGTTGTTTGGAATCATGAATTTAACTAGCTACGATGCTTTTGACGATAAATCACCTGATTTCTTGAATTACCTTTTCTCTAGAATCAAGCAGGGAAAAGCAACCAACAACGAGATTCTTCGTAATGTCTTGCAATCTTGTAGTCCAGATAAAAGCGTCCCGCTAATTTTATATTTATTGGAATTCAATTTGCAGGATGATATCCAAGGGTTCAACTTACCAGAGGAGCTAAAACTACATAAGGTTGATATCAGTAATATGCTAGAGGTAAGAATTATCGGCCGTTTGTTCGGAATGCTTACCGTTGATTATAACGCTTTTGCTAAACAGGTCATTCAGTGTGTGGTCTTACTATCTCCAACTGCTTTTGAGAAGACTTTGAATTGGTTGGCAATTCGTAAATGGTCACTTCCAGTGTTCTGTTTTTTTGTAATGTTGATTCACGATGCTCCATACAACTTCATGAAACAATTGTCTTTCAACCTAATTTTGCTCCGTTTCGAAAATGAAAGTACCTTCTTAGCTTTACTTAAATTTTTGGTAGAAAACCACTTGGACCTCGAACTCTATAACCTTCGCAAAGGCATATTGAAAGGTGTGGCGACAATGAGTAAGACTACCCAATCCGAATTTCAAGTTGTGTGGGACCACTACTTGGAAGTTTTGAAAGAAAGAAAAAATCATGTTTTACTTGATGCAATGATGGTAACCTACGTGGAGTTTGGATACAAGCTTCCTGAAGTTGACGAAGAGCAGATGGAACTCTATCCTAAATTGAAAGAAGCCCTAAAAGAGAAGAAGGATCTGTCTGAAGACGAGAGCGATATCAATGATACTTTCTCACTGGAAACAGGAAATGAATCAGACAACAATGACAGCTTCATAGCTTCAGAGAAGGAAGCCAGCAGCGAAGATGATATCAGCGAAAAGGCTTCACCCCCAAGAAAGAATTCTATTGATAAATTTGAGGAACCTTTCTCTATAGAAGGAGTACACTCACCAAAGAGAGTCTCTGGAGATAGTTGTCTTATTCAAAATAAGAGACACAAGACGGATCACTCACGTAATATTGCTCCATCGGAAGAACTCACCGCAGAAGAAGCTACCGCTGAATATATTATTTTACCGTCACAGGAAACAAACAAAGAGAGAGTCTCGATTCAAGTTGAACCATATGAAAAGGTTGGAGATATAGTCACTGGAAATTTAACTATAAGTCAAGATGCCGCTGAGGAAAGCGGACTAGACACTGTTGAAAAAACAAAGGGTATCATAAACACCAATCAAGTACTTGTTCCTGGATCTCTTCCTAAACCTGAATCGAGGCCTTGTCTAGCTTCATCACTAAAAATCAATTCACAACCTGCAAAGATTGTTGAACTTTCTGAACTTTTGAACGAAATTGATACAGAAACCTTGCAACAATTAAGTAATGCCGATACAGAAGACTTGGAAACCAAACTTCTTCTGTTCATGATGACTATTAAAAACTCAAAAAAATTGCATAATTAGTAAATAAGACTAATAAAATACACTATCATCTATTTCTAGACTCAAAACTGATGCATAGTGACAATTTGTACGTTTTATATTCGGACGCCAAATTTTCCACACTCAAAATTGGCTGCAAAACGGATAATTCGTTGTATATATTGCTCAAATGTAGTTAGTGCTGGAAATTATTTCCCACAAGTTAGTATCGAGTTCCAGGAATTTACCATTCACAATGTTTTCTTTTGTACTACACCTCCTGTGTCAAAACATTTGTACTCTAGTTCATACTCTGTATCGCATCCTATCGCGATGCGAGATGAAAAATAACTGAAAATTATAGAATCCAACTTACATAAAATGGCTAAGCGTCAGAGAGAAGAGGAAGGGCAAGAGGCGAAAGTAAAGAAACCCAAGCTCAAAAAGAGACTTTCTAACAGAAACAAAAAATCTCTCAAGATAGTTGCTGCTCCCAACAAATACGAGTCATTGAATGGAAACGAGTCAGATTCTGATATCATTTATGACTTCAATAGAAAAGACAAGGATATTGTTCTAAAGGATGATTTTGACAGTGGATCTGAAGACGACCCTGAGTCGAGTGAATCTGGTGATGTCGTAATAGAGTCAGACAGAGAAGGAGATAATGAAGTGGTGATTGTAGAGAGCTCAGATGAAGAAGAAAGGGCCAAAGATGGAGCGAGAAAAAGCTTAAGCGGAGACAACAATGGTCCTAGTGAGAAGAATGAGCTTTCACAGAATAACGATTTCATTGGGTTTGGGTTCTCCGACTCTGAAGATGAAGAAGAACAAGGGGATTATTCAGACGATGGGGTTCTCAGTAACGATGAAGGCCACCAACACAGTTCCACTGAGCCTACATCTTTGTATCCGTGGATTAAGGCACATAATCACTCCACACAAAAAGAAATAGCCGATTGGCTCACCATGGAAATGAAAGATTTTGTTAACTACATCTCTCCATCTAGAGAAGAAATTATGGCTAGAAACCAAGTCGTGAAGAATTTAAAAGCCCAAATAAAGTTGTGTTGGCCAGGAGCTGAAGCTCATGTATTCGGATCATTCGCTACTGATTTATACCTTCCTGGGTCAGATATTGATATGGTAGTGATTTCAGAGACAGGTGATTGTGAAAGTAGACATAGACTATACCAGCTTTCATCATTTTTGAGACAAAAGAAATTGGCCAAAGATATAGAAGTGATAGCGGGTGCTAAGGTGCCGATTATCAAGTTCCTCGACCCTAAAACCAACATACATATCGACATCTCTTTCGAGAGAACAAACGGGCTTGATGCAGCAAGAAGAATACGGAAATGGCTTGAAACAACCAATGGATTGAGAGAATTAGTCTTGGTGGTGAAACAATTTCTTAGAAGCAGAAAGTTAAATAATGTGCATGTAGGAGGTTTAGGTGGGTATGCCACCATCATTTTATGTTATCATTTCCTTAGATTGCATCCTCGTCTAGCAACCAATAACATGACAGCTTCAAATAACCTCGGGTCTTTGTTGATTGAATTTTTTGAGCTCTATGGAAGAAACTTCTCATATGATAATTTGATTATTGCATTTGAACGGGATACAGATATGCCCAAGTATTTGAAAAAGTTAGGAAATTGGAAATTGATAACAAGTAAAAATCCATTCGCTCTTGTAGTACAAGACCCCGACGACTCAGAAAATAATATCACCAGGTCATCATATAACTTGAAAGACATTAAAAAAGCATTTGGTGGTGCCTATCAGTTGTTGATTGACAGGTGCTACTATCTCCACTCAGCTTCATATAAGAATAGGATCGGACAGCTGATCTTGGGAGACATCATTAAGTATAAAGGTAAGGAAAGGGATTTCAATGACGATAGAGAATTAGTCGTTAACAGTGCGTTAATCGAGCAAGAACAGGAAGAAGATGTTGAAGTTGTGAATGAAGAAAAGGATTACTATTCTGAAGTTAGTATCGAGAGTGACGACGATACGACGTTCAATATACCACAAGATAAGGAGACCCGGGATAAAGTATCCCAGTATCTATCTATTAACGATGAAGAAGAAGAAGATGATGATGATGATGATGATGATGTTTCAGTTGAGGAAGTCGATCCACCGAAATCGCTACCTCAGAAGCCTGCTATTGCCAAGGAGAAAAAGAGAGATTTTTGGCGTCAAAAGGGGTTAGAATTAGCCTGAAAGACTTTCACTCATATCAGACCTAGAGAAAAACGTCTCCCTTGAATTCTGTAGCATATTGTATATTCGCCTGTATATTCTTATTTAACATAACAAGCCACAATTGTTAGCACCCTAAAATAACACCCTAAAACATTCTAATTATAATTATATTAACAACACGTATTTTCCTTAGTAAAATGATTATTCAAGAAGTTTACATTTTGCTTGCTGTCTTCCTGTTCTTGTCTTTGCTTCTCATAATGTTCGTCAAAAAATACTTGTGGTATTTCCTTTACTATTGAGTCAAAGGTTTCATCTATACCTTCACCAGTTTTAGCACTAGTGATGAAATGTTTCACTTTTGGGTTCAATGTTATAAAATCTTCCACAACGTGTGAGCTTCTGGACTCGGTTAGATCACACTTTGTGCCCACTAGTACTATGTCTATTTGCTCTTCATTGACACTGTCATTATTGAGAGTAAGTTGATCAATCCAGTATTTTCCCTTTGCAAAGCTCTCCTCGATGTTAGTCATATCGTAGCAGACAAATGCCGCTCTCAGATTTCTGTAATACATGGGAGTAAGGGATCTGTATCTCTCCTGGCCAGCCGTGTCCCAAATCTCTAATTTCAATTGACGGTCCCCAGATTGGTAGTCTTTGGTTATGAAAGCAGCACCAATTGTGTTTGCGAGTGCTGTGTTGAACTCACCTGTCGTGAACCGATGAACAAGGGATGTCTTCCCCACAGAAGAGTCCCCCAATAGTACGATCTTGTACAGGGGGGCTGGGAAAGTTTGGGAAACTGACATTGTATGAGTGGCTGCGAACTAGCTGCAATGAGAAAATGATATATAAAAAAAATTATCAAATTAGACTATCAGGGTAAAACTTCTATGTATTTAAAAAATCTGAATTAAGACAGGTATTTGTGGCTAGAGAGTATGAACTAGTAGCAAAAGGGGATTTTAAAATACAAGTGAATTTAAAACTTACAGCGTAAGTAAGACATACATTTCTACATTACTGGTTGTTGTCGTCGTCCAAGTTCATATCGTCCAATTCATCCAATAACTCATCAATATCAATTTGAGGAGCATCTTCTTCATCAAACATCTCACTCTCTTCGTCAGCTTGTCTAGTATTAGGATTGGCACTCTTATATAAATTGATGGCTTGTCTCATTTCTTCATCTTCTTCTAATTCTTGTAAGAATACTTCATAATCCCTTTCAGCTCTTTCTTGTTCTTGTCTTGCTTGTCTAGAGTCTTCAGCCTGGCCACCAATATCTGCATGCTCCTTAGCC
Source organism: Yamadazyma akitaensis (assembly GCA_030581475.1). NCBI lineage: Eukaryota > Fungi > Ascomycota > Pichiomycetes > Serinales > Debaryomycetaceae > Yamadazyma > Yamadazyma akitaensis. The sequence goes on from JAKTTN010000010.1 coordinate 242,722, forward strand.
ATTCTCTTTAACTTCCAGTTTCTGTTCTTAGATTTACGTGATTTTCTTGGATAATGTTTCTTGACTAATACGATTTCTGGGGTGTTTGTACCGTCCAAAGAATCCCACAACTCAGAGTTAAAGTTGGAATTTGATAAAAAGTATCCGAGACAAGAATCACCAGGATGTAAAATAGCACCTAAGTGCGATCTGATATAGTACGATTGATCATTAACTCCCATATCTGCTTCTCGACAAAGGGTAACATCGGCTAAAACATTTTTGCCTCTAACTTGACCAGTTGGTTCCACATCCAATACTACAAACTCCACAAGTTGAGTCATATTAACCAAAGAAGGAAATGGGGCTCTCCAATAAATTTGAGTTTGTAAGTCAGCAGGTTGCAAAGTGAATGGATCTATGAAATGGATCATGTTACTGATCTTAGAACATAACACAATTCTTGAAATATTACCCATTTGCAGGGCTAACTTCTTTGGTAAAATCACTAGATCGTCACGACATATTGGTGCTATTTCAGCGGAGTATGCAAACTTATAGGTGGAGCTACCACTATGAATATCTTGGGACACCAACTCTTCAGATTTCTTATATTTTAATGGAGTCACGGCGGATAAAAAATCCAACATCTTCACAGCATGGTTTTTTTGTGAATAGAAGAAGTCCAACCCATCAGCACTTTCTTGAATGGATACAGTATCTTGATGGGCGTTATGCTTTAAAATTAATTGCTCCAAGTACAAAAAGGTCCTCTTATGTGGAACTTTTTGTCTAATCTGAACAGTAGCTCTCCAGGTATTTGGAGTATAAGTTTTTGCACAATCAGCACATTGCATGGCTACTACCACGAATAGAACTTCAAATGCTTGTTGGACGATTGTGTTATTCATGGCTTCACCTTGAACGGTTAATTTGACTCTAATACGACGGGAGTGAGGTTCAGTCCAGATAAAAGAAGCATCAACTAACCTTACCTTATTCAAACCCTTTAACTTTCTCAAACATAAGGCAAGTAACTCTCTGGATTCCAACTCAGCTCTTATCCATTGTTGTGGAGGTTGCAACCAACGTTCACAGTTCCTACAAAATGAAAGATTAGCTTCTCTAGGAATACCTTCTGTGATATCAACAGTTAATTTGATACAATCGTAACACATAACCATCCCATTAGACCCATCCATAGGCACACCACAGTTACAACATAACACAGTGGCAACCAGTTGGTTGGCTTGTTCTAATTGTGTGTAATTTGACATTAGGATTAGAAATCAAATTATAATTTTACAAAAAATTGAGATGAGTTTTTTTGCAGATTACATGATGAGGGGACTCATAACCGATTTTCTAGAGAGGTGCGCGCGCGAAAGCCAAAGCTTGGTGTAAATTCGTTGAATACAAGGTAACTTCCAAGTATAATGGTGGATAGGAAGAGGCATAGATCACGGTTAGATGCTGATGGCGAGTCTCAGAGGAAGAAATTCAAGAAGGAGCCGGAAGAAGAGGAATTGGCCAGTGAAATCAGTGATCATAGCGAAAATGACGGAAAGAATACAAGTGAAAGCGAAAACGAGGAAAAGGACGATGAATATGAAGAAGAAGGTGACAACGATAATGATAGTGAAAAGGAAATGTCATTGAAGGAAGAAGTAGAAAAGTCAGAAAGGGCCAAAAAATCTGAAAATGTGAACGAAAATGGCGGGAGCTCCGAGAATTCAAATAAAAAAGATATTAAAGACGATGAAAAAGGACATGGAAGTGAAGATGAAGAGGACGAAGAGGATGAGAAGGATGCAGAAGAAGACGATGATGATGATGAGGCTGAACAAAAAAGAATAACTACCTTCAATTTCGGTGGTGTGGAGTACTCATTCAAGGAAAGACCTTCTGTTATTGAAGAGAAAGAAGGACAAATTGAGTTCAGAGTTGTCAATAACGACGATACTACAGAAAACCTCATGGTTTTAACGGGCTTAAAGAACATTTTTCAGAAACAATTACCAAAAATGCCTCGAGAGTATATTGCCAGATTAGTGTATGATAGATCGCATTTGTCGATGGCAGTGGTCCGAAAACCATTGACTGTGGTTGGTGGTATTACTTATAGACCCTTCAACAACCGAGAGTTTGCTGAAATTGTATTTTGTGCCATTTCTTCAACAGAGCAAGTGAGAGGGTATGGTGCTCATTTGATGAACCATCTTAAGGATTACGTAAGAGCTACGTCTCCTATCAAGTATTTTTTAACCTATGCTGATAACTATGCTATTGGCTATTTCAAGAAACAGGGTTTCACCAAGGAAATTTCTCTAGATAAATCTGTTTGGATGGGATATATTAAAGACTATGAAGGAGGTACATTAATGCAGTGTGCTATGCTTCCAGGTTTATTGAGGTATTTAGATCTGCGCAAAATTCTTCTTCTTCAACGGGCTGCCATAGAGAAAAAGATCAAGGAGAGATCCAACTCACATATTGTAAGGCCGGGACTTCAAATATTCAAGAATAAAAAAGATATAGTAATGAAGTATGAGGACATTCCCGGTCTTAAAGAAGCTGGCTGGCTGGAGGAGATGGACAAATTGGCCCAAAAACCAAAAAGGGGCCCTCATTATAACTTCATGGTAACTTTATTGAGTGAGCTTCAAAACCATCCATCTGCCTGGCCATTTGCGACGGCTGTTAATAAAGAAGAAGTGGGAGATTACTATGACGTGATAAAAGAGCCTATGGATCTTGGAACCATGGAGCAGAAATTGGAGAACGACAAATATGAGTCTTTCGATCAATTCATTTACGATGCAAGGTTGATTTTCAATAATTGTAGATCATATAACGCAGAGACGACCACTTACTATAAGAATGCTACAAAATTAGAGAAGTTCTTAAATAATAAGGTGAAGGAGTCACCTGAGTATTCCCATTTTCTTGAGACGTGATGTATAATATGTAGATAATAGATGAGGCATGATTATTGGCTGCAAAATGTAAATTGCTGCGAAAGTACGACACCCTCTCAGGGCTGAAATGGTCAAGATTCAAATGCTTCTTGCAAGAAAAACAACAGGAGGATGGGAATATACCTATGTAGTCGACAATTAGCTTGTTAGCTTTCAGGTTCTAAACCATGGTTTCCCTCTCCGCCTGTCTCGCCGTCGCCATATTTTTCAATCGCACAACCATCGCAAACTTGCCCCAAATTTATAAATCACTCATTAACTTATTCAAAGTAAAATTATAATGGCTAAAGTCTATTCTTTTCCTGAATCTTCTCAGGTCGCCGATGCTGTGGCCAAAAACATACTACAACACCAATCTCAAGCCATTGCTGAGAATTGTGTATTCAGAATTGCAATTTCTGGTGGTTCCCTTGGTAAAGTTTTAAAGAAGGCTTTAATCGACAATCCACAAGCTCTGCTCCTCGTCCAATGGCACAAATGGGAAGTTTACTTTAGTGATGAAAGATTGGTACCAATTTCCCATGAAGACTCAAATGCGGGACTTTTCTTCTCCCTGGTGATCGACCACCTTCCAGCTGATGTAGAAAAGCCAAAGGTGATTACTATTAATGAAACACTTCTTACTGGTAAAAATGGACAGCTTGATGCGGCAGATGTTTCGAAAGACCAAGAAATTGCTGCAGACTACGAACTGAAACTTCCAGCTGACAAAAAAATGGACCTTGTACTTTTAGGTTGCGGACCAGACGGTCACACCTGCTCTTTATTCCCAGGGCATCGATTGTTGAAAGAGGAAGATAAACTTATCGCCTACATTAACGATTCCCCAAAGCCACCACCAAGAAGAATCACCTTCACCTTTCCATTGCTCGGAAAAGCAACTGCTATTGCATTTGTAGCTGAAGGATCTGGTAAAGCAGGAATCTTGAAACAAATCTTCAATGATGAAACGTCTCAACTCCCAAGTAAATTGGTTACCGACAGATTCAATGAAGTTTACTGGTTTGTTGACTCAGCTGCCGTTACTGGGGTCAACTTGTAAATCAAAGATTTGACTATACATATTAGATAGAAGATATTTTAAATACACTAGTTTGCATTTTAATTTCAATTATCTCATTGTCTCACAAATCTCAAACTTAAAATCTCATTATCAACTTATTATAATAATCTATTTAAACTATGGGTACGTAAATAATCACAAATCACCGATGCTTTCTAACACACAGGCTCTCTAGGTGTCAGTTTATGGCTTTGTCCTAAAGAGAACACTCAATTATACGATAAGCTCACCACCCTTATGAGTTCGTTAAATACGCTCTTCCCGGGTCAACCTCCCCGGTTCGACCCCCACATCACCATTACTAGTAATCTAGGAGTAGATATGGAAAATCTTCATGACGATGTGGACCGGATTCTTTCTGCCAGCTGCGTGGCATTTAATTCCTTACCAAAACCTCATAATTTGGTTAAATTAGGTAGACTCAACACCCAGCGCAAATTCTTCAAGAAGCTTTATTTTCAAGCAAAAAGAGATCCCAATTTGGTATCATTTACTCAGATAATTCGAGAATTGTTTGTAATACTACCGAGCAAAATCGAATCGGCTAATCAAAAGGAAAATCCACATTTGTACACCAAAGATAATCATGGAAATACAATAAAGAGAAGGCCATCTAAAAAGGGACCTGAAGAGAAAGTAAAGCAGGTAGAATTGGATCCTTTACGTAAGGAGGCTGCTGAAGAAGCCGGCGAGTGGATCAACGAATACGATCCTCATCTTTCTCTAGTGTATAGCGATATTCATCCTATAGACAGTGCATTGTGGAGAACTATTAAAACTAGAGTACAGGATTATTTGAACATTGATGACTGTGATTCCGAAAACGTTGTAGATAATGGATTACATTGGGAGGGAGGAGTTTTGAAATTGGTGTTAACTGAGGGGGATGTTAATGATTGGGCTATATTAGGAAGTGTAGAGGTTCATTAAATTAATTAGTTGATTCAATATAGATTAGCACTTTGTACAAACTATTTACACTATTTACAAGTCGTTATCCAAGCGCAGGCCTTGTTCACGTATCAACAACTTCAACTTTATCTACTCTGATGTTATAATTAGTAGCAGGCATGGCAGCTAGTTCACCGTCAGAATATGAAGCTCTGAAAAAGGCATAATGCAACACTATATCTTCGACAGTTCTCAAATCAGGGTCTTTAGCAAAGTCAGGATCAATGAAAAAGAAAACAGGCATTTCAACTTCTTCCCCTGCTGCTAATCTCTGCTCTTCAAAACAGAAACATTGGATCTTGTTGAAATATCCAGCAGCCGGTTCAGGAGTCACTGAGTACGTAGCCATACCAATAATGTCCTCATTAGACATGTTTTTAGCCTTGTAAAATGCTAAAGCAGTCTCTCCCGGCACAACATAGACTTCTCTTTGCAATGGAGTGAACTTCCATGGTAAAACACCCGATGACTGACAGGTAAACGACACTCTTATCTTCCTATTAGTGTCAACCGGTATCACCTTATCCTTTGTGAACTTACTCTGGTCAGTGATAGGATTACCAGCCCATCCAGTTCTTTTACAAAGAGCTTTATACAAAGGAACAGCAGAAAATGCTAATGCTAAGAAAAAGATCCCCAAAGATGCTGCATAGTTGGTGGAAGTACGCATGTCGTACTTCTTTTTGGCCTCTCTGGCTTTCAGCAACCTCTCAAACTCTTCAAGATACTTCCTACTTTCTTCTTCTTTAGTAGCTTTGGAGATTGAATTTTGAGATGTAGAATTGAATCTTAGTGTTGAGAATACAGGACTTTTGATAGAAAAAATAGGGGGGCTTATCCTCCCTATATGATTTGATACCCTAGTAGTCAGAATGGCTCTTTGGCCGGTCCTTGTTATGGTTAACTTGAGCATTCAAAGCGTTGAATCGTGGGTAGAATTTTTTCATTTTTTCATCGCGCCATTTCTATTTTGCACCCAGTTCCGGATTTATAGAGCTGGAATTACCATATATAAGTAATTGCACTTTTGAATTAGATAATACAAGACATCAACTAACTAATTTTTGGAGTTGCTCGATTGAATATTCATCAAGAGTAGTTACGATCTGATTGAATTCTGCATCAGAAACCGTATTCTTAATTTGCGCAATACTGCTAGCGAGATATTCCTTTACGTTTACACTAAACACTGGATCTCTTTGTTGTAGCAAATCCATGTACCGTATCTTTTCTCCGTTCTCCTTGATATCAGAATCCAAGTATCTGTAATCGTCAATATCGTCATAGATAAGGTCCAGATTATATGCCGCTACTTTCCCATCAGCGGCTTCTTGGATCTCCTCCGAAAAGAGGAGTGTCTTCTTGACGATGTCGGAGAAAAGCCTAATGAAAAGTTGTTTATTCTTGACCACTGTGTTATTGAGCAATGCGATGAAGGCCAACAAATTGATCTTCTTATTTCTAGGGTTTCCATTATGCACGAAGTACTCCGACCAAGTAGATAAGAATCTCGTATGATTACCGGACACATAAGTTAACATCTCAAGGAAGAAGTCACTTGAGCTGAATGCTAGCCTTGAAAGTACCAACAATATCTTATTAGCATTAACAATTGACAGGTTTTCATCAACAACAAATGTCACCATGGAATTTATGAGTCCACTATCCACGATAGCTTTCAAGAAAGATTCATTGGTGGAGTTCTGAAGGAAAAGAATATCGATCAAAGCGATAAATACTCCAAATGCATCGTCTCTCATTGTAGATAAATAACCAGAGAGGATTCTCAACATATCAGTTTCAGAGCCAGAAGTGAAAATCTCGGGGGACAAGAGTGAATAACTCCTAACTATAGACAAAACTAATGGCAATATCTCAGTTGAATTCATCAATCCGTAGTTGACCATTCCAAATAATCCGTCAAGGTTTCTTTTACTTTCAGAATCACCATTATTGGGGAAAAATTGTAAAATAGAGAGCCAAAGACTATAACCATCCTCAGAGAGTAACTGGTAGTGCTCAGAATCACTTTGACAACAGCTTCTAATTAAAGGAAGTGCAATTGAGTGGGTGGATAACGAGTTTTCATTCAAGGAAATGACAAGGTTTTTAAGAATTCTTATAGACGAGTTTTTGAGGATATTCTCGTTCTCCATTGTGACTTCCCAATACTTTGGAATCACATTTAATAAGCTTATAAGAGTTTCATAATTGATCAATGGATTACACCTTTCAATCAAAGTGCATAGGGTATCTAGAATGTATAGCCTTGATTCCGTAAGACTCACTTGTTGCAAAAGACTGATCATACTCTCGATAAACGATGTCAAGAATGGGCTGAAATCTCTTTTCTCGAAATCCCAATCATTGATGATAGTACGAAGGCATTCCACTGCACCAAGTCTGACGACTAGATCATGCATTTTGTCATCTTTGGTCAAAAGATAAATCAAGAGCTTGTAGACTTCAACTCTGCTTGCATTTGAGCAACTGATTTTGACCCACTCACTTATAATCAAGCAAATTCTTCGCTTGATAATTTTATCTTCAACATTTTCATTTCTACAAGCCATGGGAATGAAAACGTCTTTCAAAAGTTGGTCAAAGTTAACTTTATCAGCAATAGAGTCAGCTGATAATTGAAAACAACAAAGAACAGAATCTTGTACTAAAACTTCTTTATTACCTCCTAAAAGACCATTAGAAATGATATTGAGTAAGTATTCAGACAAGTCATCTTTAAAGTGTTTTATCAAGTCCATAAAAAAATTTTCAGCGCATGGTCTAATTTGAAATTCCCAACTGGATGCAAATTGTTCATTACACCATTCTTCTGGCTCCAAAAGCCATGATTCAAGGTCAGCAGGTTTCAATAAAAGATACCAGTTGATGATCAATTCAACTAGTTGAATTACGACACTCTTGTTGAAAAAATGGTTTGTTAACTTCTCGATTGCCATATTAATGTCTTGTTTATCCTTTGGCTGTTTGAGTGTCACCGCCCCTTTCTTGAAAATGTAAGTAGTTAATTTTTTCAAGATCAAAAAGCCCTTTAACGCTATTATCTCCCAAAACTCATTTTCCTCTGAGCTATTATAGATCCTTTGAGCATTATTCTGTAAGAATTTGAAGAAAAATGTCACAATATCTTCACAACATGGTAAAAGAACAAAGGTCGTAGGATTTATGCTAACAATATTGAAGTAAAGCTTACTGTAACACTTGACATATCGTTCTATCAAGTCAGAAGAATACTTATCGTGTTCATCGATCAACATCTGCATGTGAGAGACACTTAATTTGAGAAAGTCGGAGACGTCTTGGTGCCGGTGAATTTCCTCATAACTTTCTGGTATTAATCGTCTGAGATTCTTAAGCACTAGGTAACAAACTTCCATCACTCCAAGATCCAAGTTTGATGTCCATGCCTGGAAAAACTTGACGTATAGCTTGACAAGTAACGGAATGATAATCGGTGATTTGGCCTGCATTGCATGTCTCGATCTACCAATTCTTACGGCAGAAAGAGTTTTGATTATTTGATTCAAAATGATTAATAGATTGTTTGTCGATCCAAGATTGTTTTTCACGAACACGAAATCTTCCAAACTCTTATGAATCTCATCAAAAAGTTCAGGCCATTCGGTGGGAAATTCAAACCGTACAATCTTTGCGATGGAGTGAGCGTTTTGTATGGCCAATTGGTTGTTTTTTTCGCCCAAGAGTTGGAAAAGCCGTGATACAATTTGTTTCTTTTCTTCTTTTGAAATAGCATGTAACCTAGTGGGTCTCCAGCGTTTATCCACACCATTTTTAAAGCATATAATTGCTAGCCATCTGATTTGAAGAGGGAGTTCTGTATCGAGATAAACTGATTGAAGAGCGTAATGATAGCCTGGCTCAGATTCCCAGTGTTTTAGTTGACCTTCTGCCTCCTGTTGATGCTGTGAGCGTTCAGATTCACTGGCCACTGTAAGAATTGTGACTAGGTTTGTCTGATTGAAGTCCATTGGAAAGTGCGAGATCATCGCAGCGATGTTCAAAGAGAAGTACTGGGGTGCCAAAGTTGACTTGCAAACTTGGATTTGTGGTTTTGAGCTGAAAGCTTGTATTCGGACACACTTATGCTTATTCAGGTACCTCAAGACTTTATGGGACCCTCCTTGTGATCGAAGTTCTAAAAAATTATCGTCATTTAATTTAGCTGCAAAGTCCTGCACACTGATTCAAAATATATTTAAACAAAATAAGTAAATGAAAATCTAGCGTGTAATAAGATCTATTCGATAGTATGGAACGCCTGTTCTGATTCCTTCATTGCCTTAGCTATTAAAAGAGATGCAGCTGTAAGCGTATGTGGCTTACAACGGGTTAGCTTAAGTGACTGCCGGAGAACTAAACTGCTCAGTCCTAGAACTCGATGGTTACCCATACTGAAAATATACTACTTCGTATTTTTACTTCTATGTTGTTAACAGCTCTTGAAGTCTGTTGCTGGGTTCAGAAGTCAGAAACAGATCATTCAGAATGCAAAAATGCTAAAACAGGTTTTGCAGCTATTGTTACAGAGTTGCTTTTTGGAACAATCAAATGTTTCATCTTTTCAAATGTAATGAGTTGAATCCTGACCTCGAAAAAAATCACTACAATTACTATCATCATTTTTACTAGATATTAACCTATCTTAGTTATAGCTACGGTGATAACCTGATAAATAAAGGTACCCATTTTCTTGAATGTATATTCATAATATAAATTATAGGTCTACATTAGGAGTTACTATTTCATAATTCACCATCTTTTCGTCTCATCACCTCCTTCCCATTTTCTTTCTCTATAAGCCAACTGCTCTTTGACCCTCTTTACTACCGCAGCATCACCCATGTTCTTTCCAGCATTATCACTCAATTTGATTGATGGGTTACCACCAGCACTACTCAATTTAATAACAATATTCAAAGGTTTAGACTTGATACTTGAGTCAGATTTCTTCACAAAATCATTGGTAAAGAAAGTACCAATTCCAAAAGTAGCAATAAGACCTGAACTTTTTGCAGCATTTTGGTACTTGATGCACTTTTCGATATCCAATGAATCACTAAAGCAAATCACCTTACTGTGATCTGGGTATCCTAGACTACGAAAGTGGTCCGCTAACAACCTGGCATAAACTTCAGGGTCACCACTGTCTTGTCTGACACCTGTGTAACAGTCTGTATAAGGTTTTTGAAATTGCTGCAAGAAATTATCGGTTCCAAAAGTATCAGTCAATGCTAAACCAGCATACTTTTCACCAAAAGTTTGGATCCAGTAATCCATGGCCCTCTTGTTAGCACTAGGATAATCCTGGGTTATCGAAGCTACACCCATGAACCATTCATGAGCTACAGTTCCAATAGGCTTAAGATCATATTGCTTTGCCAAAAGAACATTAGAAGTTCCTAATAAGAGAGATTCTTTTTGTGGTACTGATTTCGAGTATTCTACAATGGCTTTTACCACCAAATCTTGAGCTTTAAAAGATCTTCTACGACGAGTTCCAAATTCACTAAATGAGCATCCAGCATCAAAAAGTCTTTGAGCCTTGTATTTGGCCAAATCTTCTTGTCCTTCATAGTCCCAATCAGTGTCTACGAATTTAAAGTAGGCTTCAGAAACAAGTGCCAAAACTGGAATTTCATATAAAATTGTGTCTTTCCAAGGTCCTTTAATTTCTAAAACAAGATCATCATCCTTTTCACTGAAGAAAACTTGATTTTTTGGATCTAGTTTACATTTGGTGAGGTATTCGAGATAAGAATCATTGAATTGAGGAAGGGAGGTTTTGAGAAATTCAATTTCTTCAGGCGTGAATCGTAAATCACCAAGGTGAAGGATTTCCTTTTTCAACCATTCAATAGCTGGAGCATTAAGTTTCATACTAGGAGTTCTGTTTTTATACAAATAAGAAACAGTGGTGTTTGGGAAATGCTTGTGGACAGCACATTGCATGAAAAGCTTATAGACGTCAGTGTCTAAAAGGGAATTGATTGTCATAGGAAAAGGAGTAGATTTAGGATATGTTTAGTTGTAGACTAAGGAATAAATTTACGAGAAGAGTCATACTGCGATCTTCGGTCCCGTCACGTGAGCTAGGTAAGAAATTGGAAATACGAGATGGAGTGAAAAGCAAGAATATCACGGAAATGAGATCAAGTTACTGAGAATGCAGGTAACATCATGTATGTATGGACTTGTCTGGGGCTTTGTGTGCAATTGTAGATTTCACGAATGTTGTAAAAAATGAGCACTTGTAGCATTTACCCCTTAGCGATCAGCACAGTTATTCTAACGTAATTACTTGAAATTCGATTCACTTCGTCTGTTTTGTCCACAGCTCCTTAATTCAAACTCTAAATCGTAAACTTTTACACTTTCATCGTTTACTCTACTATGTATTATCTACTTATAACAAGTTCTTAGCCTTGAATTCAGCTAACAAAGAGTTACCTAATCTAGCAGGAGATTGTTCGACAACAACACCAGCAGATTCCAAAGCAGCAATCTTACTCTTAGCGTCACCCTTACCACCGGCAACAATAGCACCAGCGTGACCCATTCTTCTACCTGGAGGAGCAGAAACACCAGCAATGAAGGAAACAACTGGTTTTGGAACATCCTTAGACAAGTTGTGTTGCTTCAAGAATTCACTGGCTTCTTCTTCAGCAGTACCACCGATTTCACCAATTAAGATGATACCTTCAGTTTCTGGATCGTTCAAGAACAAAGTCAATGCATCAATATAATTAGTACCTGGGAATGGATCACCACCCATACCGATAACCAAGGATTGACCCAAACCAACTTGAGTTGTTTGAGCAACGGCTTCGTAAGTTAAAGTACCAGATCTCGAAATGATACCAACCTTACCTCTTTTATGAATATGAGATGGCATGATACCAATCTTACATTGATCTGGAGCAATAATACCAGGACAGTTTGGACCCACTAATCTGGTTTTACTTTGCGATTTTAAAATTTGGGCAATTCTAACCATGTCGTGTTGTGGGATACCTTCGGTAATAGCAACAGCTAATTCGATTTCGGCTTCAATGGCTTCTTCAATGGCCTTTGCAGCAATTGAAGGAGGAACAAAGATACCGGTAGCGTTAGCACCAGTTTCCTTGATGGCATCCTTAACACTAGCAAAAACTGGTTTGTCTAAGTGAGTGGATCCAGCCTTTTTTGGATTGGTACCACCTACAACTTTAGTACCGTAAGCAAGAGCTTGTTCGGCGTGGAAAGTGGCTTGTTTACCGGTAAAACCTTGGTAAATAACCTTAGTATCAGAATTGATCTTCAAGTTCTTGATGGTGGAAGCATAGTTCTGTGCTGGCTTGGAGGAAGCAAATCCTCTGACGACTTGTTTGTTGAACATTGGTGAAAAAAAGTGGATAATTTTCAAGTTTTATTTGTCGCACAACAGACCGCCGAGGAGACAGGAAGGGAGGGGTGAGAGACTGAGTGAGAGGAAAAGACAAGGTCGCGCGTAGCGATGGTCGGTGCGGATGCCGTGCCAGCTTCACGCGATTACGCGCTACGGCTCGGGCGGGAAGCCGTAGGCTTGAAACGTGTAACTTAATATCCCGGGGATCGGAGTAAAATGGAGTAAAATGTCGTGAAAAAAATTTCAGAACCGACCAGTTACTCGATAAAGTTACACAACCCAACCTACACGAGTTCACCAAAAGATAGTACTTGCATTTAACCACGTTCAACGCCGTATCATGTGTATCACTTCCTTATGGCTACTTCACTTGTCCACCGCAATGCCATAGTTTCCAGGCATTTTAACGAAGAGGCGATTCGACTCTTCCTATTTCCCCTCCCTACGTGTTACTATACTAGCTTCTCTATCAATACTTATGCTTTCTTCTCTTTTTTATCTGGCTATCTCCGGTCTTTCGTCGGTCTTTTGTCGGTCACTTTACCGTACCCCTTGCCGGTATTAGTCCGCCTACCAATTTCAATCTCTTCCCTCGATTCTCAACTTGAACCGCCGGGATTGTGTGCTTCTCGCAAACGCTTTCCACAGGTACTGGTCCGGACTAAAGAGTCCCGCTAATGCAGTACCGTCTCGGAGAAGCCGTACACAAATTGGCCCAATGTCTACGGCCCGCATGTCCAATCTCATTGCGTGGGGCTTCTAGGGCATTGGCTTGTCAAAAGTTTGGTACCACCAATATTAAGGTTCGGTTTATGAAGAGAAATTGGCTGCAAAAAAAAAATTTCATGGACAAAATTGACATTGTTCTTGCTACACGAGTTCAGCTACCGGATATACTCAGATACCAAACCCAGAGTACTGATTTATTGAACCATCCTGATTCTATACATTAATAGTTAAATAATGACTTGTAATACATACACCTGCTTCCTAATAAATCCCATTCGTTTTGAGAAATCCACATTTCCTCAACAACCTTTAATCTACCAAACACTGATCCTCCTTTCCAAGTTAAAATTTCCGGATCAAAATCTCGAGGAGGAGGTAAAACTGTAACTGGTAAGAGTTGTCCCTTATCAACAATGGAATCAACATAATCAAGGTCAAACGCAACTTGACATTTAGAATTAATAGACTTTATTTCACTATCTGTCAATGCACTTTCATCATCAGCAGCATCCAGAGGGAGTGTTCCCTGCTGTTTCCTTTTTTGAAGTAATTCATCCACCAACACTTTTCTTTGCTTATCTGCTTCTTTTTCCTGAACACTCACATAGTCTAGTACTTCATCGAGATTAGTGGTGGACAAAAATTTGGGTCTCCAAATATTAATTCTGTCTGTCATAAGCAAATCGAACCCAGGAATTTTGCTTAGTCCACCACCAACAAACAATAAATTACTATAGAATTTTTTAATCTTATCCATATCTGTAGCCAACCCAGCGTTAGTAATAGATTCAATAATAGCTCTTTCTAGAGGGAAAGATATCTCTTTTTCATTGATGTCCTTTGAAGTGAGCTTTGCTTTAGCGAAGGGATTGTTCGTCTTAAGTACTTTACTTTCATCACCTAATCTTAGTAAGAGATCCTCATCAGCTAAATTAGTAAAGTTTTGTCCAGCAACAAGATTCTCTTGAGATCTCGAAATTGGGTTATTGGATTTTAGAGAGTATTGGTCCACAGCATTGGAGAAACACTTACCAGAATTATTCTTTCTAATGGTAAAAATTTCAGGGTAGAATAGCCCTAGAGGGGCCAACATCACCTCATCGAATACTTTAAATTCATATTTCAATGTATTTTCAAATGGCTTTCTCTTGTAAAAATTATAGATCTGAACAGCGATATCAGCATCTTGGAACGTCACAAAATTGTGTTTTAAAGTTTGTGCTAATTCCCAATCATAATTAAAATTTAAGTTGATTTCTTTATAAGGGAAGTGTTGTTGTAATAAAAATTTGGTCAAAGTTTCAGTAACATTATCACCACCAAAATTTAACTTGATTCTGGAATCATTGATTACCAATCCTTCATCAACACACGAGATAGTGGTAGTTTGACTACCAACATCAATTACACAAGCACTAGATGTACCAGCGCCGAAACTAGCAGCGACACTTTCTTGAACATAGGCAACTTTAGAGAACCCAACTTGAGTCAAAAGCATATCTATAAAAGTCTCCACAAACATCTTATCGTAAAGATCCTGGATTATGAAAACACATTTAAAGTCAGAAGCTTTAGTTATTTCCAACTTTTCCAAACCATGTTTCACAATAGCTACCAAATCACCAAGAATCTCTTGACTTGAAAAGTAATCTCCCGATTCATTAAACTTCCCGTTCAACAAAGGATATCTTAATTTCCAATTAGTAAAAGTTTCGCAAATGGGCAAATTTAACGCATCCTCTCCTACGAAGCTTTTTACACCGGCATGTTCTTTAATATCTATCCATTCTTTTCTGTTAGGATCATTATGCTCAGGAATTATTTCTGGTTCTTGTTTTTTATTATGGTTTGAAGCAGTTTCTCTAGAATTTGGTAAAATTCTCCTCTTATAAAATCTCATTCTTGCCTTGAAATCTTTAGTCATAACTGCTTTATGGCTTTCAAACTCTTCTCCAAAACTTGCGGGCTTTTCAGGATCCTCTTCATCGTATTCTCTCACAGGTGTTGGAGGTAAATACGAGTCAGCCGGAGTGTATTGAGGGATCGCTACAACCGCAGGAATACATTCAGGTACCGCATCGGTAGCTCTACCTATCCGAATATTGGAGGATCCAGCATGAACAACAATTACATCTGACCCTATTCTAGCCTTCTCAGCTATAGTTTCGTCGTTTTCCCCATTTTCTCCATCTACATCAACGTCAACATTTTCATCTTCTTCGTCTTCTTCATCGTCCTCATCATTAGGATCGACATTTTTCGCCTTCATTTCTTCTTCAATATCGTTTAAATTAAAATCATCAAAATTCTTAATTTCACCATTTTCATTTTCGGGTTTTTTCTGCTTCAATTTCTTCAATTTTTGTTTCAACAACTTTTCAGCTCTCCATTTTCTAATGAACACAATTTGTTCATCTTTTTTCAAGTAATCAGTAAAGTAGTTCTTTTGGTTAATGAGTGGTACTGGTTTAATATTCGTTAAATGGAACCCATTTTGATCTTCAACTCTCATAATCCCGGTTTTTTTGAGATTGGAAGCCAATGCGGCCGCAGCTTTGATACGACCCTCCTTTCTTCTCTGAAGAACTTCAGCACTAGGCTTCTTGACCTTCTTCTTTTTTTTATCTATATCTTCAGACATGGTGAACGGTGGAAAATCGCGATAAAAATTGAAGCGCTTTCTAATTGCAAAAGATGAAGAACGCAAAAAAAGTTGTTAAACAGACTAGTAATTTGAAATGATCTTCCAATTACAAAATTTCTTCAGCTCTCATGATATCGTACACCTGTATTTATTTTACTAATTAGACTCTAAGATCTTCAAGTCTAGTGTTTAGTGTTCCCTATTTACGAAAATTTTTTAAATACAACAGAACTATTTACACCACCAAAGCCGAAAGAATTATTCATTGCATAATTCACTTCCTTCTCCTTGGATTCTGGAACATAATCGAAAATAAACTTACCGTTATCTTCAAGATTTTCCAAGTTCAAGGTAGGAGGAAGAATATTATTCTTCACTGCCATTACCGTAAGCACACTTTCTACAGATCCTGCTGCTCCAAGAAGATGACCAATGGAAGATTTGGTTGAGGAGATACTCAAATCGTTACATTCGTTAAAAATGTTATAAATGGCATTGTTTTCTGCAATATCACCAATTTTTGTTGAAGTAGCATGAGCATTGATATAATCTATACTTTGGGGATCAACACCAGCATGACGTAAAGCCATTTCCATTGCAATTTGTGCCCCTTCACCTGTCTCCGGAGGGGCAGTGATATGAAACCCATCTCCAGATAATCCGTATCCAATCACTTCAGCATAAATATCCTCAGGTTTCACGCCTCTTGTGATAGCGTGGTCCAAATCTTCCAAAATCATAATCCCACATCCTTCACCTAACACGAAGCCGTTTCTTTCTTTATCAAAAGGTCGAGAAGCCTTCTCTGGAGTGTCATTAAAATTCCCAACAACAGATCGAGCTCTGGCAAAACCAGAGAGGGCCAAAGGATGAATCGACGACTCACTACTCCCGCTGAACATCACCTTGGAGTAACCGTTTTTGATAAAATTGTACGCATCCCCTATAGCGTGTAACCCAGTAGCACAAGCGGTAGCTACAGAATGATTGGGACCTTTTAACCCATATTTGATAGAGATATTTCCCGCTGCCATGTTTGTTAACAATTTGGGAATGAAAAGTGGTTGGACTCTTTTGTAACCTTTTTCATGGAAGTTGACACTATTGTCGTATATATCGTGGAATGAACCAATACCTGATCCAACGTTGACGCCGATATTTCTTTTATCTAACGATTCTACGTCAAGGTTTGCATCATTCCTTGCTTCCTCAGCAGCTACCAATGCGTACTGAGTGAAGAGGGCTAATCTATTCTGCTCCGATTTAGTGAAATGGTCGAGTGAAGACCATTTTCCATCTTCAATTGACCCTTCCGGAACCTTACCGATAACTTTGCAAGGTATATCATCCCACAAATGCAGATTGAGTGTAGAAGTTGAAACTAGACCACTATTACCTGCAATCACATTCTTCCATGAACGACCTACTCCTACACCCAATGGTGTCACAGAACCTAAACCAGTGATCACTACTCTGGACATAGCTGCGAAAAATTCACGAAAAATCCCAACTCAGGAAAGGTGGTATTTAGTTGTAAAAT
Source organism: Yamadazyma akitaensis (assembly GCA_030581475.1). Lineage (NCBI taxonomy): Eukaryota > Fungi > Ascomycota > Pichiomycetes > Serinales > Debaryomycetaceae > Yamadazyma > Yamadazyma akitaensis. Next base: position 260,032 of record JAKTTN010000010.1, read on the forward strand.
GAAACGTCTAGAAATAGGTTTCTCAAGTAATGGAAAAATTTATACTACTTCACAGGTATATTATTTCGTTCTTTAGTCTAATCTAGTCTAATACTTCCATAAATTTTTCGAAACTAAACTACTATTAGTATACTGAATTTGGCTGCAAATGCGACACCAAAAACTCGTATTATTCTTCCTTAAACTCTAGATAACACTCCAATCGTTTCGTATCCCCCACTATCCAGTTGATTTCATCCTCAACAATAATCTTGGGAAGATTTAAGTCATTACACATATTGATCCATTTGCTCCAGTCGTCTTGTCCGTGAACTTCGTAACCTCCTATACTAACTTTGTTATTGCGAAGAAATTGTTGTAGTTTTAGTTTCTTCAAGTTCACTTCCTTATACTCCTTCAATTTTTTCGTCTCTCTTTCATACTTATTTTGTGCTATTAAAAGATTCTTGTACTTCAAGAATGCTATCTCCTTGTGGGGGTAATTGAATGCTGCAAGTTGCGATTTGAAATCGAAGTAATGTTTCGATTTGAGCTCGGATTTCATGCTGAATAAGTGCTGTAAATACTGTTGTTTAGTGCTAGGGAACTCTTTGATCTGATTTGAGGTGGTCCACGAATCGTATATTTCTTCACGTTGAGAAAAGCCAAGTTTATAAAACACTGGATGTCTGGCAAGTTCATTGATGAGTTCCTCTTCTGTGATAGAGTAGGGATTGTAGATATTGATTTTATCTTTAAGCGATGCAAGAAGAGCTTCAAATAATTCAGTGTCGGCTATTTGAGGCTCGTTATACTTATACAGTTCAACTGATTCGTGACCCGCAGCCTCATGGTCTGATTGTTCTTCCTCGGACCCTGAGTTGAGAATGCCGTTTACAAGATTATCTAGATTTTCGTCCTCCTCTTCTGCTTCGTCTGCTTCTAATGCTGCTTCTCCTGTACCTTCTGTTTCTTCGCCTGGGTTTTCTAATATTCGGGGGTGCTCTGCTTCTTCCTCCTCGTCTTCGGAAGACGAATAACCGAGATCTAATGCCGCTTTCACCTGTGCAGCTGTCTTGTCGGGGTCGCCAATCTCCTTTGATTGTATTTTTTCTTTATCAGAAACACTCTCATCCACGTCAACAAATTCTCTATCATCTCCTTTGAATTCTTCCAGTGACTCGTCTCCTGTTACCACCATGGTCACCTGCTTCTCGGGTTTCTCCTCCACTTTATTCTCTTCCACATTCAATCCTCTGGCCTTCGCAAATAATAGTGCTAGGTAATCAAAGTTTATTTCTCCAACACTAACACCATCTGGTAAAGCCCACGCTCTCTCCTTGCTTACATTGTTATAGTAAAAGTGTCTACCATCCCCTATGATTATCCACCAATCGCTGACTTTATAAATAAATTTATACATTTTAAATTTTACATTTATATTACATAAATCGTTCGCATCATAAATAAATACCCAGAGAAACACCCCCCCAAGAAACCACTAAACCATTAGTTCAAAGAATTAGAATAATAATAATAATAATAAAACACAAGACACGTCAAAACATGAGTAACCCAAAAATCCAGTATCACTTGTTGAAAATAATTTACTTTGGACTTCGTTAGTTCCCACCCCTTCACGTGATCAACATATTCACACTCATCTTATTCAGAGTGTCTACTTTCTCATCCAGTTCATCGCTACTGGCACTACTAATACTATCTCTTTTCTTCAGCTTTCTTAAGCGATTGATACTCTTTTCCAGACCCTGGTGTAGGTTCTTGGCATGACGAAGTAATAAATCTCTCCTGGAAAATGGTCTCAGGCAAATCCCACAAATAAATGGTTTAAGTTTGTTGTGAGTTGAAAGTATGTGTCTTGTAAGATGTTCATCTCTTGTAAAAGCCTTGTTACATTTTAGACAATTATAGATCCGGGCATTACCACTGGGGGTTTTGCTACCAAAATTTGACATTAGGGCTAAATTATTCAAGGGACGAGCGGGTTCATATTTATATAAATCATGAAAAGAGGGGGAATCATAATTGCATCTCGGACCCCACCGAATAGTGATTCGATTTTCACCAGGTCTACCACGAACGTGGTGCGATGCTACCACCGGTGTTGCACTAGCGCGCACGGCACAATCCCCACCTCATGGTGGGGGGGATACGGCGGCGTTTCGCACTGGCCGATAAAGACATTATGTGGGGATGGACGTTGCAGCTGCTATCTTTGACATTGCCGGTTTAGGGCCCCCCTCCTCCCCACAGGAAAACCGGAGCCGAAGTGGAAACAAATTGCTTATTCAACCCAGGGGCTTACTTGATTATAATTGATTTAACAGTAATACGATGATTATATGGACTGAGTCTCTAGTGGTATTCCTGGCCTATTGAAGTTAAGTAGGGGCAACTCGCCTTTACTAACAGGACTCATCAGGCCAACTTCTCTCCGCACTAATAGATAGGCGAGTTTATTTTCATTACCTTAATTTTATCCCCTCTTCGTGATTCTCCTATATTACTGTGATACTATTTCATAATACTCCAGGGTTCTTCTTATGACTGGCACCCACTTCTGCACCCTGTTCCACCTTGGACACCTGCCAGGTTTTCATATTCATGTACGTCATAAATATAAGCCTGAGTTTGGTTATATACAGTTCATGGTAGAGTTTCTTTTAATTTATTTTTTCTCTATTATTTGTAACTTGGCTGTAGTTTAAGCAGCGAAGAGTACATCACTGAAGGAGGGCAGTACAGGGTATATGATTGTAAAACCAAAGCAAGTTAGACAAACGTGGCAGTTCGTAATTCCGCTGGTTTCAGTAACCGCTATATTATGGATGCGAAATCAGACAGTTACTCTGTAACAACCGATTACCCTTTTATTGCTCCTCATTTTTCCTTGGTCTCTTCCCCAATAATATTCTGATCTAGACTAATTTACGAAAAAGCTCTCCGAAGCCAAGTGGGGAAGCACTTTGCTACCGTTTTGAAACTCAAATATTTCTATCCATATTGTATCTCTGTTCAAAATGTGAGTTGTCCATGAAGGGCCCCAGCATTTGAAGTTGTTGCTTACAATAACTTCAAGACACTTCCATATATCCGTGATACAAGTCTAATTTTTTATTTCAATGTTACAAACTACAAGTACAGTTACTCTATCTAAAATATGGGGAGTAAATGACGTACAACTTCTGTAACAAGTCTTCGCCTTCAGTAAGTCTGTCCAAGTCACTTTCTAACAACTTAAACACATCTCTGCTTAAAAACATCTTACTTTCAATTTTCAAGTTAATCACATTGACTAACAAATTGCCCCTGCTTTCGTCATCTTTATCTAATCTTAATTCTACCAAATTGGCAAGACTACTCTTTTTCAAGTCTTTACCGTTGAAGACAAAGCTTGGTTGTAAGAGGTATTTGATACCTTGGTACAGGATGAAAAGAGAAGGGCTTATGGATACTATAGCAAGTAATAATTGTTGACTCTTCATCAATTTATCCATCCCATTAACAACCAAATCGCCGTCGACTTTGGTTTTTTGAATTTGGATCAATATACTACGGATCAAGCTTCCGTTAACAAGATTACGTACAGCGTTTTTCATTTCCAGTTCATACTTTGACATGATCATCGTTAAGTCTCCAAGTTCCAACCTCCGTCTAAGCTCATCTTCGGGAATAGAAATGTTATTGTCCTCGATATAGTCCCGAACCATTCTTTCAAGAGACCCTAAACTTGAGCTCAACGATTCTTTTGCAGCAATAATGTTGGAATCCAGTTTGATGACATTCAACATATCTTTCAATGGACGGATAATCCAATTTTCATAAAATCCCGTTAAAACTTGTGTAACATTCTCATTAATCCATGCTAAAATCTTCAGATGATTATGGACCACTTTCAAAGAAATTACAGGACCAATTAGTATACCAGCTACAATAATAGGCCAGTATCGTGTCCATGCCGACGGCTCATACTCAACCAATTCTGTTGGTCTGTACTCTCCAATATCAAGCACTCCAAGATCATCTTTATGGGCAATTAAATGACCTAATGTAGTGTACCTACTCTTCAAATCAGATTCAATGTCTTTAATATTCGATGAGATATCTTGCTTCACAACTCCATAATAATTGGGAAATTTAGGAGGTGTTTTCTCTTTATACCACTGATCGAAATACTCATAAAGTTTCAGAGGAAGGACTTGCAAACTGTATATGAGTTTGTACACTACTGAATACTTTATCTTTCTCCAGTACTTGAGATTTTGTCTCAATTGCAATGTTTGCTGAATTAGAAGTGTGGTGACAGTAGAGTACTCCTTAGTCAGATCAACCACAGCCAGGTTAAAGATATTATGCTGGTCAATTTGCTTGACAAGCGATTTACCTTTAAACAAGTCCATACTAGTTGCTAAAAAATGTTAGACTAACGAGATTGAGATTGCTTGAGAGTAGAGTGTATAAGTAGGGTTCTATATATAGGAATAGTATACATTGTGCAGGAATATATTTTTGAGTTTAGATCTTATCTTAAACGTGGAAAGTCCCCCATATTCCTTGAGGGGGTTCCCAAAGTCGATACTTGGAGGATATCCAGAGTTGTTGTGAACGACCGATACCTCTTGCATAGATTTGATACTTTCCTGATCATTTTGTCTCACGATTTCCGGCGTATTAAAGTTATTCAAGAAGACTTGGCTCAAAATTGGGATTCTGTTATGTTTTCAGGGGGTTTATAGTCTGATGGGAAGTTAGCGAACATGGGATTATCCTGTAGCTCCTTTTAAAGATTCGTCATACAGCTCAAGTAATTCCAGGAAATATCAAAGAGTGGCTGGTCTTGCTTGTAATTTCAATGCACAGCTATGAAACTACCACAAGTTCCTCCTCATGAGATAGCCCAAGCTTATAAGTTTAGGACTATAAATTGCTCAGTTTGTCGCTGAACTTCCACTAACCTCTCACTTCAAAGTTTGACATACTTTACGTTTTGTTCATTCTTCTACAACTACATTTACTACCCAAACTACTACAACTACTACTACTCATCGTCATCATGCTTTTCTAAGACACCAGTCTCCTTGATTAACAAATCAATTTGATCGTCACCCCAAATCTTATGTACTACTCTATCACCAACCTTGGATAAGGTTGCAAATTCCAACTTTTCAGAGTTGATATTTGACAGATCCATGGTCTTAGAAAGAATCTTAATGGCCAATTCACATCCGTCTTTCAACGTCAAATCATCTTTGTATTCTTTCTTTAACAAAGTTTGAGCAGCAGAATTATTGGCTCCAATACTAGTAGCCTTCCAACCACTATAATTACCAGAAGGGTTGGATGTGTATAATTGAAAGTCGTATCTATCGTCGTATCCAGCGTACAAGAAACTGACCCCGAATGGACGTAAGCCTCCATGTTGAGTATAACCTTGTTTTACATCACAAATACTTTTAATTAAGGTTTCACAAGGGACTGATTCGTTATAAGTTTTTAAATATTGTTGGCCATAATAACGGGCTCTGTTGATCAAAATTGATGCATCAGATGTCATTCCAGCAACAGCTGCTACCATATGATCATTGATGATATATAATTTTTCAGCACTACCATCATTATCCAACAATTTCGAAGTAAATTTCTTTTCACAAGCCAAAACTACACCTTCAGTAGTAAGAATCCCCATGGCTGTACCAGCATTGGAGATTGCTTCTTGGGCATACTCTACTTGGTACAATCTCCCTTCAGGAGAAAAGATGGTTGTTCTTGAATCGTATCTTCTACTCATTGCCACTGAAGAAATCGCGATTGAATGAGATTTGAATTTAGTGATAAAATAATAGAGCATTAGGCAAAACACGATAGGTGACTACACAATACTTATCTGACAAATCCCAAACATTTCTATCGGGAAGAAACTATGTATTTGATCTGTACTGTTATACGTTGATCTATTCCCACATTCAAAATTGCAACAAAACAAACAACAACCTATTTAACAACAATATCCATTAACTCCATTCATATTACATGAAAGTATTCATTTCCTCACTTAATGTGCCTATTGGATATACCTCTCCCAAGTTCCCCCTGCTCTATTGGCCCTTGGGAGCCTCCCATCAATCATACTCGCAAAGTGTCCTATACTATTCCTGGGATGTGTGGAGCTTTACAGTAGCCTGGTTCCTCATCTTATTTGTAAGCTTTTATTCAGTAGCCGGTGGCATTGCATTCACAAATTACTGTCTTAGTAGTCATCGCCAAAAAGTTCCTCCTACGAAATTTGTATTTCAGGGTTTAATGATATTAGCAGGATACCTTATAATGGCTGGTTTAACTGGATTTATCAGCGGAAGCGTAGTGGGACTATTAACCTCGGCAATTTACAAGGCAGGATCATTGACTATGAGTACGTGGGTTCCCTTTGCGTGGGCTGCTGTGGGTATTTTGTATGATATATGTCTGAGTTATTCAACTAGTATGGTGACTTTATAAAATAGATGAAGTCAATGAAGTAATAACTAGACTCCAGAGTTTGAGCTATATCAAGAGATACAAGACAGGCTTTTTATGGAGACCAATTTGCTACTTCAATCATTGAAAGGTTCCTTCAATGGCTGCAAACTGTCGATATACAACCTTATTTTTACAGCATTATAATAAATGCAACACGTTTACAATAAAACTTCAAGTGTGAAGAAGCAAAAACTCTGTGGATTCCAGTGAAGGTGATACGCAGTCATCGGAGGCCAGCCCACCAAAACCAAGCATACTTTATTAGCATTCGACCATACTATTTAGGATAAGCCTTTGCCACATACACACTTTCTCTAGGCGTGCCACAAATACTATATGAGCAATATAATTAACATTTTTCACAACTAGCAGAGCTTTGCTTGCAGATTTATACATGTATATATATATTTTAACCAGTATAAGAAATTATTAGGTCTCCTATCTCCAAACCACTTGTGGGTCGCGAATCAAATACTTGAACTTGCACCCAATGGTCTACGATTATCTCCAATTCCCCATTTATTTTCGAAGGCTTGCTATAGACCACGACACATCATTAGAGTCACTATGTAAATCTCTAGTTAATCAACATGAGGTTTCAACCCCAGCTATCGAAAAAAGTCTTCACATAAAATATGGAGTTTCTTCCATTAAAGAGTTTGAAGACTTAGTGATCGATTTAATTTCGGAAAATCGCCAGATTGAAATGAGTCTTGTGTCAGATATGATACCTAAGTACTTTGTTACATGTCAGTTTCTGGACCTTTACGATTTGCTTAGTAGAATTCATCTCAGCTCGTATAACCCTGCGCTTCTTGCATGGATGTACATCGCCCAATTTTACCTGTCATGGTATCATGACAAGAACCATCAGAAATCTATGAGAAACAACTACAGGAAGATTCGAGATTATCAATTCAAACGAGAAATAAAAGGCGAAGTGGTTTCACTTTTTTCTCTTGTGGAAGTTGTTCATTTTTTCCAAGAATTTAGGGAAATGAGATTTAAAGATAATACATACAACCCTGATCTTGAGCAATTAAAAGAGTTCGGATTTCTTGATGAATTCGTTATAATAAAGTTTCTTTCCAAATTAATAAGTGAACCTTTAAATGGTCTGCTTACAAATGAGGAATTACTCAATGAACTACCCTCAATAGCACCGAATTTATACCAACTTACAAAAAACATTGAAGACTTGAAACTAATCGATTTTAATTGTATCCAGAAAGATTTAGATACAGTGCTATACATTCTCCCTAAGGCAATTAACATTTCTTTTATTAATTATTTCGCTCAAGTAATGAAGTTTAAATGGTTTTTGAATGTAATGTCATTTACCTCAAAAATAACTTCAAAAAACTTGCGTTCACTTTTGGAGAACTCAGACTCCAATGACATAGACTTATTCATCTTGTTAATAGGATGTTTGGGTTTAAAGCAAGTGGGGTTGGGTTACGATATAATTGATGATACATTTTACAATAATGGCATAGAGACTAATAATTTAGCTGATACCGTCGAAAAAGCTAATCACTTGTTAAAGGCGAAAAGCTACGCTTTGTTATTGAGGAACGACTTGGTGACATCCTTTGAGTAAACTCAAATTTGCTTATATGCGATATCAAGCGGTACTTACATACACATGCAGAACTGTGAGATCTAGGTCCATAGGGTTCAGTGAATATATAATGTGAGTGTCTCATGCAATTGATGCTACTATCTATCTATATTTTGTTAAACATCTTCCTTATGAATGTTACAAGCCCTTTATTGAGCTTTAAAACCCGTTTACTTGCCAACCTTATGAATGCAATGTTACCATCAATCCTCACATCTATCGGAATTATCGTTAATATTGTAACTGAACTCTCGGAGTTATAGTAAGCTGTTCGGTTCCAGTATTCTCAAATTTTATTTATTGATCAAAGAATCAATTATTTTCAAGATATCTAATCTTCCCTTTAAAGCATTATACTGTACATTTGATATGTCAAAGTTTATAGGCTGGTTCATAAGCATATTAATTAAATAACACGAAATCATTATTACAAATACTCCGCAATCATCAAAGTTCTTCTGTTGTTGCGTCTTGATTGGTCGTATGTCTATTGTTTTGGACTTGAGAACCCCAGTCTTGAATAGTTTTGCAGCAAGATTATTTAATATTTGTCTATTATCCTCTTCATCCACTACCATAGAATCGTAAACATAGAAACAATTCTCTAGTAAATTGACCACCACTAGAAACCAATGATCCCCATCTTCCGTTTCGTTGACAGGGAAAAATATGAACTTGGCACCTTCGAAATCTTCCCTAGTTATGATCTCATGTTCAGTATAAATCATTAATTGTACTACCGCAGGAGACATAAGCTTGATAAATTTCTTGAAATGTCCTATATAGTTTATTGTTAAATACTCGTACACTAGAGAAATAACGTTGTCATTTATCCATTCCTCTGGTAAAATTTGGCCTAAATCTGTCGAGTATAATGCAACTGATTCATATTGGAAAAGCTTTGTCTCTTGATCAGTGGTTAGCTTGTTGAAAATTCTTTTCATTTCTGTTATAATTTTTGCAGGATTATCCAATGGTATTTCGTCATTATTTTGAAGTTTTTCGATTCTTCTTTGACTGATCCGAAGCTTCTTTTGTTGTTTTTCAGCTCGTTTTTCTTGTTTAGTCTTTTTATCAGATTTAGTGGTTTTTTTTACGTCAATTGGTAGAGTCTCTACAGATTCTGAATTTTCATCACGATCATTGAACCCTGGGAGTCTGTCAATCCCAGTCGTGAGTATTCGTTCATGCTTTTCCACCTTCACGTCATAGTCAATGCAAAAGCCTTTATACTCGTGAAGAACTACAGACATACTGGTGAAAATTTCGCACAGACGTTAGGTACTCTGTAAGTATCTTAGAGATGATATTCAGGAGACTATTCAGATCCCGGCCCTCTATTCCATTCAAACTAGGTCAGGCCACCCATGAAACAAGACCGCATTATATCACAACTCCTGGCGACTTAACTCCGGGAATCGGTGCTCTAGAATATTATGAAAGAAGACTTAGACTTATAAAACAACTTCCTAAAAATTCCCTTACGATTCTTATAGGAAACTCTGTTCAACATAGTTCTGGTTCCGTGTTCTATGATTTCCAACAAGATAACAACCTATTTTACTTAACTGGGTGGTTAGAACCAAACTCTATAGGAATATTAGAAAAAGTTGACGATCAGGGATCGGAGGAGGATCTCGTTTTCCATATGCTCGTACCTGAAAAGAACCCTCAAGTAGAGATTTGGGAAGGTGAAAAATCTGGATTACAAGGCTGTTACAACAACTTTAACCCGGACAACGTTGAAGACATTCGCAGCTATAGAAGTTACCTTACAAAACTTTTAAAAAGAAGCGATCATATCTACGTGGATAGTAAAGTGAAGTCTGATTTCAGTCTGTTCTTCCAGTTACATAGAGATGACAATCACGATAACATTCAACAGCTTCTTAAGACTTATGGTTCGGATAAAAAAGTGCATTCTCTCAGTCCAATTGTTGCAAGTATGAGAGAAATCAAGTCTCCTCTGGAAATAAAAGTAATGCATAAGGCTGGAAGGATTTCCAGTAGGGCAATCAACAAGACCATTGCCAAGTCGGGTAGCTCGAATCCATATAAGAGTGAAAAACTGCTTGCTGCTTATTTGGATTATGAGTTTATTCGTAGTGGATGTGATAAATCTGCCTATATTCCTGTAGTTGCTGGGGGTGAAAATGCATTAATAATTCACTATACTCGTAATGACGACTTATTGTATAAGGACGAGTTGGTATTTATAGATGCTGGTGGGAAACTAGGTGGTTATTGTGCAGATATATCAAGAGCATGGCCAGTGTCGGGAAAATTCACTGGACCTCAAAAAGACATATACGAGGTCGTTTTAAGTGTTAATAAGGCATGTATAGATCAATGTTATGCCGACAATCAAATTTCACTAAATGAACTTCACGAGTTTAGTGTAAACAAATTGCATTCTAATCTTAAGAATTTACCTGGTTTTTCAAACGTTTCCAGAACCGATGTTACTCGTCACTTGTATCCTCATTACATCGGACATCATTTAGGGCTAGACCTTCATGATATTCCGAGCGTTTCAAAATTCAAAAAACTCGTGCCAGGAAATGTGGTGACAATTGAACCAGGTCTATATGTACCAATTAACGATAAGTGGCCAAAGCACTATCAGGGTATTGGCGTTAGAGTAGAAGATGATGTGGTTGTAGGGCTGACAGCAAAGAACATTGTCAACATGACAAGTGGATGTGTAAAAGAGGTTGTGGATATCGAGGCTTTAATTGGTGCTGGTGAGTGTAGTACTCCAGGCTTGTATGTAGAGCCAGAAGAATTGTATATAGGAGAATAGAGCATAAAAGACATTAGAAAAATAGCCAAACCCGGGAAACATATCCATAAATCAACTCAAAAAATCTCTATTTATCACCGTTTGAATAGTAAATATATGGTTGGTGGGGCTCTTGGTGTAGATTTTTAAATTCTTAAACCCTAAGTGAGTGCAAATACTTGATTAATATCCCTTTTATCTACAAATTATATACAATGTTTTAACTACACACTCAATGTCTTGATCATGAAATTTTTCAAAGGAGATAAAGAGTTGACAATTTTGAGACCAAAACTTCTTGCTAATCTTACTGGTCCTACATCGTTTGAGAAGAGCTTGTGAAGCTTGTCACAGACTCCTAAAATCATGTGGTTATAAGGGTATGATTCAGATAAGTAAGGCTCTAACACAAGTGTAGATCCGATATCCAATCCTCTATCTACGCCTTGTTCAATGGCTGCGATAAGAGAAGCCACATCTGTCTGACCCATGTTAAGTCCTTGTCCTGCAAGAGGATGAATAGTATGAGCAGCATCACCAATCAAAGCTACACGTGGAGCAACATAAGTATCAGCGTGTGACATTTTTAATGGGAATTGAGCTCTAGAATTCTCTTGAACATCCGTTACGATTGGTAATTCGAAATCATCTTTAGGTTCAAACAAGTCTAATCTCCATTGCAAGTCTTCTATTACAGATGAATCGTTGGGATTGGCCTTGAGCTTATTGAATGCATATTGTAAGTCGACCTCATCTAAACGGAAAGCAGCATTCAAGAGTTGAACAAAAATTTTCTCATCCGTTATGGATCTTAAAATTCCTGCCAATTCATTTTTACAAGACCAAACAAAAGTTGCATTATCTTCAGGTAAGGGTAAGATAGCAATTGGTCCAGTAGACAAAAACCTCTGAATCATTGTCTGTTTACTAGGTTCAGCTGCTACCTTGAGCACACCCACTAATCCAAAACTATTATAATTCCAGCCTCGAGATTCAACTTCAGCATATTTTCTAACGGGAGAGTTATAACCATCGGCACCAATCAAAAGTCTGGTCTGTATTTTGTCTCCGTTCGAGAGTGAAACTATTGGCCAATCGATGGATTCATCTTGACTTTTCTCAATACTTTCTACTTTAACATTATCCAAGATTGAATCGTATTCTTCAAGTTCATCAATACGATTAAGGAGAGATTTTTGAACATTCAAAACTTCACACATAGCACCTAAAGGATCGTAATCTACCACATCATTATCAAATTCAATCATTGCTTCTTGTGACAGCGAGTCATAGGCGACTAAAGAATCATAGAATTGAATTCTGTCCAAATCTAAGTGATCCCAACTACCAATTTTTTGCATAAACTTCATAGACTTGTTTGTTAGAGAAATGATTCTGTTTGAAAATAATGGATCATCAAAGTTTTTAACTTTGTTAAGATCAGAGCCTTCAATTAATTTGCAATCCAAGTGAGCTGTTTTCGGTGAAGACTTTAAGGCTGCAAGAATTGAAAGACCTGCGGGGCCTCCACCAACGATTACCACATCTTGGAGGGAGGTTTGGATGGGCTTTGCTACTTTCGTAGCTGCTGATGCTGCCGTTGCTGCTGTGCTAGCTGAACGAAGGAACCTGAAGTTGTATTTCCACATGAGAGGATCGAAGAGTATATCGTGCAATTCGCACTATAAGTAGCCTTGCGGGCTTCAAATTTTATGGTTTTGCGACTTCTTTTTTGCAGCTACTAGCAAAGAAAGGTTGAGTGATAGGTTTTGTGGATGTTAAGTAAGCATGTACATGTATATGTAGTTTGTGAAGCTTATTTGTTTTTATTCGTTAGGAGATAGAGTAACATTCAATTACTGCTCTTCCGTATGATCAGAATCATCAACTGGATTTTATATCAAGCTCTTCTCATATTGAATCCCTAGAACTCTCATTGAAGTTCCGATTATTGTCATCCCTTTGAATTTCTAGTTCTACGCTTTCCAATTGATTTTTTTTATCCATGCATAGCCATTACTGTTCATATCTTTTATAATTGACTATTTACACGCTATTTACCAATGTTCAACAATAAGTTGGCATCTGATTCCTTACCACTTGGTAAGTACAGAACATTAGGAGAGTTTCCTAACACACTAGCAATTTCCTTAGATGCTTCTAAACGACGAATCATCAAAATACCATCACCACTCTTACTCAAAGCTTTAGATACTGTCTCAGCCAGTTCAGCTTCACCTTCAGCTCTGATAATGTTAGCTCTCTTTTCTTGTTCAGCCTTTTCAACCAAATACTTGGCTCTTTCTGCATCTTGTTGAGCGATTTGCTTTTGCTCAACTGCTTTAGTGAACTCTCTACCGAATGTCATGTGAGTAATAGAGACATCCTCTAATTTAATGCTAAATTCTTCAGCACGCTTACTTAATTCTTGACGGATTCTTGCACTAACGACTTCACGTTGGGTGATTAATTCAGCTGCATCGAATTGAGCCACGATACTCTTCAAAATTTCGTTACCAATGGCTGGTAAAACTCTTTCATCATAATCCAACCCTAAACTCTGATAAATTTTTGGCAAATTTTGAACTTCTGGTCTGTGTAAAACTCTCAAAGTCAAAGAAACGTTCTGTAAGTCTTTGGAACCAGTGGTGGTAGCAATTGTTTTAGGTCTGGTTCTCACATCAAATGTGATAGCTTTCTGAAGCCATGGGATAAGAAAATGAGTACCTTCACCAACAACTCCTTGTTTGACACCGGATAAACGATCGAAAATAACTGTACGTTGACCGCCTTCAACATCATAGATTGCCAGTTGACCCAAGGTTACGGCTATACCTACTGGGATGGCTAATCTTGATAATCTTTCTGCGAATTTAGCTGACATGAAATGTGGGTGTTGGATGAATTGATTCTCGCGCAAAATGATGATGGTGCGAAGGTTTCAAGAAAAGTAGTAGTGCAAAGGCAAATAAATATTAATTGAATTTCAAAAGAGTTAATTGAAGTACCTTATTCCTTCTATTATATTAGCTAATGTACAATGCAAAAATAAACTATTACGTTCTGGGGATCTAGTTATCAATGAAATAAACCAAAGTCCAGGCGGCACCAGCGGCTATTGAGCCCACAATAACCATTTGGAATCCTTCCAGAGACTTCTTCCATAAACTACAATCATCTAAAGATACCAATGTTTTAACGTATCCGAAAATGAACAAAGTTACAAGCATCACAATCACTGAAACAAGTAATCCGACTTTGACCACGCTACAAAAGAAGTATGGTAATAACGGTACAAATCCCCCTAAAAAGTATGCAGATCCAATGGTTAAAGCACTAGTAAACTCTCTTCCTTCACTTGGTTCTTCTAATCCTTTACCAAATGTGATGACAAAATCAATTAAATTTTTTGGTTTACTGTCAAAATCTTTCAAGATGTTTAAAACATTGGTTTCACTGATACCTAAATCGAGTAAAATTTCTGCCGCCTCTTGATTAACAAGTTCTGGTTTTTTGAAAAAATTCATCTTCTCCTTCTTAACTTGGTTGAAGTAGTATTCACTTTCACTCTTGGCAGCTAAATAACCACCTAATCCCATGGAAATAGCACCAGATACCAATTCTGCCATACCACCAGTGATAACCAATTTAGAGTCACCCAATGATGATAAACCAGCGGTTAAGGCAAATGGAACTGTTAATCCATCACTCAACCCAATGATCATATCAGACATAACCCTTGGATCGAAGTTGGAGAAAAAACCTGTATTTTCTTCGTCATCTTCATTTTTATTAGAATGAATGGACATGACAAGTTCCTCATTGCTGACCTCTTGAGCTCTATCAGTTATGGCTCCGTAATTATTGTTGATCAAAGAGTCAATTTCATCAACTTCTTGTTGACCACGAGATGAACTTGAAAGGAGTTGGCTGATTTGATTCTTTAATGTAACAAGCATGTTTCTAAAATTTATAAACGATCAAATTCCGATGATGGGAATGAAACTTTTATATAAGCTGCGAAATTTATAATGAGCAAAGCAAATTCGTGCGCGGTAGAAGGAGGGTCCTGAGTGCTGACAATTGTTTGTTTTTTGATTGGTCCAAATTGCGATGAGATATTTCAGAGTAGTAATTTTTGACAATGATATAGAGTAATGGCGTTCAATGACGCTGTTCATGGGAGAGGATGCTAGATTCAATGTGGTACTAGTGAAAATTTGAAGTTCTGTGTACTTTGTGTATGTACTGCTTTTAATTATTGTTCGACTTACGACTGGGAGAACGCGTCGAATCGCGGTGGTCTGTGTGTCTTTCTTTGTTAGACGAAATTACTAGGACTAGCACAAACACGCTGTGTATAGAGGGGAGTGGCTTCAACCATGCAAAGCGCAAAAAGGAGGCGAAACAACTCGGAGTTAAATAGAAAAGTGTGGCATAGGTGAAAGAAGCACTTTAGGGTACTAAGAGTTCTCTAAGATCCTCACCAGTTCAATGTTACATTCTCCCACTTATGTAGCTAAAGTATTAGTAACAAAGGAAGGAGTAAATGACATTTCTACTGTAGAATAGTTTAGGAATAAAACCTCAGGCATGATTTGTATTTTACTTTTAAAAAAAGCAACTTCTTTTGTGACCACAATTGTGGATTTCACGATTGGTTGCAAATTCTCTACATGAGGCTGATGTTTTGAATCTTAAGACCAGACTATCTAACTGGATCTGGATATTTGGAACCTTTTACATTCTACAGGAAAATGAACAAATAAAATCTATTAGGGGTTCTCGATCTCTTTCCTCATTTCATTGTCCTTCTGGGATTGACCATCCTAGAAGGTCTTTAGTCGTTTGCCGCAAAACTCCTCGCGCGAATAAAACTCTTCGGTACATAGGAATTAAGGTTTCACCATGTCTACAATTTATATCTCTAACCTCAATGAAAAGGTATCTATAAATACCCTCAAGCGGGAGCTCGAATCCCTTTTTAAGCTGTACAGGGTGCTTGAAATTCACATGAAAAAGACCCTAAGGAAAAAGGGTCAGGCTTTCATTTCTTTTAGAGATGAAGATATAGACGCTATAATAAAACGATTCGATAAAACTAAAGTGCTTGATAAACCAATGAAAGTTTCCAGGGCTAAGCAAGACTCTTATGAGCTACTAGATAAGAAGGTTATTGATACTAAAATTGGTGTTAAAAAGTTCAAAGTATTCAATAAACCTAATAGCATGTTGATTTTGAACGAATATAACGAAGATATTGATTTACAAACTTTGACCCAAATTTTCGATGCATTCAATGGCTTCTTGAATTTGAGAGTTATTAAGAATAAAAAAATTGCATTTGTAGAATTTGAAAACATTGATACTGCTGATTCTTGCTTAAAAGATATAGAAATAAGTGATTTAGAAAAAGTTGGTGGAAAGCTTTCTTTTGCGAAGGAATAGAGTTGTTAATAAGTGTAAATGAGGTGATGGAGATCAGATTTCTCATCCATCAGTGACCAGCAACTCAACGATTCTGTAGTTGTATCAGATTCCAATTTTTTGATGACATCTACACAGTCTTTCGAAGAATTTTCCTTTGGGGCTGCATACTTAAACTTACTGGAATTGAAGTCACCGTACATTTCGTTGAAGTAGTCAATGAATTTTTTCTCGGTTTCCATGAAGGTATCTAGAGCAAGAATTTGCTATCTATTCGAATTTTATTTAACGTACATTTGTTCGTTTTTTTACTGCCGTCTATGCCGTTATCAAATACTACAAAATTTGAGACCATTATCTTCTCCTAGTTCAATGTGGTCTTGTGCTACATCTTCAGTAATGATCTAGCCAATAACGAAAAGAATTTTGCAAGTATTCATCTTCTCCTATTGGGAGAGAGGGCAATGATTACAAAAACTATGGTTCCCAAGCTACTCAAGGCTCTGGAATAGTGGAAGTTTTGGATTTGACGAACGTCAATATGACAGTATACCAAGGGAAGTTTGTAACCATGGTAGTAGCTTTCTCCGGGAAGCACTCTGCAATCTTTCGAATTCATTTTTAGATGTTGAATCATACCCCAGCATTGGTAAAATAGATCCTCAGGTAATGAATTTATGGCAGAAGTATAATCAGATGAGTGGATGCATTACGTATAAACTACAGTCTTGTAAGGTTTTTAGTGAAAAGTATTGTAAGGAGCGCTTTTGTGTCCTAGGTCCTAAGGAAAAGCTCACTGTTCCGTTGGACTTAACCCTAATTTTCAATGATACTATTTTCGTTGCTTGAGCTAGACTGCAAAATAATCTTAACATAATGCTTAAATAGCACGTGAGCTTTCAGTGTACTCAGAGAGTATCAGAAGGTTTAATGTCATAAATCAAAACGGTAAATCTAATAGTAGTGGATACAATGAACGAAATCCCAGGGAAAGAAACAACTTACCTCAAAACCTTCTACATTCGATTCACTCTGCTTGAACCGAATGTAATTTACCAGGCACGAAAAGATGACATATCTATGAATCCAAGAAATGTATATTTATGTCTTGGTAATGCACGATTTGTTGTTAGAGGAAAGAAAGTGGTTGGTGATCTTGGATTGAACTATATTGTACCATTCTACAGAGCAAATGTCATATATTTAATTCTTCAAAGAAACTTACTTGACACATTAATACGAATTTTCAGCTTTCTATAGACTGAATTTTCAGCTTTCTAAAAACTCAGGTATCCCGGCTGTACAGTCCCCACAAATTATTAGCACAATGTTTACAAATACTGAAACCAAGTTTTATCACACTAAAAATTTCGTTGCATACATTTCGTAAACTCTATCTAGTAACTACAGTTTATATGCTACATTCACAAAAATCCTTGTCTACTTATTTCATTCACTATAAAACAATTTATTTTTTTTTTTTGATTTTAATATTTGATGTTGTTGGCGTCTAACAATTCCTTTAATCTTACGACTTCAGAGTTGAGGTTAGCGCTAGCACTCATGACTTCTTCAAGTCTTTCTTCTAATTGTTTCATTCTTTCCATCTTTCTTGCTCTTGATCTTCTTGCGGCTTCTGTGTTTTTAGCTCTCTTCATCAAGACAGGGTCATTTGAATTAACCTTGACAGGTTCCAAAGCCTGTCTATTCTTCTTACTATACTTCACAACACCCAAGTGATCAAAGTTTTCCTTTCTTGGAGTATCCAAGTTAGGAGTAGACAAGGTGGAGGAAACGTCAGGAGTTAAGAGCTGAGCAAAGGATTCCTTACGAGGAGCTTTCTTAGTCTCTGCAACTTCTGCTTCAGGGATCGTGTTCATACCCAATGGGATTTCCAAATCCTCATCATTTACAACAGAGTTCAAATGGTGATTATTTGAGTAAACCTCATTGTTGGCATCAAACAACGAAACCCAATCCTCCTTGTTGGTTGAATCCAACACAAAATCTAATTCGTCAAACATAGGAGTATTATCGACGATTTCATCATTCAGAAATACTGAGTTCAATACTTCTGAATGGAAGGCTAACGAGCTTTCTGGGGCAGCGCTACTAGGAGCAACTGAGACTGCATCGTCGTTAGCGACTAATTCTTTGACTGGAAAGTTCTTTTCGTTGTGTTCTACTGCGTTAGAACCAACGAAAGAATCGTTTAATATAACTGGGGAATACATCTTGATTTTTAATAGTATTACTTTCTATTGGAGATAATCTTTAAAAGACAAAACTGGGGGTTAACTTATTCTTAGCATCATTTTGATTTAATTTATAACAACAACTTTATGGGGTAAGTAAATAATAAATACTTGATTTATAATTCTTTTTGATTTACTTTAATTTCTTTAATATAACGTAATTAAACGGTAAAACTTATTTAAGCACACATCTTTCCTAATCTTATAATATAACTGTAAGGGAAAAATGAAAAAAAGTAAAAATTGGTTTTGTTTTGTTGTTGTCTAAGGAATTGAGAGAAAAACTCCTCGCCCGGAAATTCAAGTGCTTAAATACCTGAAGCTAGGGGAGAAAAAATTTTCACTTGGTCGTGTGGGAAGCATTCTCGCGGTAAGCTTATTGATTGAGTTGCCCGATTAGTAGATGGTTTGTATACAAGTGCTCATAAATAGAGATAAACTGTAAAATTGGACCTGGGTTCTTACAAATTCGGCGCGGAAACTTCGTACAAACTGTTTTACTAATTAATAATTTCACTAAAGTAGTTTGCGGGCCAAAATTAAACAAAGCTTAACCATGATTCCTCCTATCTAGATAATGAGTCATAGGAAATACAATCCTTTCTCCTCCTTTTTTGATGACATAATCAAGGTATAATTGATCCGGAGAATGTGGACATGACATTCAATGATTTGACGATATTCTATAGTTTTAGAGTACATCTACACCCATTACTTTTGTCTGATTAGGGATTGGCCACCACCAATGGTATTAGTTACCGGTACCGGCATGCATGTTCCTATCAGTGCGGCG
Source organism: Yamadazyma akitaensis (assembly GCA_030581475.1). Classification (NCBI taxonomy): domain Eukaryota; kingdom Fungi; phylum Ascomycota; class Pichiomycetes; order Serinales; family Debaryomycetaceae; genus Yamadazyma; species Yamadazyma akitaensis. Next base: position 279,426 of record JAKTTN010000010.1, read on the forward strand.
GAAGGTTGAGTAAATCTGGAGTGAGAGCGGCTAGTTATGGGCGTGAAATACACCGCGGGCTCGTGGTTTACAGGTTAAGTATACGAACCTCACAAGGAGATCAAAAAACGCTTGTACCAGCAGTTGTAGAATTTATGTATCTAGTTAACTTCTATGACGGAAAACGGACGGAAATAGCGGAATTGGAAAAGAACTGATAGTGTATACTTTCCTTCGATCCTGCTTCTAATTATTTGACAGATTTCCAATTGAACTTTTAGTACTGATAGTAGAAACCCTCTATTTTCTTATTCCTACAGTTATTGTGATCAAATGGAAAAGTCTGACTCTACGAATTGTCTCAAAAAGCCTTCCCCTTACAACCATTTAGGACCCAGTTGCCATGTATGTTTTATGAGAACAGGATTACTTACCCAATTTCAACCATTTGGGTGCTTTCTTCCCATTTTTTGAAAGGCTTGAAGAGCTCGAGGATTCAGTAGATGTACTGGATATATGAGCACCAACACGATTTGGCCTGGATTCACTCGGGAGATTTTGTCTATTAGCTTCAAGTTGAATTTCTGGTAAATCACTGAATCTCTTCGTATTTTCGTCTTCTACAAGAAAGTTTTTACCAGGAATTTTTGACTCAAATATGAGGGAGTTTTGATAAGTAAATTCAGGTATGTCGATCAATTTTGTACTATTGAGAGCAAATGACAGTTCGAGTTTCTTAAAGGGCGGATAACCTAGTTTAAGGTTATAATTCGACTTGAAGTCCTCTGTTAAGTGGGTGTCTAACTTTTTTATTAACTCCCCAAATCTTGAAGTGTTTTGGAGTTGGACTTCAAGAAGAGATCCATCAGGAAATTTGATTCTGAATTTGTAAACTGCTTCAGCTTTCGAAGGTGGAATTGCTTTCTTGGGATTTTTGTATTTGATAAGATTTTGATAGATCTTGGCGTGATCAACCGTGAATTCGTAATCCTCTTGGGGATTTTCGTAGATGTGAGTGTTACTTGGTCTATAAATAATGTCTGGTTGGGCAGAAGAAGGAGCAGAAACCAGAGAGAGTAAATTTGTGGGTGGAGGAGAACCAGACGTTGACGGAGAAGATCCATTAGGATCAGGAGCAGGGAAAGTGCCTTGAGCTTTTGAAATAGCTTGGTCTGCTGGTGAATTATCTACATCCATTGCATCTGATATGTTTTTAGGCGCATTGTATTTCTCGTCCACCATACCGTTTTTTGTTTTACCTTGGCCATGCTCACCTTGATCCTGTTCGATTGGATCTTGTTCAACTTGGTCTTGTTCAACTTGGTCTTGTTCATTTGCATCATTTTCACTTTGAGCTCTTTGATTCTGCTTCCTTTCTTTTTCCTGTCTCTCTCTATGTTCTCTTTCCTTGTTCTCATTTTCTCGATTTGCCTCCCGTCTTTCTCTTTGCTCTCTCAAATGCTTCTCAACCACAGCATTCTGTTCCTCCAGGCGGTCCCGCACTACCCCCAAGCGTATAGCCAAGCTGCTGGTATCTCCGATCAACTCAAACAACAGCCTTTCTCGCTGTTCTGCTACCATAATACTCTTGTTCAAATAGCTCATACTAAGATTGGACTCACTTACACCTAAATCAGCAATAAATTCTTCCAACTTGACGGAATTTTTCGGTTTCTTAATTACTACAGTACCATCTGGTTTTGTAGCCTTTATGGAAATGATTCTTTCAACCAATTGCTTTTCTCGGAGCTCCAATTTACAATTATTTAGTAAATTTGTGTGTCTAATATAGAGCAGCGAATCAACAGGCTTCCCATTGAAATAAATGTCACCTGTAGACACAGAAAACTTGGAACAACTCAATGATACGAGATCACTTATTTTACTGCTTTTTGAGCACGTAACTCTCTTGGTGACTGAATTGTGTGATACATTGAATGAAATAGACATGAGTAAACCTTTTAGCCAAATTATATGATCTTCGCGCTATCATGCAATTATAAATCTAGAAATACAACTTCCTTAATCTAATAATCAATATGTGCGGATGCTTGTCAGATTTGTGCCTTATAGTGATTTCTGTACTCTTCCCTCCCCTTCCGGTGTGGATAAGAAGGGGTTTGTGTTCTACTGACTCGCTCATCAATATTTTACTTTGTATTTTGGGTTACCTCCCGGGTCTTATTCATTCTTGGTATATCATTGCGAAGTATCCTCCTTATACTGTTCACACTCAAAGCAGAATATACTATGTATATTCTAATGACTTAGAGGCTCAACGCCATGTACAAGGACATGGACGTCACACTCAAGAACAGCACATCCATCACAATCATATCGTACAACCCCAAGGAGCTCCAGCTCAGAACCAATACCATGACCAATCTCCGATCTCCCAGCAACCTGGGGTCCAACCACAGCCTAGTTATGGTGCAGTTAGCGAAAGTACCCCTCCGCCCTACACTGAAATTGACAGAAAGTAGAAAAGAACAATTATATTTTCCTACGAGAGTTAAGAGTGAGCTACGTATAATGTTAGTAGAGTCTATGAATTAATTAAGATGCCCAAAATGTTTTTGTACGCCTCTAATCGTCAATTTACACATATTAATGTCTAGATCTTTTTATAAATGTCCCTGGCTTAATCTCACAGGATTTATTTTTTATCCCATGATAAATCCATTGTTTCTCAATTCTTATCAATCGCACTTCTTATCTATGTCGATTATCAAGGACTCAATCACTGCCATGGGTGATCAATCCGTCCTGGCACCTATCCCAGGATCAGCACCAACTTCTCCTGGGTCAGTTCCTCTCCACCAATCTTTTGCAGATTGGTGGTCGACTTCTTCTGCCCTCATGAAACCATCCTCGTCTATCAGATCATCTGAGCAAGCTCGCTTGACAAATCTCCTAATTGAGTATGAACTCTATAAAGCAATTCTTAGTGAGAACGTTCTTATAAATAAACCGGGGCAGCCTCTTCAATATACTGGTGAAAATTGTCTCATTGGAACTTTCATTGATACAGAATTGGATGATGGAAACTTTATCCATGAATTCCTTCTTGAAAATAAATATGCTCCCCACTCAGAGACTATAGTGGTGATACATGGGTATATGGCTGCATCTGGATACTTTGTCAAGAACTTTGAAGCCTTAGTTGACTCAAGACCCGGTGTCAGAGTGCACGTAATTGACATGCCTGGATTTGGTAATAGTTCAAGGCCAAAATTCCCCAAGTCCTTACTTACGAACTATTCTGATAAATTTAATCAAATAAACCAGGTTTTGGAGGTAGAGAATTGGTTTATTGATAAGTTTGAGGATTGGAGAATCAAAAAAAGTATAGACACTTTTAAGCTTATTGCTCACTCTATGGGGGCATATTTGTCTTGCTGTTACCTTATGAAATACAACTTCAAGCAAGTCTTGGACTTTGTTGTGGTCAGTCCCATGGGTACAGAGTCCAGCTATGTAAGCTTGATCAACGAAAAAGAACTTCAGGTGAACCATCACGAAAGAGGTGGTCGACCTTTGGAAGAATTGATCCAACAACAACTGGAACTGGGTGAATTGAGAGACAACGAAGAGTTGGTGAAAATTTGGGAGTCCCTTGGTAGACCAAGATTTCCAGATAATTTGGTGTTGAAAAAGCTTTGGGAATGGAAGATCAGCCCCTTTCAATTACTTCAACTCTTTGGTCCCTTATTCTCCAAGTTTTTAAGTTATTGGTCGTACCAGAGATTCAAGAATTTGAAGGATAATTCAGGAAACAATAACGATGCTCTTTTATTGAAACTTCACTACTATTCATATTCAATTTTTAACCAATTCCAGGGATCAGGGGAATTGGCCATTACCAAGCTCATAAATCATGAGATATTGCCTCGTTTGCCCTTATGTGATAGAGGATTGGCTGAATTTCTCACCAATAATAAAATCAGAACTTTATGGATCTATGGCGAGAAAGATTGGATGAATGTTAAAGGTGGTAAAAACATATACCACCAATTAAAAGAGTTAGGTGCTGAAGCATCCTTTGAAGTTATTGAAAATGCTGGACATCACATCTACCTCGATAGACCAGAAGATTTCAACAAGTCAGTGTTGAAGTTTTTTAGAAACAAGTAAAACTTTTGTAGTTTATAATATTCATTAGAATGAATAAGGGATTATTGTATCTGTTTTAAAATTCTCTCTAACTCATTGCTTTTAATCAACTTTAATGTTCTTGCTACTGTTTGGATATCCATATCATTTTTCAACTCCAAAGACTTGGCTCTAGCCCGTTGGATAATCTCATCAGGGATTCCAGCTAGCTTGGCTACATTTAAACCAAACAGATTATCCAAAACTCCAGATACTAGCTTATACAAGAAGAGAATTTCATCACTATCTGAGTTCTTCAAAAAGTCCATGTAAAAATTACCCACATCTTTGAATTCGTTGATCAAGTCGGTAAGTTTGTGGAAATGAGTGATAAAGAGAATGATTGGTTTCTCTTCATGTTCACAGAAGTACTTGAGAATAGCATATGCGATTACGTAACCGTCAAATGTACTAGTTCCTCTTCCTACTTCATCCAACAATATCAAAGAACTTGAATTGAACTTGTCCAAAATATCGAGAATCTGTAAAACCTCGATCATAAATGTAGACTGTCCCTTTATAATGTTATCGAACGATCCCATTCTAACAAAGATGTTCGTGAAAATACTTAGTTCAGCACTTTTGCAAGGCAAATAACATCCTATTTGGTTCATTATTACAAGGATTCCGATCGACTTCATATAGCTAGATTTTCCTCCCATGTTGGGCCCTGTGATAATGGAGACACGATTCTCATGACGTGAAACCTTGATATCATTGGTGATATACTCAGTAAGGGTATTGATAATGGGGTTTTTGAATTCCTTCACACTAACAATTGAATTCCCCTCGAGTATCGTTGGTTTTACACCCGTCGCCTTAGTAACGACTAGGGACAAGAGACAGTCAAATTTGGCTAGATTGTTTATGATTTTGTTGAACTGATAGTAGCTCTCATTGATTTTCTTTAGAAATTTGATGAATACTCCGTCACACACTTTATCAAGTAACTCCCGGTTATAAAGCATTAAATTATTAAGCTCTTGTAACTTTGGGGATCTAAATCTGGTTACGGTCTTTGTAGCATTAATCCGAATCCAATCAAGGGGGAGCTTATTTATTTGTGTGTTTCTGACTTCAACCAAATATTCTTGATTCAAATTTTTGGTAAGAGTCACTGATTTCCCTAAAACTTTACTAACCGCCTTGGTTTCATCGTCAATCTCTAATTCAAGCAGTCTAATTTTCTCATTTTGGTCGGTTATCTCTTTCCAATTATAATAATTCAAGTTAAAGTAGTGGTACTTTTGGTCTTTCGAATCGCTGTCTCCATAAGTAGCAGAGATGAGTTTCAAATACAGATTTTCTATATCAAAATTCTTTGCCAAGTCTAAAAGTTCTTCAAATATCTGTACAAGTTCATTAGACGTCAACTTCTCATTCAAATGTCTTATGTCCTTTTCGAAATTAAGCATCATCTTCAATATATCGTTAAACCTACACAACATTTTGTAAACTTCTGATCTGGTTATTTTTGTGGAAGACAAGGAATAATGAAGCTTCATTAAGTTTCTCTCTAGATCAACATCATCACTCAATTTGTTCTTCAAGCTATCCACGAAATGATTATACTCCAGGGATAAATCAGATATGGCATTGACTCTGTCCTCGATCTTTTGTCTGTTTACAAGCGGTCTGGACACCCACTTATACATCAATCTTTCGCCCATTCTCGTGTGCGTATGGTTCAACAACGATATGAGAGATCCTCGTGCTGTATGATCAGTTGAGTTTTCAAAGATCTCAAGGCTTCTCAATACATTAGAGGATAGGATCATGTAGTCCTCGTTCTTGAATTTTTGAATGTTCGAGGGAACTGTGAATACGTTGGTCAACATAAACTGATGCAAATATTTTATAAGTTCATTGATGCAATTAAGAACCAGTAAGTTATAGTTTACTTTATAGTATTCGAAAAGAGTGTTCAGTTCCAATCCAGTAAAAAACTCTTCAAGTTCTCCCAATACATCATCACTACCGTTTCTGTTCTCTGTTCTACACTTATTATTGACCAGATTCACCATTTTCTTGATCGACTTAATCTTGTTCTCATCCCTGCTTAATATTATACACTCACTAGGCTTGAAGTGTAAAAGTCTTGTTTCTAACTCCAGGTGCAAGTCAGTATCGTCAAAAGAATCAACCACAATCTCCCCTGTTAATGGCTTGATTATCACCACCGAGTACTTGTTCTTAATATGACTCACACAGCATATATACTCCCCTATATCGTTGTCTACCACTACTTTTTTTCCATCTTCAATCTCTTCATTCATGTACGTGGCCAGAGTGTACACGCCGGTCAATTGCCTCTGGAACAATCCCTTGCTACTCTCCATAGTCTTAGACATAGCCAGTTCGATCTGTTTAATCACTCCTACCTTGTATCCATAACTTAAAATCTTTTTGAGATGTACATGAAGTCTATTGTCCGGAATCGAGCAATAACAAAACCGAGAATCTGTGTGAGGGATGAGCATGATGTTTATAATCTTAGCCACAACTACGGCATCATTTCCATAAAACTTGTACTTGTATCCGACTTGAATAGCGAGAAGCTTGTCTTCATGATCCAGTTTCAAGTCGATAATTTGAGATTCTAGAGGAGTTAATTTATGAGTCTTTGGGACATTTTCTTCCTTCTTTTTCTTGAAGGCTTGCTCCTTTACTTCTGTTTTCGTCTCTATCTTCCGCTTCTTCTGGCTTTTGTCCACGGGACGGAAAAACCTGCTGATCTGGTGATGCTTCATGGTGATCGCGTCTGTTTGGCTGCGAATTTAAGTGAAAATTTATTATCTAGACAGACAAATGGCCAAGCAACGAGAATTTGGGAGAACAATTCCCTAATAGAGTTCCGAATATTCTATTACATACTTATTGAGTAAATATTGAGTAAGAGACTCGAACATAAATAGAGAGTATAAAACTACAGTTTCAATCTCATAATTCATGGGTACATTTCATACATAGTCAACGAATTCTACTGAAACTTATGGAGTTGATGGAACTTTTGTGTTTTGTAGGTGAGGAATTAGTCGATTGTCTCGGTGAATCAGCCGATGGGATCACTGACAGTGGAGTCAGAGACTGTGTTGACATGGTGCTATTTCTTCTTGATGAACTATCAAATTTTCGGGTAGGGCTTTCTAACTTTCTCTCTATCTTTCTAGGACTCTCACCTAAACTCAGGGTTGAATTAGTAGCCGAATTTGACCTCGACTTCTTGAGAGATTTTGAGGATGAACTACTGTTGAATGCAATTTTTGCAGCTACTGAAGAAGGCAGATCTATAATAGTTTCTTCATTTACCATCTGACTCAATGCCAGATGACTGCGTGTCCTCAATGTTGGAGGTTTCGAGTCTGATCTTGAGTTGCTCCTGCTGCCATGATTAGATCCGGGGATTGACCCGTGATTAGACCCCTGGTGTGAGCCACTGTAGCTGCTTTGAAGACTGGAAACACTGGATATCATATTCATGCTTGCAAACGTATTGTTTCCAGATACGTTTTTTACCGGGGAAGACTGTGTGCTTGAGGTGCTCTCCATCTCTATTTGATCAATGTCAGTATTCAATCTAATAGAAGGAGAAATCGTGATTGATTTTAATGACGGTGTCTTCTTAAGCACCGGAGTAGCTGGAGGTATTAATGATACACTAGGTTGTACCAATGCTGTATTTGCTCTTTGACGCAATAGGGAAGGAATATCCTCCTCTGCTTGTGTAGGTAGACTTCGGGAATGTGATCTTTTTTGGAACTCATTCAATGATAGTATGGGACTAGCAAGAACCTTATTGGGACTAGGAGAACCAGCACGAGAGTCTGAGCTACGATCAAACAAATTAAAGTCTTGATCAAGTTTCAAACTAGATCTAGAAGAGTGTGCCAACGAGTCCGTGAGGGTTCCCAAGCCCAGCAACCCCAAACCGGAGCCCATGTCCACTGTGGGACTATCTACGTCTGAATTTGAATTCAGCAGCAGATTAATGATACTCCGCTTGAAAGCTTTGTACAAGTTTGTCAACTTGAAATTTACACTCAACTCTACAGGTAACCAGCCTTTAATGTTCTTACAATTTTCAAAGCCCTTGATTATCTTTACGTTCGCTGATTTTGCTTGTGGAATGTTGAACAAAAATTCTATGAATGTTCTTATGCACTCAAAATTCCCGTACTCAAACGCCAAATGCAAAAGATTATTCCCTCTTTTATCTAGAATATTATAGTCCGCTCCCTTCTCTAGAAGAAGTTTAAGACCCTCCGTGAACCCGTGTACACAACAGTAGTGAAGTGGGGTTTGTTCTTGTAGACCATCACGATGATTAAGCCAGTACACACCGGGAAACTCTTGTAGAAGATAGTGAAGGGTTTGTAAATGTGATTTCGTGATTGCTAAATGAACCACAGACACGCGTTCAAAGCTTAACATATCGTTGTGATTAATCAAAATGCTGGTAAGGTCATCATTCTCATCTTTGAATTGATTGATGAATGAGATCAAATGAAAGCAAATGAGATAATTCCCGTGGTAACTACTATAATGAAGATTATTCCAACCATTGGATGGATCGATGTTGAGCCAAAGATCTGGGTTTTTGGATAGAATTCGTTTAGTAATTGATAGGTTACCTTCAATGATGGCATTTCGGAGTCGCTCGCTAGGATCGAGCATGATTTTTGAAATCAATTATTCAAATGAATATATTTCGGATGTCTGAGTATTGATAAATCCGGGGAGTGCGAAGATAACGGTAATTTAACCACTCAGATTAGACCAGGCCGTTCGGCTAATTAAACAATTGGATTAATACCATGAAGATTACACTTCTTGCAGATATACAAGGAAACTGGGATGAAGTCCCCCGTCTGGACTGTGGTTCTGAAATTATCATACATTCCGGAAACTTTGGGTTCTGGAATAAAGACACCATACGACTCAGCGATTTCAGTTATTTAAAGCAGTTAGTCCTGTTCCTGAGTATCTTGGACCGGTACTTGGTCGAGGAATTGAACGATAAGATCAACATTTCTCAAGCTCCTAGTCAGGACATGGTCGATGAGATAAAGGCTAGGGTTATAGATCAATTTGATTATATAGACGATTACGTTGCAGGGAGGAAACAATTCCTGGTCCCGGTGTATACAATCTTCGGTCCATTAGATGACCCACTAGTGGTGCAGAAGTTTGTAGATGGTGAAATCAGTATTCCTAATCTCCACGTAATCGACCATTCAAAGAGTTATATAATTCCCAACCCCGGCCAACCAGATATTAAAATTTATGGGTTGGGAGGTAAGTTCAAGTTTTTAAATTTATTCAATTCTGGTGATTACAAGAAAAAGTTGAATGGGAAGTTTGGAGAGTTGTGGATCAGTATACTACAGATCAGTGAGTTCTATCAATTGAATCACAATAATCTTAATACGATAAATTTTTTCATATCGTATAATTCGATTATGAAAAATCCAATATTGGAATATCTTGCTATGATAACCAATGCAAACTTTACAGTTAGTCAAGGTTTGCATTTCAAATTCCCTGTTATCGGTAACGAGATGAGTTTTCTCAACTCTATTGAAAACTTCAAGCTTAAATTTTCCAAGTTTAGAATCAAGTTCGGGGAATTATTCAAGCTAATAAAGAATGACTTGAAAAGCTTGGATGAAAATACAACCGAAAGCTTGGAATTAGCATTGGAAATATTCGATGTGATTCCTATTATTCATTCAAATCAAATTATTCCATTAACTTTGAAAGAGAGTGAAGAATCAGAATGTCATACAGAAGTATCCGATGACTACAGATATGAGAAACAGGACTATAAATCTGAAAAGGCCGACCATGATACCAACGCTATGTTGAATAAAATCAACGAGTTATATTTCGAAAACTTTTATAATTTGTGGCACTTTAACTTGTGTGATTTCAAAATTAGCGATGAAACCAATGTAGTAGAGTTAAACTACGAAAATGGCCGGGTCAATCTCCAACACTGTTTTAGTAGTGGGTTTGACTTTAACTTCAAACTAGACCAAGCAGAAGAGGAGGACGATCATTTCGACAACGATGAAGACGAAGATGAATTTGGTAGGGAAGATTTCTCGCTTGCCACGAGAGGGAGAGGGAGAGGACGTGGAAGGGGACGTGGGAGAGGGCGTGGGAGAGGTAGGAGTAGAGGAAGAGGTGGAGGTAGAGGTAGAGGTAGAAAGCTAAGACCATAGAGAGGAGATTATATAAGGCAATAATTTAAGACCATAGCCGTAATATAACCGTAATGTACGTGAGATATCCCTACACTACTACCTGAGACTTTTGTATCTAGTGTATATTGACGTGTGTTTATGTTAATTCAGTATTCGTATTGGCATGCTAATGGTGGTGTTCGAAAGGTAATTTTTGACCAAACATCACTGGACCGTCCTGCTTGATTCTATAGAAAATGTAGAACCACATGGTAGCACCTAAAATCTTAGCGCCCCACTTTAATCTTGGGTCAGTGTGTGGTAAAGCGACAGCTCCGTGTCTAACGTATGATTGTCCGTGTCCTGCCATAATGGGTTTGGTTTAATTGGTTGAGCGAAAATTTGAGATTTGAGAATAGAGATGATGAACTAGAGAATAGTTCAAATTGAACGAAGCAAGAAAGTATACTGTCAGTTAGTGCGATATCAGATACGCTTCTTCTGTAATAGGGTGATGTTTGACTGTCCTAAGAAAGACAGTATGTTAAAAGGGCTGAATAGAAAAAGAAAGAGATTTCTGCAATATCGTTCTCTGAGGTCACGTGAAAACATCGAAATATTCAAATAATTTATACAGGACACAGATTTCAATAGATGCACGTAGAAGAAGAATGACGAATAGACTGTTCACTGCGGTGCTACTAATACATATGCCTACTACTAATCCCCTTGTAAGTTCTCGGGCTAAATTGTTTTCTTTTATTGTTTTAGTACTGTCTTATTACTCTATATTGAAGCAATTTGGAACAGGTCAAATGGTAAAGGAACAAACAGATCTAATTTTCCTTCAGTCTCGACCTTATCCCTTGCCCATTGTGGTACAAGTATTTCGTTGTATTTAGGTTCAAAGCTCAACTCTATAGCATTGAAATTAAATAATGGTGGGAGGTCTGCAATACCATTACGAACACCCTGTAATTTACAATTTTGGTCCCTGAGTTCGTCAAAACAGTTGTCAACCAATCCCTCCAAACACAGAATTCTTTGGTTTGGATCATAAGCCAACATTCTCGACATCAACAGAATTAAGTCCTGAGGCATGCTTTTAAAAATTTTTTGCAATGGCATTGGTTTAATTTTAGGGAATTTATGCTCAGTGTAGCTGGGGTTCATGTTGCGGATCTGGTCTCTAGACGGCGTACCAAGTACCTTGATGATTTCCACTAATTGATCAATGCTCAGATCACCAATGAAAAAGGGCCTGCCCAAGATCATTTCCCCCACCACACAAACCACTGACCATACGTCAATTTTTGTGCTGTAGAAGCTGTTCCCAAAGATTAATTCTGGAGCTCTATAATACCGAGAACACGCATAACTTACATTTGGTTCACTAGGCTTAAGCACTTTAGCACTTCCGAAATCACACAATTTTAAAACACCAGTTCTAGGATCAACGAGTAAGTTCTGTGGTTTGATGTCTCTGTGACAGACACCTTGACCGTTTATGTATGCCACAGCCCTCAACATTTGGTATGTATGAAGTTTAACCTCAAGTGCTGGCATGGGCTGCTTGTGCTGGGAGTAGTACTTGATGTGTTGGTACAATGTTTCCGGGACGTATTCCAAGAAGAGATGAAGATAAATCTCATGACCAGCCAGCTTGTAACAGTAGTGGCGGAGGTCGACAACGTTTGGATGGTGAACCTTTTTCATAATTTGAAGTTCTCTATTTTTAAACTTAGGGTCCTGCAAAACAGTCTTGATTGCCATGATTTCGTTGGACGGGAGAACAGATGTACGAAATACCTTCCCGAAAGAGCCATGACCCACCATCTGAGGAGGGGTGTAAGTTAGGGCTTGGGTGGTTTCATCGAAGCAATTGTGCACCTGTTCAGTGATGGGATCAGACATTGGTGTTGAGATTTTTCTTTCGCGGGGATTTACGTCACGGCAAGAGGAGTAGTATCGAGCAAAATGTTTTGTAATTAATACGTTGAAATGGTGCAATTATATTGTACGATTTCTGATTAGTCACTTGGTTTTAATACAAAAACTATTTTGTGTAGTTATCAGCTGTATACAGAAGGGTTCAGTCTAGTTGCTGTGGGTATCGTGTTTTGATTTTGGTTTTGGTTTGCTTGCTCACGTGACCAAATATGTAATGCTGGAGAAATAAAGGGTTTAAAAATCGGAGTATGTCAAGTCTGAGACACGCACAGAATTTGATATTTAGATGATGAGTGTGGAGTTGTGTACGAGATAGGCAACTTGACTTTTGCCAGGGAAGCCTTCCAATGTTTTATATTTTTCCTTCCAGGTTTTGGTGCTTTTTTTTTTTTTTCGAAACACTTTTCCAACTAGGTTTTATTTCCTTTCTGCTCCTGCATATATGCGATTCTTTGCTGCTCATTCCACTTTCAAGTAAGCTACGGAGCGTACCCCACATTCTTTATTCGAAGACTCATATATTACCCATCTCGGACTTGGTCGTACCTAAGATGATTTCGTATCGACCCCACTTCATCTCAATCGATCTCTTACTATCTCTCTTTCTTGAGTTTACAAATGGCTACAACTACTAAAATGTCCTCTATTCCTGAATCGTATATTCATAACTGACGAATTTCAATATCGCCAGCCTTCAAAGGTACAAATTCTGCTAATGAACTATTTATCTCCAATTGGTCATGGGCCCATTCTGGTACTAATCTATTATTCTGATCTTTGTTGATACTCAATTCAATTGCATTGAAGTTGAATAACGGTGGCATCGGTCTGACATCAGGCTCATTAGTTGCACTGGCATTATATTGCTCGCTAGGGAAAAGCTTTCTGAAGTTTGGTAATGTTGTTTGTTGCAGACGTAACTCATCAAAGTAAGGATCTAATAAACTTTGGTAACAGGTTAGTCTTTCTGAAGGATTGTACTGCAAAAGCTTTGATAAAAATAATACGCAATCTGGAGGCATCTTCTTAAAAACTCTATTCAAAGGAATTGGTTTGATTTGTGGGAATTTGTGTTCCATGTAATTTGGATTCATGCTCTTAATTTGATCTCTTGATGGGGTGCCCAAGATTTTGATGATTTCCACCAATTGGTCGATCCCACTTTCTCCTGGGAAAAGCGGTTGACCGAGAACCAACTCAGCAATTACACAACCGGCACTCCACACATCTATTTGAGTAGTATAATTGATTGACCCAAAAATCAATTCTGGAGCTCTATAATACCGAGAGCATATGTAACTAACGTTTGGTTCTGCTGGATTAAGGATCTTAGCACTCCCAAAGTCACACAACTTCAACTCACAAGTGACGGGGTTGATCAACAAATTTTGTGGTTTTATATCTCGATGGCAAATACCTTGGCAATGGATGAAATTTAATGCTCTTAGCATTTGGTAGCTATACAACTTGATTTCGAGTAGCGGCATTGATAATCGCTTCGAAACATAATAATGACTGGCTTTGTATAAAGTTTCAGGAATGAAATCAAGTATCAAATTTAGATATGTTTCTTTCTTTTCATTTTGCTTGTAGAAATAATACTTTAAATCCACAATATTTTGATGGTGAATGATTTTCATGATTTGCAACTCTCTATTCTTGAACCGCTTATCTTGCAATACACGTTTAATCGCAAATACTTGATTGGAAGGTAAGAGTTGCGTTTGGAAAACAACTCCAAATGAGCCGTGGCCCACCATCTGAGATTGGGTATATTGGATCTGGACCACCTCATCTGTGTACCCACTATGGGCTTGTTCGGTAAGAACCTCTATAGACATTAGTATTTGAATGAATGGATGCACCCGGGGGAGCAGAGATGAAGGTACTGGATGTTTAGAGACAAAGTTAATTTTGAGGATGAGTGACTGGTTTTACACGACTGGGGTAGTGCGGGGGAGGTGAAGAGATCGGCGTCGGGTGGCCGCGTCGGGTGGGCGAAGGGGTCATAAGTGTCAAGCATTGCAGAGCAGCCGAGATTTAGTCCAGAAGGGCACGTCCCACGCCGAATATCTACCGCGAGACCCAATCACAAATCAATCAGTCCTAAAAAGTTTTAACCACTTTCAATTTCATCATCTCTAAACAAAGCCCTTCTATTTCCTTCTGTTCTCCTACGTCTTTATACGTACCTATTTGTTCACTGTATCGTTTTTTCCATAAACTCTTCTTCCTTCCCGAAGTTAAACTACTCTTAGTCTGATCATAACTACTAGTCCTGGTTAACTTCATGTCATCACTATTGTTAGAAATAAAACTGATTAACCGAGACGCTACACTGTTTCGACGTTCCGTCTCTGGTTCATTTGTACTGTTGTATGCCTCCAAACTTTCCTGATTGTCCCATGGATTACGAAACATTAAGGCAGGTTTGGCCTTACTTTCGATTAGTTTTTGACGTTCTGATAAACGTCTACGATTTTCATGTTTTTCCCGTTTTTTGTTTAATTTCCTTGCCTCTTTGGATTCACTTTTTTCCTCCTTCCTCTCCTGAACTTCTGCTTTACGGTTTTCTCTCCTTTCTTCTCGTTTTTCCTTTCTCTCTTCTTTCCTTTCTCTCCTTTCTTCTTTCCTTTCCTCTTTTCTTTCTCTTCTCGCTTCTCTTTTTTCCTCTTTCTCCTTCCTAATCTTCATTTTTCCGCTAGATAAATCAAGTTCTGTCTCATACACCTTCATGACCCCCGGGTTGACCCAATCTTTGATGTGCTCGTTGGCCTTGGCGTAGATAGGAACGTCGTATATCATCTCTTTGAGTGTGGGAGTGTTGACCTCTTCGTTGTGGAAATATTTGGGATAGTACTTATGGATTGAGTATTTGGCCTCGAGCTCTTCGTAGTTGATGAGTTTGATATCGTCCACACGATGCTGTTTGAATATAGATGTCATGGACAATGGCAGGGGGTGAAAAAAACAGTTAGTGGTTGTGGTGGGAAAAGCGGAGGATTAAAAACTGTTGGGATATCCGGATTTAACTTGTTAATAATACTTTGGGTAATAATGTTTTGTAGTTATATGCCTGCTACACGACGCCTTACAGTACTTTACTTGTATGGATGGGATGTACTGAACTAAAGTATTCTACACTTATCTGCGTGCACTTATTTTCTGAGGGGGGGAAGTCTTGAGGATTGATTTGATTTTGACATCACATATAAATGTGGAGAACTAATTCAAGTTATAGGTGCCGCGGCGGTCTATACAGGTCTTGCAGGTTTAAGCTAACTCGGAGATTTGCCGCGACGAGGCTGTTAGCTACCGCGATGCGCGACCCGCAACTGCCCCGACAGTATCCCCGGAACTATTGCAATCAATGGCCCCGGCTACTTGATTGTCTTATCCACCCCGCCCCCACAAGCTTTTGAAATAAGCGAGCGAGTCACCAGAGATGTAATGGTATTAGCGAAACTGGGTGACTCATGATTGCTTAATGCCCTCCACTAAGAACGTCTTACGTATATAGAATTTCTGAGGTAATTTAGAGTGTTGTACAGTAAAGTTTAGCCCGTGCAGCGTGTAAAAGGAATTGTTTGCTTTGGCATTATAATCGTGGTTATTCTCCTACCTGACAATTCATTAGTTGTAAGTGGTGGATTTCATATTTTTGAAGTTAATTTTGGAATTTCTCAGTCTAACAATAACAACAGTGATCATAATACAACCTTATTTCCCTACACCCTTTAGCGCAATTTTTTGGAATAATTGAGTTAGATAAGGGACAAACTCGGACACAAACTTGAGTAGGCTTTTTCAGATTTCTCCAGGCCTCTAAGGAGCACCATCCGTTTGGAGATACAAGCGCCTTCGAATCTCTACTACGATTGCTTAAGCCCATTGACTTTTGATGTATACTTGTATCAAGACCCCCAGAGATCCGTTGCAGGCCGAAATAATCTATGACCATTTAGGATTTGTACATTTGGATTTCTATACAGCCAGATCTCGATAACTGGTGCTCAACTCTAGATCTATACTCCCGCTTTCTCGTACCTTTTAATCCTCTGATTCAATGCATTTTCCCCACTCATCCCTGACTTGTTCCATTCCAACTCTTCTTACCCGGTTCAAATCACATATCCTGTTGAACAACTTCAACTTTCTCTCATCTTCACATCGAGGAAACAAATCATCCCTTCTGTCTCGTGGTTTCAAGTTCACTAGCCGGAAATTCTCCACCTCGAAGATCTCGGGCCAATAATTCTCTCCTGGCTCTTTACTGGGCGTACCAAATCGTGTAAGAATACGATCTATTACTTGAAAGTCACTGACTTGTTTGTATGCGTCATGGTCATCTTTTTCTTCATACAACACATTACGCCCATTCTTGGAGTACAAAAACAGGATCAAGATACCCAAACCCCACACGTCAATTTCGTACCCATACTCCAATCCAAACATAAGCTCGAGTGGCTTATAATAAGAGGAGCACACGTCATGAATTAAGTCATTTTTACTACCTTCAACCAGAATACTAAAGTCACAGAGTACAACTTTCAATGGATGGGGTTTCACAAGGAAATTGGACGGTTTAATATCTCTGTGAATTATGCCGTTCAGGTGCACATAATGAATCGCTTCAACGACTTGAGTTATTACCAGAGCCACGGTGGCGACGGGTATTTGGCTTGAAGATATAAATTGAATCTGCCCACCACAAAACCGGCTTCTCTTTTTGCATTGACTCTGAACAAACTCCTGAAGATCCATGGGGTATAAATCCATGTACATGTGGACTTCGTCAAATTTGTGGTCGCATGAGATCAACCCAATTACGTTCGGGTGCTTGAGACGAGATAAAAGCTCCACTTCACGATTGACATCATGCGGCGGATATACTAAGTCTGTGTCGACGATTTTCACTGCCACAGTATCTCTTTTGTACACCCTTGAGTAAGGGCCCGAATAAAGAAGACCACTCATGATTTCGCGATGGCTGCAAAAGACTACAGGATCTAATGAGGTGAAACGACATATATTTTTTTGACAACGTCTATGTACTCTACTTAACTTGATGCCTGTCTTCCTCATCTATCTCATTTTCTTTCTCAATCCATCGTCGTAGTTAACTCTCTTGGTCAAATTATTCGATACAATATCATTATCATCAGTATAAATTCTACGTTTTGGATACTTGACCAGCAAGCCCTCAAATGCATTTTCATCTACTTTTGGAGATTCAGCAAAGAATTCGTGTACAAGTGCATTCTCTGCTGTTATTCGTTTACTAGGGTCATAGGTGAGTAAGCTTTCAAGTAACTTGTAGCATAACTTGTTGTTGCCCCCAACAAGCTTATACCAATTTAATAGATTCGGGCTGGAAGTAGAACTACTTATCATTTGTTGGAACAGGGCATACTCTGGGTAGTTACTCAAATTATCCCAAACATTTTCATTTGGAATCCCCAAGATTTCAATAATCTTGAGAAATTGGTTCTTTTGGAATGGTACCAGTTTCTTATTGTTAATATCAAATTTTGCCTCTTCTCCTTTGAAAATGGGTCTTAAACTGAGAAGCTCGGCTAATATGCATCCAATGGCCCATAGGTCTATTGCTGGAGTGTAATACCTTGCTCCCATCAATAGCTCCGGTGCCCTATACCAAATTGTCACCACTACTTTATCACCAGTGTACAAACTTTGTAGAGGATTATTAAACTTTCTTGCCAACCCTAAGTCACCGATTTTTACAGTTCCATAATTCGTTACCATAATGTTAGCTGGTTTCAAGTCTCTATGGAAAATCCAATTCTTGTGAAGGTATAAGACTCCATTCAATATCTGCCAGATTAACAGTTTAACATTTCGAAGTGGAATTGGCTTAATCTCGGGATGTGAATGGCAGTGAATTATCTGAAGCAAGTCGTGTTCACAATATTCAAAAATCATGTAAATGCTCTTGTTTTCCAAAATAATGTCGATAAGTTTGGTGATGTTTTTGTTGTTTATTTCCTTGCATAATGACATCTCTCTTATAGCACTTTGACTTATTCCCGTGTAGTTTAAGACTTCTTGGCCCTCCATGTTCAAGTGACTGTTTTTCAGGATAGAATTATTGTCGATTTTGAATTTCTTGATAGCAAAAAGTTGGACTGGTTTTTCTACATGGGTTTCGCCTTCTTTACTTTTTTCTTTGGCTTTTGAACGGGCCTTGTACACTTTACCATAGGTCCCTGCTGCGATATAGCCAATGATGTCATATTTCGAGAGGACACTTTCCCGGGTAAGGTCTTTCCTATGTTTGTAGGGCCCGAGAGTGAGGATTGAGTTCAGGGCCATTAGCGTTGACTGATTCATGAGGAACTAGTGTAGTCTGGGGTGGATTTTAAAAAAGATCCGATTCTTGCAAGATGAACAGTAAAGTCTCGCGACATCGCGACATCGCGACATGACAATTGTTAAATAGCTTCGCCTGTAATTCTTTATCGATTTTCTCTATCAATTATGTATTTCTTTTATCTTTAAAAAACATATTCTACATTATTCATACCATAATATAACTACTGGCCATAACTACGATCGTCCTTTCCTTCCAAAACACTTCTGATCTTCTCCATACCGTCTACTTGGTTAGCCCATTTCTTTTTTTCTTCCACCACATTTCCTCTAACGAAAAGTGCATCGTCAGGGCGTCTATATGAATTCCCGATTCTGTCCCATAAGGTGGTAAACTGACCATAGTTGTAGTTGAAGTATAAGTGGTGAACCGTGTGACAAGCAGTTCCATTCACCACTGGATCGTTACTCAAGTATTGACCATCATGAATCATCACAGTCCAAAAGTTAACGAATGTAAACAATACCAAGTATAATACCTTATGCAATGGGAATAATAATGGGTAAATATGATAAGGTAAAGACTGAGCAAATCCATCAACTGGGTGGAAAGCATGCAGGGCAAATGGAGTACACACAATCCATTTATGATGGGGTTTATGTAATTTCTTATAAACCCAAGGAATATGTAACCATCTATGGATGAAATAGATCCCACAGTCAGTGAACATAATGAAGGTAAAGGATTGCCATAGTAATAAGGTCTTGTTGGAGAAAAGGTCGTCAATTGATCCATGTAAGCGTGAGTATCCGTGCAACTCAAGTAAGAAAAATGGTACGGTTAACAAGACCATTTGGGGAATAGCAGTAGTGGCCCTTTGGATTTCCAAGAACATTTGATTCTTCAAGTAACGAGGGTGATTAAAGATTTTCTTATCAAATATCGTTAAGTACGATAATCCAGCTACCAGAAAATACGATATCCATCCGAAAACCGCCGTAACGAGGAAAATGCTGATGGTTTCTCTGATCAAGTTACCTCTGGAGAGAGTGGAAGCGTATGTCCACTCAGTTGGAGGTAATAAATTAGGAGCACCATAGATTTCACTCTTCGTTTGGAAAGCATCTAATTTTTCATAGATCAAATTTAGCGTGGAAGGAAGATTAAACTTGTTAGGAGTTAAATCAGGAAGTCCCGTACTGTTGCTGGGATTGGGGAGAATCGTTGCGTACGCCTTATCAAAGACGTAATAGTCACAAGCTTCAAGAAGGAGATCCATACTAATTTGTTATGGAAATTAATTTTATTATTTATTCGCATTTATATTCATCTCATCGTATACCGAACTCGGTCGTTCCGGGAACGAGCTCGTATTCCTTTTTCTACACGAGGCATTGCTGGTCTCACCACTGCGCAATCGGGTGGAAAGTAAGGCGAAATGGTGCGCACCCTCCGCCAAAAGACTCGTAAGGAACCCATGAACTAATAAGTGGTACCACCGATAAAAATAACAGCGATGGGACCACGCGAAACTATGTGGCGTGATCAACATAATAACTAATGTTTTATCTATTAATCTATAGCTATACAGGAAATGCAATATGTATGAATCAAATGCCGGGATTATTCAACACGCGACTCTTAAGGTTCAATCTAATTCGATTTAATATCGAGTCTCTGGTCTCTAGTCTCGTCTTGATAGTCTGATATCTAGTGTCTGATTTCTAGCAAGACTTTTCTTTGTACGGTTCTTTATGTAGAACGAGTCAATTTCTGATATGGTAATCTAATCTTTTGGGGTCGTGATCTGGTGAATTCGTGGAATCTAAAATGGTTATCTAATGAATTGTAAGCGGGCTAGCGCTGGATGCAAACAGGCTGAGACTTACGTTGGATACTGAGCCGTTGTTGTGGGAGTTTCTGCGGGCGGAACTAGAACTCGCATTCGTAGAAGTAGATGCAATTGAGTTAGTGGAAGTGGTAGAAGTAGCAGAAACAGTAGAAGTATTGGAAGGGTTAGAAGTATTAGAAGTATTAGAAGTTGCAATAGCATGACTCTTCTCTAAAGCTCCTTCAATAGGTCTTTGATTAATTCTTTCATAATCAATAGCATCCAAAATCTTTTTAGCTCCCTTTTCTACCAATAAATCACCCAACTTAACACCAATACTAGCACAATCTTCTTTTCCTTGGACTTTGAGTCTGAGATCGGCTTCAACGCTATCCTTACCATCAGGACTCACAACTAATGCTTTTAATTCAAGCTCATCACCCTGTTCACTTTCAAATAAAGTGCTTTTCACACCTAAAGGAACAGAACAACCACCTTCTAAGCGTCTCATTAAGGCTCTTTCGGCAGTACATCTATAAGTTGCATCCTTATCTTCGATGGTGGCCAAAATTTCTTTTATTCTAGTGTTTTCTCTCAAAATTTCAATACCTAAAGATCCTTGGCCAACAGAATAGTACATTTCATCTTCATCCAAGTATTTGGTGATTCTGTGTCCGAGTCCTAATCTGTGTAAACCAGCTGCTGCTAGCAAGATGCAGTCAAAGTGGGTACCTTCATCAAGCTTACGGAGCCGCGTCTTCAAGTTACCACGAACACTTTCGAATCTTAAATGAGGATAATGCTTCAAAAGTTGAGCCAGACGACGAACTGATGATGTTCCTACCATACTTCCAGCTGGGAGTTGTTTCAAATCGGTATATGGCAGATCCTTTTTCATAATAAGGGCATCACGAGGGTCTTCTCTTTTGGTGATACATCCTAATTCGAATTCATCTGGTAGTTGAGTTGGTAAATCTTTAAGTGAGTGAACTACCAAATCAATTTTTTCAAATTCTCCCACGGAGGAAACGAGAAGTGCTTCGAGTTCTTTAGTCCAAACACTCTTCCCTCCAAAAGTATAAAGCGCTTGATCGAGTTTGACATCACCTAGAGTATTGATAGCGAGAATCGAACTGGTAACGTTGGGGAATTGATGTTGGATGAGATCTTTAACTATTTCACTTTGAGCTACTGCAAGCTCACTCTTTCTCCCTCCGATTCTGATACGGAGGGAGTCCGAAGGATCAGAAGTCAGGGTCTTTGAAACTGTAGACTTGACTTCTTTCATGTGGTTGAACATTATGCTAGTAAAATAAAATAACTGGGGAAGATGAGTTTATATAAATTTTTCACGCTCTGCGACGGGTTTCGCATTAGTGCGGGACCAATCATGGGCATACGATTTGTAAGGCCGCGGGTCATGTGAAGTTGGGAAAGTACAGTGATAGAGATGAGAGTGTGAGAATTATGGGTTTATGAAACATGGAACGTAGAGACAAAGGATCTGGTGAATAAGGGAGCTTCACTGGTTCATATTTCCGATTTTATTGCACTAGACTTACACTCTTAATAATCAACATTGGCTAGAACGCGGGACTGCTTACCTATTCGGGTATTTTTTTACGCTTATCCGACTGGAGAGAAGCGGAGATACCAAGTAGGGTAAGATATTATCCCAGAGAAAATCTAGGAGCGATGGACATCCAATTCGATGTGCTGCTTATTGTGATTGTTACTTTGTAGTAACGTTACATGTATATTTGTTCCAAGTCTTGACCTATTTTTGAATGTTGTGTCTCTATTGGCTAGATCCCTAAATCGAGATCGGTCTATACAGAGGACATCAGTGCACGGTCACAAGCTTGGAATTATATACCACACAGCACTTTTGATATCACACCCTCCAACACACATGCTCATAAGCCCATCAAAAGTTCAATATTCGATCTGTTCTATTCCAAGATTTTTTTGCAACCCGAAGCTATATGCAGTCCGAAGAAGCACATTTTGCAACAAATGAGAGGTGCCTGATTTCAAAGAAGCTACTGCAACTCTTATAGTCCTTCTCTTTATATTTATTCTATTTAAAAGGTGTCATCGCTGTATCCGCTTAAAGTGTCATTATCGTATCCGATATCCGTCAATGCGTCCTCCTCAATATTATACAAATTAACTGAATGATTATCAGTATCGGCTAATATCAGCTGATTTATATCTTCTTGTGGAGCCTCTCTCCGCTCAAGTCTTTCAAGGAGCTCATCTAATCTATTAAGCTTATCTGTCATTTCGGTCCAGTCTTCTTGTTGTTTTTGACGTTTTGCCACGCTCATTGTTCCATACTTCCTAGCTAAAAGATCACCAATAAAGAGCGAATCGGTAGACGCTGATTTGAAATTCCCTAGGGTAGAAATCGATTTGATCGGCACAAGTGCCGGTGTTGACGGAGAATTTTGCGCCCCTATTGAAGGCTGTATCACATGCGCTGGGATAGGATATGATCCGATTAGTGGTGTTGAAGGAGTGACAGCAAATTGAGAATTGATATTCATTACATCAGCTTGGCTATATTTTCTACCGGACGGTGGAGCTGGCCCGGAAGCAACTACTGGACGTTGGTGTTTCCCAACAGCTGATGATTGTCTGGATTTGACTAACAAACTCACATCCGATTCGTCATTTGCATAATCAAGATTTACAAGTTCTTGATCCCCGTAATAATCACGATCTTTGTCAAAAAAGGTGAAGTTCTTGGGTGGCTGGAATGTCTCCCTCATGACTTTCGATTTTAGACATTCGTATCCAAAAATAATTAGAAGCATTGGAAGTTTGGTGATGAATCCTATTTTGTTAGTACTTAATTTGGAAGATTTGAGGTAAACAACAAGGTTTATTGCCTTGAAGTACTCGAAGTCTTCTTTAATATTATCGGATATCTCAGAAAATGATTTCGAAAGCACTATAGCCAATATAGTAGAAATGATAAAGTGACTAAGAAATAAGTATCCAATTTGAATAACCTTACCCAAAGAAGAGTAAGAGTTCCAGTTTGTCCATACTGCGGGAGTAAACCCAAAGAATATCTGAAGCAAATCGTAGGCTATATCAATATTAGATCTATTGAGGTTAATAGAAATAAAAGTGATATAGAATCCTATGATTAACGAAAGGATTAGACAAAAGATACCAACCATGTTGGAAATCATTCTTCTGAATCCAAGAATGATTAAACTAAAAAATTTGGAGTTGTTGAATACCGATAAATTTCTAGGAATTAAAAGAATTGATAGTATGCTGAATGTTTGAAAATAGAAGATTTCACTAACATGGCCCATAGCGGTAGCTATTTTGAGTAAAAAATTTGTGTTCACTAGTGCAACTATTGCAATATCTATATAGAACCACAAGATCTTTCTCAAGAATACATGTTCAATATTTGCAATTCTCATGAAAAGTTCAAAGTTGAGATTTAGTCCCACTAAATAGAATAATGTCTCGAAGAAATTGTTCGGAATGTAATTCTTATGCTGGTTTACAATGATTAATACGTGTAAGAACGTAAACATCATGTTCTTCAAATTTATGACCAAAGACTGATATTTCGGTACGGCATTTGATCGATCATTGACTTTTGTAAAAGTTATCCGAGAATACTTATAGCTCGTCACGTTCTCCTGCAAAAGAGTGGACTCTTCATTTGATTTTGGCAGTGCATCTACTATCAAATCACCGTTGTATAATTTTTCAAGAATTTGGGTAATAACTGGCTGAGATAGAAACTTTTTTGATTTGGTCAAAACCGCCAACTCTAATGTACTGGATCCATCTACTCCCAATTGTTTTGTTGGAGTGAGAAAGAGCAAGTTAACCCGGTCTATGGCTTTATACTCTCTGTATATTCTTATGGCCAATAACTCACAAACAATGGCCTTTGTTATCAATAAATCGTATATGATCAAGTTGTTATCACTCTGGATCAAATACTCGTATCTAAGAAGCATCAATATATGAATCACTGTCACAGACACCTTATTTTCAATTGAGGCTCTAAACTCATTGATTCCCCCATAATTGCCCCGGATTCTAGCATTCAAGTTGGAAGCACTAGCAAGTTCGAGAATCTTGGTGATGAGTGGCTTGATGAGCGTCAAGTTTATCTCTGGTTGTTTGAGTTGTTCGTATTTCAAGCTGATTTGCACTCGCTTGTTAACGATTTTCTGGAGTTTGAAATAGAGATATTTATACTCTAATTCTTTGTACCGGGCCGGGGAGTTGGTAAGTCTGGATCTGACTTTCTGCATGACAGGATCTAATGGTTGTGACTTCTAAAAGACTGTTCCCGGGTTTTTCCCGACAATTCTGGGGTTTATAATGGGGAAAGAATATGGATAAAATTGGAGGAAGTTTGGGGTTTTATCGAGTGCTCTTTGTTTACGTTTCATAACCAGCTGCGAAAATACTGAAAAGGGTCTAAGACAGCTGAGGTGTTCGAATTCAATACTGAGCAGTGTGGTGTCGGTGGTGGAACGCATAACCGTATGGTTAGAGCAGTATGGTTAGAACAGTATCGATACACGTTGCGCTTCTAGTTTTTCACGCAGAGGATTGAACTCAAGAGACGATGATCTATTTATATAATGAGGAGTTTTATATACAGTATCAGTTAAATTCGTATGTTGAAAAGAAAATACTGCAACAGCCAAGCAGTCTAGTCTGCAGAGTTTCCATGTATCGTAATACAAATAACTAAAGGACCTTGAAATGAATGCATGATCAGTCCAGGAAAAGTTGTATCAAATTGCAAGTTTCTTATTAATAAAATTGAATGCTCTGGATCCATTTTCTTCTCCCAAGAGCTCAATGAATTGCAGCTTTGTAAGCTTAACCATTTCTTCTAAATTCTTTACTTTGTTCATTACTTCCAAATAGTTTCCAGCATTGATACCTGGAATACTTCGTAGCAAGTCTATGGCTCCCTCATTATATAATGAAGGCAGCTCATCTGATCTTAATCCCTTATTAATAGCCTGCGTTATGTCTGGAGCTTCCTCCCCTGCTTTCAACTCTAAGAATATTTGAGCCGTTTGGTATGGTGAAGAGGACCATATTATCTTAAGTTTGGGGAACGATACAAGTAACATGGTGAGTTTACTTTGAATATCATCCTGAAGAAACCGATTAACTTTTGGCGTTGAAATAGTTCCCGGACGACTCCTTGTTTCATTGAATGGCTCAAACGAAAATGACTTTTCTTCATCAAATTCTATTAATAAAACAGGTATGTCATAATGCCTGAACATTTGCTCACATTGATTATAGAGTCTTCCAGATTTGAAACTCGAAATTAAATCAGGAACCGCTTTCCTCTCGACACATATTTTTGGTGTTAAAATGTAATCACCAATTGTTAACATACACGGAATCACTTTGGTTCCAACCCTGTATAATAGATTTGGAAGGGAGGAGTTGAATTCTCTTACATCTACAATCACTCTAAACTCATCATCCTCGGTTTGGAATCTCTGTCCACCAGCTATTCTCGTATTGACAACATTTCTTTTTGTGATGCTGAACTTGGAGTCTTCCTTAGTTTCAAAGTGTTTACTGAGGTTCGCCTTTTCTCTGATCAATCTGGTGAATGCCTCCTTTTCTTTCTTCATCTGAGTGAGTGATCTCTGTTCTTCTGCTGAGGTTCCATAATAAATCATATAAACTTTAGCTGGTTGAGAACTATTGCATGCCTGATAATTTTCTACCCTCCTGATGAAAGGAAGATTGGGCTCATAAAATATAATATGTGTGGGTTTATAATAATTCAAAAGAGTGTCATCGGTTCTACTATCAAAAGATTGGACAAGAATGTCGAATTTGTTCTCCCTAGTCACGATGACTTCATCATCAAAATCATTCCCAAAATCTTCTTTTTTGATAGAGACAACATCAGCCTCCTGTTCTTGTGATCGTGACTCTTCCCCGGAGTCTTGAACATGGTTCTCCTCCTCTAGTCTCTCAAGAATAGCCGGGTCGATATCGGCTGATTCAGGATTGCGATCTTGGTCATCGAGCGAATACAATCTGTTGACTTTTGCAACAGAAGAAGCACCCCTGGTCCTTCTTCTGACACTGCTGACTTCTCTACTTCTTTTGAATGTTTTTGAAACGTTGATCTCCTCTTGTTCATCGCTGTTGACATTACTACTAAGTTTTCTCCTTACCCGACTTAGCTCTTTCCAAAGAAGATAACTTCGAAGTTTAGAAACCATATACCTTCGAGTGTTGATCTCTCCAGTCTTGACAAACCTACTAATCAATACTTCAAGCTCTTCAACCACTTTCTTTTCGTCTGCCATGATCAAAATTCTGTTACCGGGTCCGATTTCCTGGAGAAGTTGATTTAGTTCATTCCATTTAGGAAGTGCCTCTAGATTATACTCTGACGCTAGTATTCCCTCGTTGTCCTTATAACTAATTAAACCCAATGCTCTTTCCTTCGCGTACGAAGTAATTGTTGGGGCCACATCCGAATTCAACCATGGACTCATAGACAGCATTTGCATAGTGCCCGAGGCGTGAGTACTGTGCCTTATACTATTATCTACAGCACTTTGAACAATTTGATAGAACGTCAAAGAGTCTCGATTCAAAAGTGACAGAAGAAGTCCCTTGAGAAATGCAAGGTCATATACCAACTGTCTGGGTGTGGTCGTCAATCTGTGCCAATGTGATTCGAGTGAAAGTCTGATTCTTTGAATGAAATCCTCATCATAGAGGTTTTCAATATCCCAGTAATCTGTTGCTAACGACTGACAGTGTCTCACAAGTTCCTTGAGACACTCATCAATACAAGTCAAAAGTGCAGATTGGATTCTGGTCATTTTATAAGATAACTGTACATTAATTTCATAAACGGTCTTCATATCCGTGTGGTATTTTTTGTGTCTAAAACTCAAAGAGTCTATGACATCCACGTGAAAACGAGGCCACAAAAGTGTTTGAGATAGTTTGAGGTTCCGAAGTCTCGTGGCTAAAGGTGTAAACCCAGTAAAGGATTCTGGATCATCAGAGAAGGCCTTAATAAATCCCCATTCATTACTATCTCTGTATAAGTTCACGATGAAAGATTCGTTAGATGTTTCCCTTATTCTCTCTGCGTGTAGCACAAATAACCCATTGATCTCTTCTGGTCTTACAACTTCAGATAAAAGATCCACCACCAATATTCTAGAAGTGATTGAAACAATTCCCCCAGTTTCGTATATCTGTTTTCTTTTATCAACCGGGGTAGAGTCACCTCCTATAACCGTCATTGGAGCATTTAAGTCCTGTAAATCATTCGATATTTTACGATTCTCGATCTCGTTAGCTCCTAATAGTATTAATAGACTCTTCCTATTTGCAGGAGGGTTCGGGAGTTTTTCTTTCATATTCGAAAGGTTAAGAATATAGAGTAGATTCGATACAATTAATTCCCATCCCAAGCCTTTTCCTAGGATTAGCAATGCATCTTTCGCAAGTACATCACTTACTATTTCCCGCTGATACTTTAGCGGGAGGTTAAGTTTGATAGGATCGGGCAATTCTTGGGGCACATGATTCGGAATTTCTTGAATGAACGTATCCTGTTGTGATGAGCTCAATAACTCTGCCTCCTGGGCATCTTGGGTCCTCAAAAGCTCTGTCTCTTCCTCATCTTCCTCCACGAATAGAGACATAATAGCTGTTAAAAATTAATGCGCATAATGACATCATTAGAACTAAAGCTGGCGATGCGGGTCGTTGAGTCGAAAATTCAATAATCATGAACAACCCAAGCAAAAATGGCTTCAATGCCAAAGAATTCCTGAAGACCCACGAGGGCCAGACACAATATGACATAAGTTTCAACATCATCCACATTGATGATATTAATAAGTCCAAAATTGCCAAACTCGAACAGTGGAAACAATTTCAAGATCCTAATGAGGTGGGCGTGGATAGATTGAATAGAGCCAAGGGGAGCACGCTTATTACTGAGGTCAATGTCAACGAGGATGAGGCTAACCCATCTACCCGTCTGAATGTTGATCTGAGTGTTTACAAATTAACATTGAAGGATAATTTTGATAATTATTGTTTTGCATACGAATATAACGATAAGCTCCCATGGCTAAGGAGTGGGAATGGATTGCCGATTCCAATCAAATTGGGAGGTCATTTGATAGTTAAGGCAGGTACTACAGTAGCAAATGGAGTTCTACTTCTCAATCAGCAACAATGTGTCTACAAAGGGATCGACGAAAATAGTGAATTGGTTAAAGCGTTGAATTCTAACTTGGTTGAAAAGTCTATAAACATTTTACAAAATCCTGATTTGTAACCATATTACACCCAAAGCTGACCCCGGGCGCAATCTCAGGTGCTGGGGCTAAAGCTTTGGGTCTAATTGCTACTGTACATCCAATAATGAGTCCCATAAGGCGTTTTCGTTGACGAAATCGTGGTGTATCAAACTTACCAAGTAGTAGTTCTCATAAATAAAGTTCAAAAACTGATACGTATTCGTAGCTCTCTTGTAACATCTAGCCCACTCTAGCCATAACAAAAATGCTTCTTCATTCCATGCCTTAAAGGAATCGAGATCAATCAAGGTTGGTTGTAAGATTTCCTTGGATGGGAAAACACCCCAAGTTACAGCGGTTTTACTCTGGTGATTCGATAAATTGGTTTGAATCTCACCATCTTTATTTCCGAGGAAATAAGTAACTGTCTTGTCATTTATTTGTGATTCTAATGCTGGGAATATCCTTTCATTCCAATCGTGCTTAGGCACGAATAATTCCACAAATGCTTTTTGATAAACAAGCCCATTACTTGGACCCCAACCAAATACTTTATCATTTGAAGGGCAAGAATTAACAGCAGGTTGTGATGCAGTGGAAAACCAGCCCCTCAAGTTTAATTCGAATAACTGCTCTTGAATCATAGTAGTTTCAATATCCAATGGTGTATCCACCCATGGTAATTGGGGGATCTTGTTGGATAAATAATCTATGAATACTCTAGCAAGATCGAGAGTACTCTCAGGGGTGTGCCACAAGTCAATGGCTTTATCAGATGAGTCCACTTTCAAATTCGGACCGTATCCATCGATTTCACCATAAGCAGGAGAATTGGAGTCACCGAAACGGCCATTGGGGAAGTCATCCCAGTTGGCATCCTTTCCGAGTTGACCTTTACCTTTGCTGATATCGATTATGGATTTAACTTGGGGTTTGGGATCTACTTGACTGTTAACAGATGATTGTCTTCTTTTGAATGGTTTTTTAGTAATGTCAAACTCAAGATCTCCTTCTTCTACAACTTCTTCATCATGCTCACCACCCATTTCTGTACCATGTTTCAACACAGGGGAAGTCTCAATGATAGAAGCGATTGCTTTTTCTAAATTAAGGGTATAAAAATGGAATCCCTTGACGTTTGTCCTTTCATGCACTTTATCTATGATCTCGTTTAAGACCTCTATACCTAGAGCTTTAACTTCATCATCGTTATTGCTACATGACTCGAATCTGTCCAAAATGGTTTTTGGAATAGTTGCGTGGGATAATTTAGTGGCCTTCTTGAAACTATTAAATGTGTTGATAGGTAATAACCCCGGTACCAATAATTTGGTTTTCAAAACTGGATGTGATTGGAGTAAATCCCAGTACTTTACGAATTTATCTACATCGTAGAATAATTGTGTAATAATAAAGTCAGCCCCTGCTTCGACTTTTTCAATCAAAAACGGTAAATCCCTTTCTGGATTTTGATTTGAGACATCGGATCCGTCCACATGACCTTCAGGGTAACCAGCAACACCTACACAGAAGTAGTTACCATGCTTTTCTCTGATATAAACCACAAGGTCTTTAGCGGATGAAAAATCACAATTTGGAGTCCAATACTCTTCAGTTCTCGGTGCATCACCTCTCAAAGCGAGGATATTTCTAATTCCAGCATCTTTAGCCTGTTGTAAAGCCTTATCAATGATCTCCTTGTTTGTGTTTGTACATGTCAAATGTAGAACAGTGGTTATACCCAATTGTTTCAGGCAAATCGATGCTAATTCCATTGATTTTTCACTGGTGGATCCTCCAGCACCCCAAGTAATCGTGATAAAGAGGGGGTTTAAGGCCTTCATACGAGCAAGACGAGCAAGAAGGTTTCTAAAACCCCCATCGGTCTTGGGAGGGAAGAATTCAAACGACACAAACCGGCCATTCTCTATGGCGTTGACTTTATCTGTGATGAACATTGGAATTTTCAGTGCGCAGAGTCCAGAGTTTGAAGTAGTAGATGGAAACAGAGCATCGTTGAGGAAGAAGCGAAAACTAATTGAGGGTATAAGATGTTGGGTATGGGTATGTGAGGAAAGAATGTGTAGAGGCTAGAGAAGACGATAGGGTCTTTTGTTCTTTACCCTATCTTTTTTGTAAATCTGTGGTATACATTAATGTAATATATCAGAGTCAATTGGCTGCGAAAAGACTATTCAACTTCCAGCAATATCCGTTAGGCGATTAGTGACACGACAAATTTAAGTATTGTCTACTGGACACGAGGAGCAAGTTTTTGTGAATACGTTAAGTTCATGTTCCATGATCTTGCATTGAGGGGCTTACTCTCCATTACCTTATCCCAACTGATCTATTGTATTGCACTACAACTATTACTCAATTACACAGCACTGTACTCCCCCCGGTTTCCTCCTGTAACCTTCTCGATCACTTCACGGATAAACACAGGTAACCCTTTCAACACGTCCACGAAATTTTCCACCACTTCCTTCAAAGCAGTTTGGAAATCAATTGAATTACCCTTATTATACTGAAACCAAGCACCTCCAATAATATAAATACTTAAAAACAACACAAAAAAGATGAAGATCCAAGTAAACCAACCCCAACTTTCTCCACCATCATGTTTAGGTGCTTTGCTTTTCTTATTGATACATCCCAGTTTACTCTTCATCGAAAGCTTTACGGATTTCCCGTCCCAAGAGTCGACACTCAAGTCTGAATCTGAATCTGAACAGGTCACTCTTATTTCAGCCTTCACAGAACTGTCACCCCATGTGAATCCTTCATAGGCTATGACCACCCCTTCTTTGCTAGGATCCTTATCCTTTTTGACGGCAAGAGGCTTGTATGATACTTTAGGGGCTTCAGGCTTGATAATCTGGGTTACAGTTGTCTTGTCATCCAAGATGACCTTGGTGACACCACAGAGTTCTGATCCTTTGCATTCTTCGATCTTGGAAATAGACTCACAAAATCCTACATTCCACTGGGTTTCTGTTACACTCGGAGGCGTATCCTTTTTGTGAACAGCTGAATGAGTTCCTTTAAGGGACGAGAGGTCGTAGTCCTTGATATCAGGAGACGTACACTCAAAGGCGATGGAAGCTGCTAGAAGATATAGGAAATTGAACCAAAGCATGGATTGGACGAGTAATACGATTTATTTAGCTGCGCGACTGTTAGTGAGATGGCGACAAGACTTAGTAGTGAATATATGATAGCGCTTGGGTGTCATTAAATTATGTAAGCGAAAAAAAATTAAACCTGCACGAGATTTAGGTAAGTGATTGTATATTCCACCGTTGAGGAGTGATTGGTCGTGAGACGAGATATCATTATTGTACAGTTTGGAAATACGAGTGTATTTCTTTTGATTCATTTCATTTGAGTCCTGCCCTTAGGAAGATGAAAAAAATCGCTGTATGGAGAAATGAATTTGTATTTAGTTCTCATCATCAAGGGGCATACTTAAGTGGACTTAACCACCGATTTATTTATTCAATTTTTTAGGGAGAGCTACGGACTTTTGAATAACTTCTTGGGCCGGGCAGCGTGGAATACAAATATAGCATTCCCCATCGAGTGGGGGATCGAATGTTTGCTTGAATTAATCTCACTCATCTGAAAACTCTAGGGTGGAGGTAATTCGTAAATCATTTCATCTACTCCCATGTTTTTTCCACTTTCACACATTATTCTTTTCCCCTACTATTCTTTCACTGATTACCACGCATTTGGTCTTACATAAGCAATCTCGTTTGCAGCAATTTCATATGTACCGCAAGTATTATATTGCATTTACTCACCCCTTTGAGCAGCCATACCACAAAATTTACCCAAATTGCACTATTCGAATTCTAACTATGTATACCCCAGAACCCACTATCCTCACCTTCCTTATACAAAAACCCATTATTGTCAAAGATGGTCCAAGGCTCTCCTGTATATATCTACTCCACAATCCGCCGCGAAGCCGAGGACGCAAATTCATATGTATATAAACCACAAAATTCCCCATTTCTAATTATCAATCATGAAAGTTACTGTCTGTGGAGCTGCTGGTGGAATTGGTCAACCTCTTTCCCTCTTATTGAAGTTGAACTCAAAAATTGATGACCTTTCTCTTTTTGATATTGTCAATGCCCATGGGGTTGCAGCTGATTTGAGTCATATTAATACACCTGCCAAAGTTACCGGTCATCAACCAAAAGATAAGGCTGATAAACTGGCCATCAACGCTGCTTTAAAAGGTACAAACTTGGTGATCATCCCAGCTGGTGTTCCTAGAAAACCAGGAATGACCAGAGCTGATTTATTCAATATCAATGCCCTGATTATTCGTGACTTGACTAAGAGCATAGGAGAAGTTGCTCCAGATGCCTCCATCTTAATTATCTCTAATCCAGTTAACGCCACCGTCCCAATTGCTGCCGAAGTGTTGAAAAAATTGGGTGTATTCAATCCTAAAAAATTATTCGGTGTCACTACCTTAGACTCTGTAAGAGCTGAAACCTTCTTGGGAGACTTAGTTAATCAATCCCCAGAAAGTATAAAGGGAAGAATATCTGTTATTGGAGGACATTCCGGTGATACCATCATCCCATTATCTCATGTCACAAATGATCTTGGAGACAAGGTCGATCAATTAAAGGGTTCTGATTACGACAATTTCGTTAACAGAGTTCAATTTGGTGGTGACGAGGTTGTTAAGGCTAAGAATGGAGCCGGATCTGCCACCTTGTCTATGGCTTATGCTGGTTATAGGTTCGCCGAAAACATTTTACAATCCTATTTTTCGAGTACTTTCAATTCATATTTTGTAAATGATTCTGCTTATATTTATTTACCAGGTTTCGAAAAAGGTGAAAAATTGAGTGAAAAATACTTGGACGGTACCAAATACTTCGCGGTACCTGTTGCTTTAAGAAATGGAGAAATAGAATCTTTTGTTAATCCTTTTGAAGAGTTGACTATCAGCAGTAAAGAAAAAGAATTAATTCAAAAGGCTTTACCAGGTTTAAAGAAATCTATAGATCAAGGTACTCAGTTTGTTACTGGTACCAAACTTTAGTGTGAGAATATATGTGATATTTAAATATTGTAGTCTTTGTTTACAGCTGAACCCACAAGAAATTTAAGCAGGGAAGCCTTGCAAAGTCAAACTTGTGATCCTCTTTTGTTTGCCAAAAAAGGTGTTAGCTTGTTCATTTTCGCAGCCACGAAAAAAGAAAGGGAAAATTCCCCAAAAAAAGAAGGTTTGATCTAGCCGAGGATCGAACTCGGGGCCTTTTCGGTACTTACTGCGTACTTAATACACTTGTAAACGAAACGTGATAACCGCTACACCACTAAACCTCAAACCGTTGATGGACTTTGGAGTTCGTTGCCTATAAGTATACAAAAGTTCTTCACTTTTCAACCTTATCTTAAATCTTTTGAATGCACTAATTAACTGGAGCCGTTTAAATATCCTCTCGATTCACAAGTGAGTGGCTCAGGACGATAATCGCCAAGTTATCACTATCATTTCTCGGTCATTGTGCAAGAATACATTCAAATTGGGCTTTACAGTTTTAAACTCACTTTCTGAAGCTGATAACTTGATTCACCTCATACATAGTATTCTTAAATTCAAAAGATAAAGTTTCAGAGCTTTTGTTTCCCACGTAAACGAAGAGTTATAATCTCAGGTTTAAGGAGACCTACCAGACACTTTTAATTTTCACATTCTGGTGCGAAATTTAAAACTTGGGGTAAACCTAAAAATTCACATTTCATGTTCCTTTGCTTTGTTGATTCTATTTCTTTCACTAATTGATCAAAAGCACCAGTTCTGCAGTAATTTACATTTTTACTTCTTTTTACAATAACAATTATGGTTGACCAAGATCAACTCAAACTGATCAGCAAAAAGCTCGATAAAATCCTCACTCAATTCACTACCAGTAAATCTAAAAGGCAACCAAAATGTCCTGGTGTTGTTTTAGGTTTAACTAATGAAAAGGAAAATATCTACTTTAACTACAATGGTGTTTTGGATTTAGACAGCGGTAAACCAGTCGACGAAAATACGGTTTTTGGTCTCTTTTCATGTACTAAATCCATGACAGCTTTTGCAATCTTGAAATTACAAGAATTAGGCAAACTTCAACTTGATGACGAAGTTCGAAAGCATGTTCCTGAAATTGAAGAGATACACATTGTTGCACCGGGAACGGTAGACGAAAAAACTGGTGAGTTTCTTCAGCCTCCTAAGAGGCCTAAAAGACAAATCACAGTTCGTGATTTACTCCGTCAAACCGCAGGAATGTCATATTCTTTTTTGAACAAGGAGTATATGCTTTTGGCTAAATTGAAAAATCCACATATAAATTCTGCAACTCCTTCAAAAGATTTGTTCAAAGTTGATAAGACCCCACTAATTCATGAGCCGGGTGATGAGTTTCTGTATGGTCATAGCACTGACTGGGCTGGCTGGGTGGTTGAAAATGTTACCGGAAAGCATTTAGGAGAGTATTTGAGTGAGATTTTATTTACTCCAGCGGGCATGAGTTCATGTACCTTCCATTTGAAAAACACCGATAACCTTATCAGAACTCATTTGAGAAAGAGAGATGGAAGATTAGTTTTGCTCACCAAAGGTGTACAACTTGACCCAGTTATTGACATGGGGGGTCAGGGGTGCTTTGGAACAGTTGGTGACTACTTGAAATTAATAAGAATCTGGTTGAACTATGGTTATTGCCCAGATTCTGGTAAACGTTTATTGAGCAAAGAACTTGTCAGCTATGCCATTCAGAACCATTTGCCTCCAGGACAAAACATTAAATTCGATATCCCAGGATTTCCGGATTCTAAGGACGGCTTCACGTTGGCAGGTATGGCTATTACGAAGGAAGAAGCTCCTACAGGCAGGCCTATCAACACCATCTACTGGAGTGGTTTAGCCAATTTGTATTACTGGATCGATCACGAGAATAAACTAGGTGGTTTCTGGGGGTCTCAGATTCTTCCAGTTGGTGACGTCAACTCATTTTTGGGTTATTGCAAGATGGAGATGGCAGTTTACGATACTTTGAACGGAGATGATGATGAGGACGATGATGATGAGGACGAGGACGACGAGGACGACGACAAAGACGAAAACAGTACTCCAAAACTTTAGGCGTAAAGATTATATAGAATTTACAAACTTGATAACTGACAAGTAGAGTAAAGTAAACTGTATTGATAAGGTACTGTCTAATTCTGGGGTAATTTGTACTTCCAGACAGCTATACACAGGATTCTTATCTTTTCGCAGCACAATATGACTCAATTGATTCAAAAATTTTTCAATCTCAATATCATAGATCAGCTACTTTTAGATATTTAAATGTCATTTCCTGTTTTACCAAGAGTGGATTCTCTGTCTTCTCAAGACATAAATGAGTTTTCTATCGTAGGACAAGTTTTAATTCCTTTCAATGAATTGAAAGTCTCAAAATTTTTCTTATCCAATTTTCCGACTGTAACAGTGATAGTGGATGCTACTAAGTCCACTATAACTACAAAACAAGCTATTGAAATTTTGAATGTCGGTGTCCAGACTATCTTTATCAAGGAGGATCAAGTTGCTGAGCTTATTAAGGATTCTGGTTTACCAAGTTATAGATTTGGTATTAAAACTGAGTCTACTGAAAAATTTACTGATCTTGACTCTTCCTTCATTGTTACTAAAAAGTTAGAAAATTTGAAAGAAATCAATCAGGATGGAAACAGAAGTGTATATGTAGATGCTGAACCCACACAAACTGCTGCTAACGAGTTAGCTAAAGCAGGTTTTATTCCTATCATCTCTAGCAGCCAATTAACCACCAAGAAAGAAGACCCTACAAAAGTCTCAATTGGACAGTTGCTCACAAGCCCATTGACCACAGATAGACCAGATGGTCTTTTTACTACTTTGATTACATCAGGGGCTCCAGCATTTACTGCTTTAGGAATTGTCTATTCGTCTGTTGAATCTATTCAAGAATCCATTGCAACAGGCGAGGGTGTCTACCAATCGCGTAAACGTAGAGACGAGTTATGGTACAAGGGCAAAACTAGTGGTGCCACTCAAAAGGTTATCTCTATCAGTAAGGATTGTGATTCTGACGTGGTAAAATTTGTTGTTGAGCAAAAAGACGGGTTTGGGTTCTGCCACAATAATAGAAACTTCACTTGCTTCAATGATAAGGACTTATACTCTGGATCAGTTGGAACTGGGTTACCAAAGTTGGACGACACATTAAGGAGAAGAAAGGAAAATGCTCCTGAAGGATCCTATACTAAGAGACTTTTTAGTGATGAAAAATTATTGGTTGCAAAATTGAAAGAAGAATTAGACGAGTTGATCGAAGCTGGCCAGTCTGGCGATAAAAATGAAATTGCATGGGAAGCTGCGGACTTGCTTTACTTTGTATTGACTTGGTGTACTAAATATGGTGTAGCATTAAGGGATATTGAGAGAAATTTGGATATTAAAGATCTTAAAGTTACTAGACGCAAAGGTGATGCTAAAGAAGCTTACTTGAAGAAGGAAGCACCTAAGGAAGCACCAAAGGAAGCACCGGAAGGAGAATCTAAAGAGCTTGATTATAGTTTGATTACTATTGATGCCACCACTGCTTCCAAGGAGGAAATACAAGAAGCATTGACTAGACCTAACCAAAAGACTTCTGATATAATGAAGTTGGTCTTACCTATTATTCAAAACGTTCAAAAGAACGGTGACAAGGCTTTACTTGAATTAACCAAAAAGTTCGATGGGGTTGAGTTAAATGCACCAGTATTGAACGCTCCATTCCCTCAAGAATGGATGAATATTCCTGAAGAGATGAAGGAAGCAATAGATTTGTCTATGAAAAATATTGAAAAGTTCCATGCTGCTCAGTTGCCAAAAGAAGAAATCATGAGTGTTGAAACTGCTCCCGGTGTGATTTGTTCAAGATTTGCTAAGCCTATCGAAAATGTTGGTTTGTATGTTCCAGGTGGTACTGCTGTTTTACCCTCCACTGCAATGATGTTGGGTGTTCCGGCCAAGGTGGCTGGATGCAAGAACATTGTAATTGCCTCTCCACCATCTCGTTCTACTGGAAGATTAACTCCAGAAGTTGTATATGTCGCACACAAGTTAGGTGCCCAAAGTATCGTGATGGCTGGTGGTGCTCAAGCGGTTACCGCTATGGCCTATGGTACAGAAAGTGTGGTTAAGTGCGATAAGATTTTAGGTCCAGGCAACCAGTTCGTCACTGCTGCCAAGATGTATGTCCAAAATGACACTCAAGCTTTGTGTTCGATCGACATGCCAGCTGGCCCATCTGAAGTGTTAGTTATCGCTGATGATAAAGCCGACCCAGATTTTGTAGCCAGCGACTTATTATCCCAAGCAGAACATGGAGTAGATTCTCAAGTCATTTTGATTGGTGTTGCTTTAACTACTGATAAATTGTTCGAAATTGAAGAAGCTGTCAAAAGACAAGCTAGTGTTTTGCCCAGAAGGGAGATTGTATCGAAGTGTTTGGCCCACTCCTACACTTTATTGGTTCAAACTTACGATGAGGCTTTCAAGTTGTCCAACGACTACGCACCAGAACACTTGATCTTGCAAGTCGAAAATGCCTCTAGTTTTGTTCCACATAAGGTCGAAAACGCAGGATCTGTTTTCGTCGGTAAGTTGTCACCAGAATCTTGTGGTGATTACTCAAGTGGTACGAATCACACATTGCCAACTTATGGTTATGCCAGACAATATTCTGGTGTCAATACTGCCACATTCCAAAAATTCATTACTTCTCAAGAAGTTAGTGAAGAAGGGTTGAAGAGTATTGGTAAAGCTGTGATGACTATTGCCGCTGTGGAGGGATTAGAAGCACACAGAAACGCAGTACAAGTTAGAATGGATAAATTGGGTTTATTATAAAATTTGTATCTTATTTATATACAATAGAACATTACATACGTGAATGAATTAAAAGTAGTCGTTATGAGTTTTAAAAGTTAAACTCACCTCTGAATTGGCTCAAATCCATGCCTGGCTTAACGTGATCCAATAAATCTCTTCTCTCCATTGCAATGAATGCTCTTTTCAAAGTTTCAGTTAACGCAGTAGACTGGTTGTGAGATAAAGTAGTATTATCATTTTGACCTTCAACTTGGTGCATGGCTAATCCACTTAATAAATGTTCGGCAGCTTCTTTATAGCAACCGATATTGATACAAGAAACTCCCAAGTTATAACGAGCTCTTACGAAGGTTGGTTTCAACTCCAAAGCTTTGAAATACGCATCCACAGCTTCCTCAGACCTATTGGAGTTGGCCAAAGACGCACCCAATCTGTTCCACATCACTGGGTCCT
This sequence comes from Yamadazyma akitaensis, assembly GCA_030581475.1. Lineage (NCBI taxonomy): Eukaryota > Fungi > Ascomycota > Pichiomycetes > Serinales > Debaryomycetaceae > Yamadazyma > Yamadazyma akitaensis. The sequence continues at coordinate 318,553 of JAKTTN010000010.1, forward strand.
CAGGCCTAATACTCAAAGCAGCCTTGAAGCAATCAATGGTCTTATCAAAGTCTTCGTTAGCATAAAACAAAACACCCAAACCCAATTGAACATCAGCATCCATATTAGCGGCATTAGGTGATAATTGAGCGGCCTTTAAGAATAATTCGGTAACTCTTTTATTCAAGCTGAATCTGTCCTCATCACTGATTTGTGGATTATCTTCTCTTGCTCTTTGAGATAATTGTGGGTATTTTGTTGAAATCCACCTTTCTAGAGTAGCAAATGCAGCATTATCATAACCTTCATTAACATAAGAAATTGCTAAAGTCATCAAAGCATGGGAGTTTTCTGGACTGAGTTCCAAACACTTTTCCAAAGCAGAGATACCTGCAAGCTCTTTTTCATTTTGAGTCTGAACTTCCCCTAATTTCAACCATGCATCTACATGAGTTTTGTCTTTTTGAATAGCTGCTTCAAAAGCTAAAGCAGCTTCTGATAGTTTGGCCCCACTTTCCATCAATTGCAATCCTATTTCGTAAGGATCTTGGTCTTGAGGAAGATCTAAAAACTGATTATATTTTTCATCTTCAAATTTGTATTCACCGAAATGAGCTCTAGTAGAAGCATACTTGGCGAAATCTCTTTCCCAAGTCGCCATGTCGGCAGGAAGAGTTTCTTTCTGGGTATTTTTGAACATTTCATACTCTTGGTTAATATAATCGTTTTCCATCTCTTCACTGTTCAAGCTATCCCACACTTCCTGGAATGTAGCATTATACTTGTCATCGATAACGAGATCAGGAGACCCTTCTCTTTGTACTTCTTCAGCTTTGCTTTCGGCCTCGGTGGTTAACTCTTCAATCTCTTTGAATTGGTTATCCCAATCAACCTGTTGATCTTGGGAAGTCACATCCTTTTGAATATTTTCATTTTGTTGAAGATTTTGTTGCATTCCACCAGACATCATCGACATACCCATCATTGGTCTGTAAGCACCCATTCTCATAGAGTTCATCGGTTGCTGGCTCATAGGTTGTTGGTTCATTGGTTGTTGGTTCATCTCCATTGGCCTATTCTGGAATTCAGCCCCCCACTGGTTAGGGCTGTGGGCCTGGACTGGAGCATTTGGAGCAAGCGACTGAGCTTGAGGAACTGGCGATGGGGAGTGGGTTTGAAATTCGTTACTCCAGTTCTTTTGGTGTTGATTTTGACGTTGATTTTGGTGTTGGGTTTGATGCTTAATCATGTCCAACTCGTGTTGCATTGGCTGAAACTGGAACGAGCTCTGATTGTTCATGAATTGGTTTAAGTTTTGACGATCATGTTGATTCATCAAATTGTCTGATTTGAATCCATTTTGATTGATAAACTGGGACTGATTAGCACTTTGTCTTTGCAATGATCTATCCTGTTGAGTGTGCTTGTTAAACTGGGCAACAGCATTGTTATTAACAGAGCAGTCTGCTCCTCCTCCTACAAAAGACATGATATTTTCTTTAAGGAATTTAGATGAATTTAATGATTTATAATCTTCTCAAACTGGGTCATATGCCTCGGGTGCGAAGTGGGATGCGTTACCGCGGGTGGTACAGCCGAAGGACGGTGGCTCGCTGCAAGTGGCAAGACTGTTCGCGCTGCCAAGCATGTGAAGAAGTGGATTTTAAAATGTGGGGGAAGAGGTGGGTAAAGGATGTGTCATCTGGTGAATCATGAGAAGGGGACGATAAGTAGATTGCCAGGAATTAGGCATTTTCTTATTTAAGAGGGGCTTAAGAGAAAAGTATTACATTACTTCAGTAAATACTTATGAAATTGTTCAGAATTTGCAGGATAACCTCTAGTATTCCTTTCTCAACTTTTCGCAGCCATTTGAACAACTCTACGTAAGAATTGTCAACACTATTATTATTAGTTATTAATAGTAAACAATCTTATTAGACAATAAGCACTTACTCTAACACTAAAATATCCAATACTAAACGCTCAATACAAAACTAATACTAAACTTTGATAAATATTCAAAACCGGTGTTCTAATCACCACTGGATGCTGCTACCACCGCTACCACACTCAAGCTTGTTACAAATAGCCTCTAATTCTTTAACTCCTTCGCTTTGTCTCTCCCCGAGATGAGCTGGGTTGATTTCTCTCCCTTGTTTCTCTTCAAGAGCAAAATGAGCTTTTACCATGTCTCTTACGAGGTTCTGGTAGAATAAAACTCCTGCTTCCTTGGTTGGGTGCAAGTAGCCGGACGAGTAAACCCCCTGATTCAAATTCTTTTGAGTTAATTGACACAAATTGAAGTCTTCGATTTCGACTAGCTGCAAGAAATCAACAAATCCTTTTTTGGTATCCTCATCCAATCCCTTTTTGGTGTAAATGTCATATTGCAAAATAGTACGGGTTGCAGTTATAGGTAAAACTCTAATTGAGTACCAGGCCGGTGAATAACAGTTAATCCCATTACTAGGGAAAAGATACACCCATAATCCATCAAAATCACCCCCAGGATTAGTTTTTTTAGGAGTTTCAGTCTTCTTAGATCCAAACCAGCCAGTGAATTTTGGCTCAACTTTTGGCTGTTCAACTCTCTTAAGGTCTGCATAGTGACGACAATATCTGGTCCTGGGCACAACCTTATAAGTGTCCATCTTGAAAGAAGAACTCAAACCTGGATGAGCAGTAGGACAGTGATAGCATTCTTGATATCCATCCATCAATGTCTTCCAGTTAAATTGCCCATCTAATTCGTACGACATGTGGTATTCATAATCTGAAAAATCAAATTCATCGAGTTCAACTTTCAAACCTTGAAACCATTCGTCAAATGGGATGAAAGTCTCTGGATCATTGTTGAAGTTAATGAATACTAATCCATGCTCCGTTGTGTGAGTTTGAATAGGGAACAATGAATTCTCTTCTTTCTTGAACCCTTCCACGTCATTAAAATGTGGAGCCTTAAGAAGCTTTCCATCAGAGTTGTAAGACCATCCGTGATACTTACATCCCAAAACTGTGGAAGATCCCTGATCTTTTTTCACTACTGGATAAGCTCTGTGACGACAAACGTTGTGAAATGCTTTAATTTGACCATCGACTTTTGATTTAATGACAAAATAGTCGATACCGGCAACTGAGAACCTAAAATAATCGCCTGCTTTAGTGAAGCGTGAAGAGTGAATACAGAACAACCAGCTCTTATTGAAAATAGATCTCTTTTCTAGTTCAAATACCTTCTCACTAGTCCACCAACTAGCAGGTAAAGTATGCTCACCGGGTAGTAAGCCAACTTGTTTTTCGACATTAGTCTTTGGTGGGATGTCTTGTGGTGCTTGTACTTTGGAAGTAGCCATCTGTGGTAAAACAATCAAAGGACGAAAAATACTCTTTATATAAAAAAATTAATGGCTGCAAACTCTAATAGGTGTTGCGGTTGAAATTTCCAAATTTGGAAATCACACCCAGATTAAGATTAGATAAGATAAAATACCGAGCAGATTAGAGGCCCTTTTTTGCTTTCATATACCAAGAGAGTATAAACTAAACAAGGCCACTGGATCCTTTGGTTAAATCGAGTATTTATTATTACATTTATATTATACAACTTATTCAAGTATTTGCTCGAGTTTTTTCAACAATCCGTGCTGACGAATAATCTCATTAACAATATTTCTATCAACTGCTGGGTTCAAAAGAGTTTCAAACGTGATATCATTATCAGGGGTAATTCTATGATTGTTGATGAGATCTTTAATCTTACTGGTAGTGTCGCTTTTCAAGGCAGATTGTTCCAAAAGAGTTAAAGTATTGCTGAGTAACGAATTAACCATAATGAAAGATTTGAGAATCACTAAGGCAAGGAATTCATTTTTGGAGCTCTCTGGAATCATTGAAACACTCAGATAATTGAGATTGAGTAAGATACTCTTTTTATTATTTAATAACCATGTAGCTGTTATTGGCTTGAGGTGGCTTTCTTCTTCCACATTGACTAAATCAATGATCAATTTAGCACCAAACAAAGCTTGAGTAAGCGTAGCCGTATGAGTATTGGCAAATTTGGAAAGCTCCATACTATTCTTTTCAAAAGGAACAATACTCAAGAATAAATTGAAACATCTAGTTAACAAAGTGCCATCTCTAATGTCTGTGTTCTTGAGGTACTTTGAAATGAGCATTCTTGTAAGAGTCCGATCTGACTCTTCGATGGGCACATTAAACTGGGTTACGCTTAAATCTCCAGTTAATACAGCTCTCATGAAAGACCTATTATGAGGTTCCCTAACTAGAACTTTGGTCAATGTGTCAATTCCATATGGAAGATACGAAAACCTTTCGATATTAGCATAAGGAATTTTTCCACTGGATTCTAAATTTGGACCAAAACACGCCGCAAGTACAAACGTCAAGAATGCCTCTTCTAGTGACCTCAATCTCAACTCTTGCGAAATATTGTATAATATGAAAAGACAATCTTTCAAAAGACATAATTTCTTCCTGTGAAAGACAAACCTTTCCGGGTATATACCAATCATTTTGATGATCTTGAACACTAAATCTCTTAGTAATTCGTTAGAGCAAATCTTGAATTTATTAAGGCCCGTAAAAGATATGTTTCTCAAAATCATGGTCACGGTGATCAATTCATCAATGTAGAGAATTTGATCGTTTGTAGCACTTTTGGTTTGTAATTTACTAAAATGATACTTGTTTTCCTGTTTGAATTCATTCAAAATAGTATCATAGTCCAAAAAATCGAAACTATCGATATCCTCAGTGGAGCCAGGGGATGCAATCGATACTGGTTCACTAATCTGCTCTGGTGGTGAGAAGATGTCGTCCATTTCGACGTCAGAATCATCTTCTACAATGTTACCAGTTAAAGAGTCGACATTAAATTTAATGTCTTCCGGTCTCATTCCCTCTCTGACATATTCACAGAAAATATCATCAATTCTGCTATTACTTCCAACATTTCCAGCATCTTCTGTTTCTTCTATATCGTCAACTTCTCCAGTAATGATTTTTTCTAAAACTCTTAACCCAGTATCGGCTAAAGCATCAACTAGCTCAAGACAAGAACCAATATCAAAAGTGAAATTAGAATCTGATGTAGTCACCAAAAGCGTGTTTAATGCACTAATCAAATCTCCATTATTAAGCACTGTGTTATTCTTTAAAGCCATGGTTAATGCTTCAATATTTATAGCACCTAATTCAGGTGCAAATAAATAAACTGGCTTACTAACCTCTATATCACCAGCAATACTAGAAACCGCTTTGATATCCACACCTCCATAAGTCTCGATTTGCTTCCTACCTGGAATATAAGCTTTGATGATGTTTGGTTCACCTTTAGGTTCGGAAACTTGCGGAGAAGTTGATCCTTTTTTGGGTGGCTTTGGTTGCGTATGTGGGGAGTTGAACACTGGTGAGTTTATGTTGGAATTCCCGCTAGCAAGACTAACATGTCTTGATTGTGGAAGATCCTGTCCCATGACTGGGCCACCAGGACCCACACCAGAATTGATAGTGCCTTGTACCATACCTGGTTGGCCAGAAATTTGGTTGTATGGTGAATTGTTCATAGGCACCATGGGAGAATGTGGCATTGGAGAATTGTGCTGCAGCATTATTTGGGAATGTGGTGAATGAGTAATATGGGGTGTGCCTTGTTGCAGTGGGTGAGAAGGTGCCGGAACAGGAGCTGCAACTGGAGCGGGTGCCGGGGTAGGGGCCAGGTTTCCCTGAGGAATTACACCTGGACTACCTTGGCCCATACTTCCTGGACTTCCTTGACTTCTTTGATTTTGGAATCTGGCCATAAATTGTTTTTGAAACCTAGTTCGACGTTCTTGGATATCTTTTGCACCGGCAGGTGTAGCATTGTGTTGTTCAAAGGGAATTAAGAATTGAATATAACAACTGCTCAATTCTTTATCTATATGAGCTTTTGATTCTGGGTCATTCAATCCTTCATAGAGTCCTAATTTATATGCCATTAAGCTCCATGGTGAAGCTTGCGATGTGTTTGGGTTCTGAAGACTTTTAATTAGTGCCAGAGGACCACCAAGTCTTTGTGATAAGACGTATAGAAGGAAAAAGTTGACCTTCTTATTGTTGATTAATGGAGGTGATGTAATGGGGGTTCCTCTACGAGACATGAAGTCGTAGAGAGTAACGAGGAATAATTCCATTTGAAGTTGAGCCATTTGATTTCTACCAGGGGCACCAGAATCACTTGGGGTAGAAGCAGGTCCGGGGACAGGAGTAGGGCCCGAACTAGGACCAGTGGGTATTCCAGGACCAGGAATTCCAGGACTTTGTCCGTGAATCATTCCTTGGTTCATTCCTTGATTACTTCCCTGATTTATTCCAGGGTTCATGCCGAGGTTCATTCCTTGATTCATTCCTTGATTCATTCCAGTATTCTGGCTCTGACTGTTTCGCTGGTAACCGGGGGAGTTTGGGTTGAAAGCAGTACCAGCTCCCCCGGGAGCTCGCGACTGAGAGCTAGTGGATCCTGGTGTACCCATTTGGGATCTTTGTGAGAATTGGCTTTGGTTGTTAATTGGTTGCTGTGACAGTTGTTGCTTTTGAGGGCGATTAGGGACTGGCTGACTTTGGGATGCTTGAGCTTGTTGTTGTTTAAGCATTTGCTGCTGCATTATTTGTTGTCTCATTCTCAAGAGTTGTTCCTTTTTATTTTGATCAAGCTGTTGTTGAGTGAGCGGAGTCAGCTGGCCAGGGGTTGCTGCCCGTGAGCCAGGAGTTGGACCCAGTGAGCCCTGGGGCTGTCCTAATTGGCCTTGCTGGCCTTGTTGACCTTGTTGACTTGGCTGACCTGGTTGACCTGGCTGTGGCCCTTGAGCGGTTTGACCTCTCATGAACATCTGGGGATTTATGCTTTCACCCTCAGGAGACTGAGACCCCCTACCCTGTTCGTCGAATATCAGGTTTAGGAAGTCGTCATTGTTGGTGTTGGCTTCGTTCTGAAACTCGTTTTCGGTAAACCAGAATTCTCCCATGTTGATGAAAAAGAATAAGTTTCGCGAGAAGATAGAGGGACAGTGAGAGGTGGGAACTGGTTAAGTATACACATACGGGCATAATTAGGCGATGATTAAGAAACCGTCAGGGTAAAAGGGATAGCCGTATCCGATGATAAATAAGGAGATAATTAAATGCAAGTAGAGAGATGAATTAAAAGGTAGAAATGATGATTCTGTATACAGGAAGATGCAAAATGAATATAAAAGAAAACGCAACTGAGAATATTGAAGAGTATATAGCTCTTATATGCACAAATTTTCGTTTTATTGTATACGTCTATATCTATCAATGGAGCTCTCTGGCGTTGAGACTCTCACCAGAATTGATACCATGGTCTCATAAGTTTCTTTGATAAAGCCTTATAGTGTTCCATTTCACCCCAACAGTCTCTACCATATTCACATCCAGCCATATTAATAACAAAATCATGGTTTCGGAAGAAATACCGTGGGTCATCTGCTTTATCAGAACAAGCTCCTGGAGGGAAAGCATTAATGGATCTCAAGGGTAAAAATGCTATTCTCTCTCTAACCCAAGGGGATGAGGAATATAACGTTTCCAACGCGTCTTGTTCACGGTGTTCCCACTCCATGTGCATCTGCTCATACATTGCTGGATCCCACCACACGTCCAAGAGCATTTCGGACCATGAGCTTCTTCTCATTAAAAATGAACCCAAATTAAAACCTCCACAATCCTGCGTAATAATCATATCTATCGGTTGATTATAGTCCACATATGGTAAATCAAGAGGGAGATTGAGAGGATTAAAGTCTTCCAATGTCCTGTACGTTGCATTCTCCAAATGATTCAAGAAATGTTGTTCAAGAGAAATATGAGGTTCCATGATATAAGTATGTAAATCCAACCACCAGAACCATTCAGCATCCGGAAATTGTCTCATGGTTTGCTTCATAAGGTCAACTTTTTCCCAACTTTCTCTCCATTCATGTGAGTACCGCTTTTTAATTGTCATATCTTTTATTGTAAGAGCGTATCCATGACGTTTAGCGTAATTTTTTTTATTGGCAATAGAAGATCTTTCGATAGACCACTCTTGCGGACCCTTCCACTTTAACACACCACCACCTTCGTTGGCAGCGAGGATGATTACCACCTTCGGACTGGAACTTTTTAGATGGGGAACAAATGGTACCGAAGTAAAAAATGAAAGGAATACGATCGTGAAAACACCAATAAGTATTTTGTGAACGAGCGATGTGTTACCCATTATATCACGTACGGCTATTTTGCCACGGTTAAGGTACCGTGTTAGCACTGGGTGCTTCTTGCTGGGCTTGAAGTGCTTATCGTCGTAAGCACTGTGGTCCATCGTTGATGAAAAATTCATTATTGATCGCGATCCACGTTCGTGCAGGACGAGGGACAGGAGGTAATGCAAAAATACTCAAGGCCAAATTGATGCAGCCAAATCTATGTTAAGTATAGATGTTTTTGATTGTTAGAACAAGACTGACCAGATAGGATTATTTTGGCAGTACTTGAATACACAAACAAGAATATCTGGTGTTTAGTGTTCCCATTTAGACTCAACAATCATTAACTGAAACGAATAACGGTGTTACTCTACGTTGATACTATTTATAGATCACAGTAGCTTAGAACTCGATGATATAACCTGTGCCCTACGAAACTTCAAGCAATAAACTCCAGAGATGGTAAAATATAACTTGAAACATGTTCTTGTGATTCTCCCAGTCGCCCCGGTAAATCTTGCCAAACAAACAGTAATTTGCTTATCTTTTAAAAACTCAGCTGGTAGTATGATCCATGGTACCAATTGTTTGTTTCACAATTAAAAGTTTGGCTACCTGAAAAAGTGGCTGTCGGATCTTTCCGATTTTATGGCTATGGGCGAGCGTACGAGCATTTGCCTGGTTATGCAGAACAAAAAAGGCACCTCTTTATTGTGAATTCCGTTATGCTATTACCAGTGCTTTTTGAAGATTCATTTGCGCAAACACCGAAGAAGCATGAGCTGCTGCTTCAGTGTTAGATCTTGTCGTAAATGTACAGCGACTGGTGAGATGCGGCTGGGGAGTTGTAGAAAGGTACCAAAAGTGGTGTTACAGGACGGGATATAAATGGTGAGAAAAGGTGTAAATCTGAATATATACCTTACTTATATTAAACACAGACTTCAAGTAATTACCGATCAAGAAGCACACAAACGCAAAAAGGCATATTCTGTAAAAGTGAAGTGCTCAGTTCTAGCTCGCTTTGAATTCCATTAGCTACGCTGGCTCAGACAAAGGCGTGAGCTTTTATACGAACGTGACCGATTCTGCAGGTACAAGGCTGAACCGAATCTCCAAGTTAAGGTATTGTGTTGTATTCACCCTTCCAAAATGGGGTGTCCACCTCTTCCTAACTTGAGTTTTACGCACATATCTTTCGTGTATTAACTTGGTTGGTGATGTCTACGATTTTGCAGCCATTTTGGAACCTTTCTTATCTGTGTTGATTTAGTCACCACAGTTAATATCATTTTAGAACAATATCCCAGTAGACCACAGCACCAAGTGCGTCCCAAATTGGACTCTGTCATTTCTCTGGAGTGCAAATGTTGAAAAAATTTCCGTGGCGAACTATTCTTCAACTAAACACTTCTTCAATCACCCACCGTCTTCTTCACAAATATAAGATTAGCCCTATGCATGTTTCTGAACACACTGTGGTGATACTGGTTTGTTAATAGTGACAATAGTGGGAAACGCACTTTGTTTGACAGAAGAAAATAGTAAGAAATAATCACAGAGTTTACTTCAAGTTATCCATTGCAAATAGTGATAAAGCGCAAATATTCTGCGGTACACTCGAATAAATGAAGTACTTTTGGATCGTCTTCAGAACGCAAAATCACCGATTTGAAATCGACGTCCAAATCTTACAAAAGCTATTTTTTCTTGGCTAGATTCCAAATAAGCGACACAGTTATCTCAGAATCCTGGCACATTTTCAAATCTTTTATCTTTCGAACCCGGTGTTTCCAAACCCCTTCAAGTGGGATATATTTTTTAAAGCCGATATTTCAGAACCACCGGTCTTATCTTCCAGGTGGGGCGCCTGATCGCAATTATTACACTTTTGAAGGACATGGTGCCTCGAACATAATAATAAATTCCTGTACATTACCGCCTGTCAACCTAAAAAGTCTATGGAAAGTAAATTGCGCCCCAACCTAGCATCACTGAGATTATGCTTTCCACTACCCGGCTATAATTACTTTAATTCGGAAAAAATAGCTTAATTTTCTCCATCATTTACCTGGTGATATGCAGGTTTTGCGCCCTGGTCTATGCATTCGAAAAATTATCTTAGTATTATCCAAACAATTAAAAAACCTCTCTAATATGAAGCTGAATCTGTCCACAGTTTCCAAGAAGATGGCTGAACTATGGTACTTCCCCGCTCTTTTGTTCTTCCCAATGTCTTGAACTTGATTTGAGGAACACGGATGGGACAATTTCCGGAGGACTGCTACTTACATCGAGTTAAATCCCGCGGTAATCAACTTGTCCAGCAAAAGAACAACCCGTACATCCGAGTATGTACCACGCATTATTCGAAATCATTGACTAAAAATAAGTACCAGTCAAGAAGTATCCTGCAGTAGTAGGAATCTTAAAAAATTATAAAGTCATTTTTTGAGATTACTTCGGGACTGTTCTGATAACCTAAATTTGACAGAAGGTCCAGTTTTATGAGAACCTGTGACTCTATGTTTAAGCCAATTCGTTAATCAGGTTTTCCTGCTAATGAGAGAGACAGATCGCTGCACACATACAACAAACTCAGCCACTAGGTAACTATTTCTGGTCATACCTCCGTGGTGATCCTAAAAGTAGCGATATTCACATCAAGCAAAATTTTTGAACATTCATTTAAGAGAGGTGCATAATCCCATTTATAGACGAAGTACATGGAGTGAGTTTTCATCTGTGGGAAAATCGCACATCGGCTTCGAAGAGTGTTTGGCAGAGAGAATTTTATCGGGGTTGTCCGCCTACCCTATATACGGCATCAGAATCATTTAGCTAAGAAACCCTTTTAGGTTAGGTCCTTACCCTGTATCAAGATAAGAACTCAAGCAACACTTAGTCAAATGTCGGAGTCCATTATGCTATGTTGCACCCCATCATACTTGTGAGAGCTTTGTGATTAATCGTCTATAGAATAATTAATATATTGAACTAAATAGTTTATGGATAATCAGTTGGTTTCAAACCAAAAGTACCTCCAGACAAAGTACTAACATTTAATCTACCCACAGCACCGCCTTCGTAACCATTATACAGTACGGTGTTTCCCCACCAATTGATGGACTTGTCATGATAAAAGACAGCAAAGAAAATAATAATAGAACTGAACGCAACACCAGCATCTAATGATCCGGATAACACATAGTTGTATTTTTCCCACCAAGAAGTGTATCTTTTCTTGATGTAATACATAAAAGCAAAAGAAGCATAGAGACCACCGGTAAAATAACTCAAATTATATGGAGCATAATTCAAGAATCCTCCGAGTACCAATGTAGGCTGGAAATACTTAGTAAACCTCCTTGGCGCATATTTCTTGAATAAAATACATGGAATGGGCAACAAAGCACCAATTAAGAAGCAGTACTGTAATAATGGATACAAGCCTCCGAAAACTTTCTTTGGACCAATAACACCCCACAAGATAGATGCATTATAGAAAATCTTTGAGTTTGGACAGGTGAATTTTTGTTTTTGAGTAGGTTCACAGTAATCTTCAATGTTGTTGATGGTAAAGTTGATGACTGCTAATGAAATAAATGATGCAATGAATACGGATAATAATTGACATCTAAACATAGCTCTTGGTGGAACTTTAGCATAGTGCCCCATCTTTTGATCCAGTATATAGTTTTGGGCTTGACCATTGATGTTATAACCATAAGCTTTCAAGAAATTCAAAGCTAAACCATTACCCGGAATAGCATATCCAACAATTAATTCGACCAAAACATTAAGACCAAACTGGAAACCAGTAGTTGAATAAATAGCAGTCAATGGAATCAAGAAGACAAAGTTGATACCAATTGTAAAGAAAAGACCCCAAACTGGTGTTTGAGCAGGGTAAACTTTAACACAAATAATAGCCAAAACCAAAGAAATAACCAACACAGTTAAGAAAACCCAATCTGGAACCTCTTTGTATTTACGCATCATTCTGGTATGTGGATCATCAAAACCAGAGAAAGTAGAAGACCTTATATTCTTAAAGGATGCACCCAAGTTAAGTATAGCGTCTTTCATTGGTTTATAGTTAAGAAAGCACTCATAGATAATAGCAAATGGATAAATAGCGAAAAATGCACCATACAAAACCAAGTTAGCAGCAGTATAGTAAGGAGGACCAATTTCCATATACTTCTTTTGATCAAACTGAGAATTCTTGTCGACAATAGATTTAACTTGATATACCTCAGCAGTGTTGGTGAATAATGATGAAGAGTTGACTGGTAAATAACCACTCCAATACCGATTCGACCAGAATACTCCACAGATAGCAAAGAAAGCAATCATCATACCCAGGTAAATGTTGGCTTGCGAGTAGAATGGAATAGTCAATGCCAAGTTGTAATTAATGACATTCCAATCAAAAGTAGGGATGGGATTAAAGCCTAGACCTGTATTAGTACCAGTGACCACAGCTAAATTCAAATTATTTGGAGCAATCCAATTCAACCAGTTGAAAGTACTCAAGGCAGTAAACAAATAATCAGGAAGCCAGAAGTAAAGAAACGAACCAACGAAACAAACAAAAAAAAATTTGTATCTGGAAATTAACCAACCGTTAATTCTTTCTTTCTTTTCTGGTTTCATTAATGCAGCATTCAAAGCTAACGTGGGTAAAACAGTAGGCCAGATAGATTTAATCGGATAAATGGTGAATTTTCTCATGATACCAGCAAACCCAAAACCCAAGAAATTATTAGATAAAATCAACAAGATTTGGTAACCCCAATCAGCCCAGTCATTATCGTAAAACTGTTGGATCCTTTGAGCATGAATATTGCTAGAAACGTAAGGAGCGGTAGACGAAACCGAATAGAAAATTGTAGCTAACATTTGCTCCTTGTGGTTCCACGGACCTGGATTAAAATCTAAAGTGTATCTCCAGATCTTCAATTTCCACTTTGGAATAACAGCAGCAGCTAACAAACCAGAAGGATATAGTAATATTTGAACAACCGAAGAAGGTAAAGTGATCGAGGGCTGTCTTTCGTGAAAGAATTGATTGATGAAAGCCCCAATTGCAGTCCAAATTATTCCCAAAAGATAAACTCTAGGGGTTTCAGCGTACAAGCTTGGATCATCGTAAGGATCAGTAACTGATCTCACTTCTGGATAAGGAGAGTGAAAGGCAATTAAAGCTGCTTCAATTTTACATTGCAACTCCCAATCAACAATACTGAAATAATCATGATCAGACTTTTCCAAAGAAGATAAAGAATCAACACCTTCCACCTCATCAATATTATGGTCATGTTTCTTCTCAAGTGGAACTGCTAATTTCTCTGAGATTGTTGGGTTTTCCAATTTCAGAGAACTAGCCTCAACTAATCTTTCTAACAAATCGTATACTTGAGTGGGGAAATTAACATCAATAGAATGTTCTTCAAGAGCGTTTTGCAAGATTTGAACTGCTTCGTCAACTGGAAGATCTTGAATTTTCTGGATCATGAAAGAGATACCGATAGGCAAATCTTCCAAAGAAAGCAAATCGGCATGGCCCATTCTTTTTAATATGAAGTATTTCTGGCCCAAAGAAAGTTCATCACCTACTGCTCCAAGAGATATTGGATTAGAGGTGATGGCCCTCAAGTCGACTTCATGATCATCAATAGTAGTATCAAGATTCTGCTCTACGCTCTTAATGCTAGTGATTCTCACTGCTCTTTCCATCTTACAAGATTTAAATCTGGCTGCAACATCTCAGGAAAATACTGGGGTTTAAATAATACGAAATCGAAGACAAATTTGAAACAGTGGTTGTAAGAAAAATACGACTCCTTCTTTCTTATCTCAACCACAAATTTAAAATTCACACAATAGCTAAGTTCTGCCGGCTCCTAAGGCTGCCTCTTGACTTTGTATCCGTAAATTAGACTTCAAAATTAGACAAATAAAAATTAAAAAAAAAAATTAAAGCTTCATGTTTTTCCAAACCAGGAATTTCTTATAACCAGACTACCAGACCCTGTCCAGCATAACTTCATGTTGTGTAGAGCAGTGAGCTTGTCACTTCCTGTGACTTGAAGGTGCACCCGATGTTGGCTAAAAGACGTACTAGCGTTTAACACTTGGTGTCTGTATATGAGGGGTTCAAGACAACGATACAACCGAAAGCTACTGTGGATACCCGATCCCACTAGTGAGACGGCTCCAAGCCTAAGGGCTCAAGCATTTAATGTGGAAATCACGAGGTGCTTTTCAAGCTTATCTAAAGTTATGGTTATCGACACCTGTGGCAGTAGCATATAACGTTATTGTAAAGAAATAAAAAGAAAAAAAAAACCTCCCAAAACTGGATCTTTGATTGAGCCGTGCGTCTAATGTATTGTGCAGCGTTTTCACAGTCTTGGCTCAGATCATGGTTTGAAACTGCTGTTAACAGAATCAACAGAACGATATTATAAATGCCCATCATCCAGGGACTTTGAGAAGTTTTGTTTTCCTATATTCAAACTGATTTAAAGAGAACAGTAATCAATAAATAAGACGACAATACTATTGAACAAAAGCTCGGAACATGAATGCTCCCACGATTATCGTTGCTACCGAAGTAAAAAAAAAAACTTGGCTCTCTTAGATGCCGAAACTGAACGGCTCTGATTACCAGATTTTACTCTCTTCATACTTCTGAAATTTTAATTTTCGGAGAATTACCGTTCTTTGCATCATCCTCCGTTATGTGATTAATTTCGTTGATAAATGCAGCTCTAGCCTCTAGTGAACTTAGGTTTTTAGCTTGCAATCCAGTTTTACTGATGTTTGCATCTTTTAATCGGTTTAAGCCAATGTAGGAATTTGTTAACGAGTTATTTTGTGACCTTTTTGGTAAATTTGCTTTATCAAGATCCTCTTTTTTCGTTTCAACAGGACTTACATCACCAGTATAAACCCCAATGTCGTAATCATCAATGTCATCTCCAGAATTGTCCAAGCTATCTCTATAGTCAGCTATAGTGTCGACTAACACGGTAGCATCATCAGTGAGATCCTCAGTTCCCCCGTAAAAACTAAATCCCTCGGTAAAAGCCTCGGCGTACGGATTATTCTTTAACGACACTCTATCACTCTGATATTTGAGTTTTTCCTTAGGGTACTCTTCCGGTGACCTATCACTAACGTTGAAACTAACCGTACTCTTGGCCTTCCTTATACCACCATCATTATTCGATCCTTCAAACCCATCACTTTGAGCTCTTTTTGGGATTCTCTTTATTGTTGGTGTGGGAGGAGTATAACTCATGGCAGAGAGTGTAGTAGATGAGTTCCTGAGTGGTTTACTACCACTAAGAGTCTGAAAATTACTTATTGAGTTTCTTTGTCTCCTATGAAGTTTCACGGATTGACCCGAGGCAGAATGATGTCTCTTCATTTTCGGTGCACTTTTAATTATTGGGTTGAGCTTTTTCTTGTCTGGTTTGGAAGGAGTTCTGGGGGCTGACTCAGCAGTTTGAAGATAATCTTCATTGTCTTCATATGGATGATCAATGAAATTGATTGAATTCACAGCTAAAGAGCTAGTGAATGTGGAATTATGATTAGAAGAAATGGTCCTTCCTCTAAGTAGACTAATGGCTTTATCTAATTCAAACTCTACACCGCAATGATTATTGATTAAAGTGATTTTGGGCCAAGTTGATCTAGCTCCCCTGATAATGAAATCTGCAATAAATTCCGGGGATGGATTCACGAAAATCTTGGAAAAATCAGACATTTTATAATCTGGAAGAATCGTGATATCGCCACTGTATCCTTGAGAAAGTAATGAAACCATTTTGGTAGATAGATTTTTGTAAATATCCATTTCGCTCATGATTTGGAAATAATGAATCAATTCACATGTCAAAAAATCATAAACGTTATTCAAAACTCCTTTGAACTTGGTTGTAGCATCCTTCTCAATGCAACCACCGGGATTACTAACAGAAATCTTCAAGATTGGCACTACATGAGGATTGACTTGGACGGCGATAATATGATCAACATTGAACATTTCCAGTAGTCTAGTAATGGGTAAATCATTATCTACCGATCCATCTAAATACTTTAAGGACGAATCTCCGTTCCATTTTTGCACTTTGTTCGTTTTAGGGTTCTTTTCATAAATTGAAGAGGAAGGGAAAAAACCTGGTAAAGCACAAGAGGCACACACCGCCGACCATATCAAACAATTAGGAGCAGTTAAATAGTTTAATAGCCGTGTTTGTTCATGCATCGAAGCTGGAGATACGGTGATATTTAAGATTTTACCTGTACGATTGTAGGCTTCTCTAAACGTGAGATCGCCAACGAAACTAATAATTGTTTTCTTTAATCCTTCCATTTCAAAAACGGTTCCATATTTAAGAAAATGGCCTATACTCTTTAACAAAATTCTGAACTGATTACGGGTTTCATTTGGTTCGTTCCCACTTTCATTGCTAAAAATTTCAAATTCTCGTTCGCTAAGTGTCGATATAATCTGCTTATTCTCTTCATTATTATGACAGCATAGTATAGCCGCAATAATGGATCCGGCAGACAGACCACTGATAATTCTCGGAAGTAAGTTGGCCTCTAACAATGTTACCAATACTCCAATATGGAACATACCAAAAGTACTACCCCCAGATAAAACCAAAGCAGTTCTTCCAATATTTTTTCTCGTCTGTATAAGCATTCCGAGTAAATATCTGTCATCCAAGTTTACGCAAGGATCATTCACCATAAAATCAAGGGCAAGTTTACATTCGGAAATATAGTCTTCAATTAATTTTTTAGTCCCCACAAATGACAGTTTATAGAGAGAAATATCACCAATATTACCAAAATTTCTTACCCATTTCGTCCTAATCAAATACAACAAAAGCTTGTAGTCCTTGTTGCATCTAGCCGCCTTCATTTCTTGAGTGAAATTATATATCAAATCATAATCATACAAGGGACTTTCAGGTTTAAGCTTCCAGGTATTATTACCCATTAATTCATCGAGTTCTAATGAAATATCATGCCACTTAGAATAAGTCGTGGCAAGCTTCTGTTGGTGTAACAACCGGTTGATGAGTTGCTGTTTCTCGTTAACGACTGGTATAACTCGATTTAATAGAGGGACCCTTTGTAAACAGGATATGACTGAATTTACAGCATTCGAATGAACCGAGGAGGGTGAATTCTTTGGAATTTCAAAAAGACCACCATTTTTCATCTGACTGTTATACTGGTTAATAAGAGCCTCGATAACTTCGGATATGTCACTGTTCACCGTATAGTCGATAGTTTCAGCCATTTCAGATAACAGGTGTGGGTATATGGGGTAATTCGCGACTAAAGAATTAGGTTAAAGCCTGAATTTTTCCCTCGCGATGACCACTACATACGATTGAGTCATACTAAGTTTCCAAAGTGTTTTGTCATATAAAACCTCCTGTCATTCGTTCAATACGACACAGGGAATTTTACAGAAGCTTGAACCAAAAAGGTAAAAAGAAGTCGAACTCCAACAGTAATAGCCCTAAAACTAGCACAAAGAAGATCAAATTAAAGCGTGAAAAACTTAAGCACGCTTTAGCTAAGAAACATATTTACTTAGGTGCCCACTCTGTACCGCTTAATTTTTATTCCAATTTCCAAGATTACTTAGAGGCATATAAGCCATACTTAGATTTCAACAAAGCTGCCCTTCCAATGTTTACTATTTCTACTATAAGTCATAAAACCCATGACACTCAGCATCCTCTTTTACTGTTAACAAACCGGGATGGATACAAGTACTTGTTCGGTAAAGTATCTGAAGGGAGTCAACGTTCATTGAACGAACAAAAAACGAGGTTGGCGAAACTAAAAGGGATTTTTTTCACGGGAACTTTGACCAATTGGTCAGAGGTTGGTGGATTACCGGGTTTATTTTTAACGTTGAGTGATTCCATCAAGAAAGATGTCGAGATTTACTCTAATTCTAGCTCTACTTTGGGCTACATTGTAGCAACATGGAGGTATTTTGTTTTCAGGAAAGGTGTGCTGCTTAAGGTTAATGACACAGAAGAAGGTAAGTATATCTCAGATAGTAATATTCACGTAAGACCCGTCAAAATTCAAAGCTCCAATAAAGTTCATGAACCAGAAGATCCTGTGGTCACTCGCAGATTGAAGAAGTTGGTGTCTTTGATGTTTCCTTTGGATACAAGTCTGGTTAATGATCCAGATCCGAGCTCTTATAAGAGTGACCCGGCGGACAATGATATACAAACGCATATTTCCACCGCAGATATGAACATAAATAATTCTGTGCAAGATTCCATCTCTTACCTAATCGAGTTCCAGCCTGTAAGAGGCAAGTTTGATACCGTTAAAGCCAAGCAATTGGGAATAATGCCAGGACTCAAGTTCAAAGCTTTGTCTCAAGGGAAGAGTGTGACTAATGAAGACGGTGTAGTAGTCACTCCAGAACAAGTTATTGGTGCGTCTAGATCATTCAAAAAAGTACTCATCCTTGATATTCCTGACGGGACCTATTTAACCAATACCATTGAATCCAAGGTGTGGTTTGAAAAAACTGGATTCTCTGGTGACGTTGAAATAGGTGTGGTTTATCACCTTTTAGGCGATGATATCGACTTTACACTGGAACAGTACCATGCATTTATTCAAAGTTTCCCTCTGCATTGTCAGCATATTATTAGTCATTCAAAGTTCACCAATAACACCATCACGTTCAAGACTTATTCTTATGATTTGATAAAGTTGAGGGCCATCCAAAAGGAATTTTTCAATTTGCCTGATTCTGAACCGTACCAAGATTCGGAACTGGGAGCCGTCCATAAGCTTCAGCTGCTCCAACAAATTGTTATCACTCCAGAAAGTGTCACTTACGATGCTCAACTTATTGACAAGGATGACTGGTCGGATATTTACGATCAGCATGTGGCGCCTTTAAATCTTGCATCAGATAAAGAGACTGTTCTCGATCCTACTCCCCTCCCACTAGAAGTAAAATCCAACGGGAATCTCAAAGATCTCGTTCAAGTGACCACTTTGGGAACTGGTTCAGCATTGCCAACCCTCAATCGTAATGTTATCTCTAATTTGGTGAGAATTCCTTTCAAGAATCCTAATGAGGACACCATTGAATATAGATCAGCTTTATTCGATGGAGGAGAGAATACCATTGGTACCCTCTTGAGAACTTTCGGCCGTGAAGATCAATACAAGACAATTCTACAAGAGTTAGGATTAATTTTCCTCAGTCATTTACATGCTGACCACCATTTGGGTCTCATATCTGTTATAAACAAATGGCTTGAGATTAACAAAAACAATGATAAAGTTTTACACTTGGTAGTACCTTGGAAATATAGTCACTTCATGGAAGAATGGTACAAGCTAGAACATGGTGATTTGTCTCGTATCAACTACATCAGCTGCGAAGACTTCTTGAAGGCTTCCCAGAGAGTTCCTGAGTATACCACACTCAGCATGGATGAGTTTGAAGAACACTTTGATAAAGGTGAATTAGAGATCAAACTACCTAGAGCCCCCATGAAACCATCAGATGCCGATGCAATTGATTTCCTTTTCCAAGATATGAGAATTGATCTGTTCCTAACATGTAGAGCCATACACTGCTTTTGGGCATACTCTGTAGCAATTACGTTTAAAATCGATGAAACTCAGACCTTCAAGGTTTCATTCTCTGGTGATACTAGGCCTAATCCAAAATTCATCGATATTGGGTATGACTCAGATCTTTTGATTCACGAAGCCACATTGGATCATTTTTTGATTGAAGAGGCGATTTCAAAGAAGCACTCTACCTTGATTGAAGCCATTAATTCAGCTCGTTTCATGAATTGTTCCAAATTGATTCTCACCCATTTCAGTGCTAGGTATTCGAGAGGAAGTTCTTTGAGAAGCGATCAAGACTTTGAGGAGATTTCTTCTAATCTAAACAAATATTTAAGTGAAAACAATGGCCGTGGTGTTGCTGAATTAAACATTTTCAAACTTGAGAATTCCGAGGGGAGACCCCAGAAAAGTTTCAAAGAGTTAGAGATTTTACTTGCCTTTGATAGTCTCATAGTAAGAATGAATCAAATAGGCGACCAAAAGAAAAATCTTGATTTGATTGAGTCTGTTTTCTATTCCGAAATGGACGGTGAAGAAAGAGCATTAGCGAAGAATGAAGATAAAAGAGTGAAAAGACTAGCTCTCCAAAAAAAACGTAAAGTCAGCGACGATTTTTAACTTGTACATATATAGACTTAATAAATAACCAAGTTTTCGCTCAATACGCGTGAAGAATCTCGCCAACTTCAATGGCTGCAAATATTAGACATCCATTGGTTTTCCAAGAGAATTGGATATTACGTTCAGTACAAGATGTGATGCAGTCATCTCAGTACATAAACAAAGTTGTTCTGAAACACTTCATTCGAGACGGTAAATCCCCTGTGAAGTCTACAGCAATAGCACGAGTATTCAATTTTTTGACGATGACCAAAGATGGAGGTATAACAGCAGTGCTATGCGATAAATCTACAAAGATTCTCGTTAAGTTCAGTACGATGGCGGTACGCGAGTTTGAAATGAAGTACAAACAGCGCATAACTTATCGTACCCAAAACACGCTCTTCTTAATAAACGAAGCACTGCTCAAGTTTATCTCCAAGTTCCAATTGGTTCATGAGTACGACAAGACTTTCAAATCAAAACTAGAAGTGGTGGTGATCGAAGTAAACAGCTGTGGGATATTCCAGAGAGACCAGGTGATGTTAGATGTGCAAATAGATAAATTGTTGAAGTTCATTTACGATGATCCTCAATATAAAAGAATCTACGAAAAGAAAGAAACAAATAACCAAAATGATGATTACGATGATACGATATCTCTATGAGAATTTGTGTATTTAATATATGAAAAAATCATAAACCGAACCAAGTTGAAAGAGAAGCTTAATATCCAAAACATCAGTAAAAAGAAAAGAGGGCAACAACACTTCTTTAATAGGTGGAGTTGTAACCAGTAACTGGGCTGACAGTGTAAGTTGGGAAACTAGACACGGATGAGGAGTTAGACCAAGCAGCAGCACTCTTTGGAACTGGAGTTTGGGTGGAGCTGGTTAAAGTCGAAGTAACGTCCACGAAAGTAGTTAAAGTGGTTGTAGAATCATCACTCAAGACAAATTCAGCAGTAACCGGATAAGAAGTAGTGAGGGTCGAAGTCAAATAAATAGTGGAGTATGAGGTAGAGTCACTATTTCCAGGGGCCACAGTTACATACTTGGTTTCGGTTTCGGTTTCAGTCACGGTTTTGGCGTCACAAGAACCAGCACCAGTTTCTGCAGCTGCTGCAACTACTTGTTCAGAAGTGTAAGTTACAGGGATTGAAGTTTCAACACCATTGGAAGTATAAGTCTGAAACTGGGTAACGTACTTGGTCAAGGTGCTGATTCCCTCTTTTTCAAGATAATTAGATAAAATGGATAATTGACTAGTTGCAGAGGTTGGGATAACCAAAGTAGTGGTAGGTAAAGTGACAGTGGTGTAGTCAGTAACTGTCTGGGTGGACGTGGAATCGTAACCGGCGGAAGACAATTCCGATGGAATTTCGGTGGAATTTTCATAACGTTTATAAGGGACAGCCAGAACCAAAGGTAAGGCTAAGGAAAGAAGTTGCAAAATCTTAACCATTGTGAAAGAAAGGAGTGGACGCGTTTAGAGTACGCAAGTAAAAGTTAAAGTTTTGCAAAGAAAGGTGTTAAGATTATGAAAGAGAGCAGGACCAAGTCTTTTTATAGAATTCCAAGAGAGGCATTTAAAATTTTGCGGTCTTACATATTATTGTAAAGCATCG
This sequence comes from Yamadazyma akitaensis, assembly GCA_030581475.1. NCBI lineage: Eukaryota > Fungi > Ascomycota > Pichiomycetes > Serinales > Debaryomycetaceae > Yamadazyma > Yamadazyma akitaensis. The sequence continues at coordinate 340,702 of JAKTTN010000010.1, forward strand.
TCATTTTGTTTCGAAGTAAAATTGAGTAACCCGATTTGGAAACTGCGAAAACCATTCAACTCATTCATAAAAGCCGTAATTATTGACGAAAACACATTGTTTTAGGGTCTAGTGCTATGGCTCGCAAGTCTTAGAACTTTTGATTGTTTCTAAGGTGTATGTCTGTGAACATTATATACGTACTAAGGGGAATTTATATGGTATGACGTCGTTTAGGGGTTTGAGCCAAGGTAAATAATTCGACACGGTTTGCGACAAAAGCGTGTATTATACGCCTAGTTTTAAGGTACACCTATTGTGTGCAGGTACCTAATAAATTATACAGGAGTAGTTTAGCTAAAACAAAGCTTAAGCGAAGTACCTACAATAGGGTACATTTCTAGTGACAATTGGATAGACATAGATGAATTGAAGGATTAGTCCGCACTGTTGATTATTATGTATTTGTGTAGCAACGGATGTCTCGGTTGGTTTTGCTGAATACCTCAGAGATCAGGGCCATAGAAGCGAATTGAACTTTGAAAAAAAATGAACCGTTCATTCCTGAAGGTCTAGCCCTTGTGACAGTTAACAAGGGATATTATTTATGGAGTGCCTCTAGGAACCTGTGCTTTCCATGAGGTCTTTTGGTTCCCCAGTCGGATATAAAAGGTAAGCAGCAAGGAGAAAGATGTTCATGGCCCCTGCTATTCCGGAACTACACATAATAAGAGGATTGAACATTGTCCAAGTTCCAGTTGCCTTTGACGTATAGAAACTACCGGTTTGTCAAACTGGATATTACCGTCTTTGACCACAACTAGATAAATATCAGAAGACTATATCAGAAAAAAAAAAGATTTCTATCGTAAATGACATGGCTTATAGGACAATATCATCGAGTTGATAATGATTACAATGTTCAGAGTCTATCTAGCAGTTAACTGTAGGAGAAAGTGTTTTGAGAGAGGTGGTTCAAAAATCATACGGGAGCTCCAAGTGATGTTTCAAGGGCTTATGGCTTGAGCTTGGGCTCAGCAAACGTTGCATGTTCAATCAGACCACCAAACCTTTTACTGATTACACCGCCCGCAATGTGGTGAAACATCTGGCTGTAGCGTCACTAATCTTCTTCGTCCTCAGGGCCGTCCCTGAGCACCACGAAATGTGGGGTGTACTACAAATTATAGATCAGGTAAGAACACACGCGGGAGGTGCTTGCTATCCAAACACGCTATCTACAAACACAGATTATGTTACTATCTTTTATTAATAAATATATAAATAATCGTTATTCGTTAGTGCCTCCGGGGCATTTAGTCCTCCTGGAATTTTAAGCTCTCGTAGTATGTCAAATCGTTATCGAGTAATTTTTCCAGTAAGAAATCGTTGACAAAATTATACTTATCTTGTTGCAAGACATCGAATTTAGAAGAGAGGTTCTTGATTTCGTTATTGGATGAAAATTTTGGCAAGTCGAAAAGTCTTACAGGAGGTTTCTCAATAAAAGAATTGTTGGTGGAAACCGTTGTAGACCTCGTCAATGTGGACATAAGCAGGTGATTCTCATCCTCAGAAGGTGAAGACATTCTTGACAATAATGGAGAGTCCATATCGTAATCATCATCGATGTCTTCGTCAAGGAAATCCAAAAGATCATCATGAACCATTAATTTTTCGGATGATGCTCCAGACTTTTCAACTTTTTGCATTGGTAGATCACCAGACTCAACACCGTGAATTCCACTGGGCCCATTATTGAGCTGCTTCAATCCTTCAAACGAAGAAAGCACGCTATCAATCAGATGGTCCGAAGAAGTCATGGCAGGTGCTATTTGGTCGATCTCCATTTCAAGTTCGACGAAACCTCTCTTTTTGGATGCTTTGGTGTCGTTATTGTTCAAGACAAATTGTTTCAAGATTTTGTAGTCATTAATAAGATTTAGTAATTTTAATTTCAAATCTGAGTTTTCCTGGGATATCGTTTTGATATTATCGTTGATATGAGGTTCAGTCAAGTTTAATAAATTCGACATGGTAATCAGATTTGCTATTATTGGGTGTATATAGATGAATAAATATGTTTGATGAATAAAATGGTTTTTGAAGATAATTAAAAAATGTTTGTATGGAGTAGAGAACTACAAGTCCATAATACTGTTTGTTTAAGTGGAACCGAGATTTGATGGGTATTATATAATTGAAAAATTTTATACAGCGTGCACCTGCACAATGATGTTTATTTCTGACTTTGGGACTTTAAATCCGGACGGGAGAATTCGGAAGCGCTGCTCCAGATGCTCGGTTGTTGAATCGGGTATTGACTCAGAATCATCAAGCGACCAGATGCTTGCAATGATAGGCAGCTACTAGTAGAGTCCAAGACAGAGATCACTGTGAGCAATTTGGTAAAAGAGAATCGTAGTCCATCAAGGTGCCCGTATGCTGCACGTTGAGGGCAATCTTGTTGTCTCAGATGGGTCAAAGATACCCAATGAGGATATTTCTATTATTAATTTTTGTGATTGCTGTTTTTATTGCCAATTTCAGGGGGGTCCGGATGCACGGTGTTTGTGTAATTCACGAGCAAATCGGCCCACATTACGAGCGAACTTTTCCGGCGTCTCCCGTGGTGCGGTACCAGTTGTGCTAAAGGAACGGCACGAGCGCGGTGGTATTGATACCAGTTAGTGGTGAAGTAATGCGGGCAGTGGTACCGGTAACGGATGCAGCTACGGGTAACGGTACGGGTAATCAATACGCGGAAGAACAGAACTCATGATAGAGTTCTTCTTGCTTGAGGCACTGCGCACGCGATTAACCAATGACTTCATTATTCGATGACCTACCAAGTTTAACAGAGTTTAAAATCTACGGCAAGGACAATCCCTAAATCAACCGTGCTTGCTCTTAAATCCTCCTCTCCTCCGTAAGTCGCACCCACATTTGCTTAGCGCAACTGGCTACAAAGTCGCGAAGTTATCTCCGAGGCAACGGTTTGTGGCTGGTTATGCGGGTGAAGCTTGTGGGACGCGGTAAGCCAATTATCAGCAAAAGGCTACAGAACGACTATTGTTGGATCAAGCAGATCAGTCATTCTTGTATTTTAGTCTCGTGACCTCCATGGTTGGCAGCCTTTACAAATGATTCTTTTCCAACTTGACTGGTAAACTCTTTTTGCACCCTTTTTCTTCATACAATGCTACTTAGTTTATTCACTTTGTACACTTCGTTTATATTTTTTGTGTGCCTACTCGTACTCTATAACTACTAATAACAATTGATTAATTTTGAATAGGCATGCTGGTTGAAGGCGTGACATACTCAAATTTTTGAGTTCTCCATAAACTAGTGATGGTCTTTGGTTGAGTCAAGAATGTTACACCAGCTTTACCATAGAAATTCAAATCACCCAAAAAGGACCCTTTATTACCGGTGAACGAGAACATTGGTAAGGGAACTGGGATTGGCACGTTAACACCAACTTGTCCGCATGCAATGTTCTTGGTAAATTTTTGAGCATTAGATCCAGACGTGGTGAATAACGAAACGCCATTACCGTATCTATTAGAGTTTACTAAACTGATGGCTTCATCCAAAGTTTCCGTGTTGACAACTACTAGAACCGGTGCAAAGATTTCTTCATCATAGCATCTCATGCCTGGCTTAACATTGGTGATGATTGTTGGTTTGAGAAAGTTACCCTTATCGTAAGGAGCTGGTAAATCATTAGTTCTACCGTCTAAAACTACTTTAGCCCCTTGCTTTTCGCTATCAGCGATTATTTCCTTGGCTCTCTCCAAACTGCTTGGGTTAATTAGTGGTCCCAAATCACTCTTTGAATCAAACCCACTACCGACAATCAACCTACGAGCATCAGAAATCACATCATCAATCCACTCCTGGCTTTTACCCACGGTGACCAAAACAGATATAGCCATACATCTTTGGCCAGCAGCTCCAAAAGCAGCCCCGTTAACGGCATTAACGAACTGATCTTTATCAGCATCTGGCAATACAATCATATGGTTTTTTGCACCCAAGTTGGCCTGGACACGCTTTCCCAAACTAGTACCCTTTTCGTAGATATATTTACCGGCTTTATCACCGCCAACGAAAGTAATGGCCTTGATTCTTTCATCTTCGATGATTTTGTTCACACTATCATGCTTGCCATGGATCATGTTGATCACACCATCTGGAAGCCCGGCTTCTTTGAGCAATTCCGCAATGATCATGGCAGCACCTGGGACTCTTTCACTTGGTTTAATAATCCCAGTGTTACCGGTCACAAAGATCAATGGGATAGACCATAATGGCACCATAGCTGGGAAGTTGAATGGGCAGATAGATGCCACAACTCCAAGTGGTTCACGCACCATTTTCGTCTCCATATCAGCAGCGACTTCGAGAGTACTACCCATAAGATCGTTGGGGATACTACAAGCAGCTTCCGCCACTTGTAACCCCCTTAAAACATCTCCTTTAGCATCGGCAAAAGTTTTCCCTTGTTCCAAAACAATCATACCAGCAATTCTATCCATGTTTGCCTTTAGTAATTCAACGAACTTAAATGCAATACCTTGTCTCTTGATAACACTGAAACTCTTCCATGATTCAAAAGCTGCTGCAGCTCCTTCAATTGCTGCTTCCATTTCTTCTTCGGTGCTTTGTGGAACTTTGGAGATGACATTGTTGGTAGCTGGATCATGGACATCGTACCAGGTTTTTGACTGGGATTCAAAAAACTGATTATTAACGAAACTTGGTGTAACATAAGGTTCCACTTGGTGAGATTGAGGAAATGAAGTTGTGGTAGAATTGAGGGAAACGTTCCTAGTGAATACACTGGAAACTTTAGTAGAAGCTCTGGTGGAGCTTTTGGCAACGTTTAAGGATCTAAACATCGTTGATTTCCTCTTCGGGGGCTTTTGGGACTTATATATACCTCTTGAAAGTATTCAATTTTGATCTCGGTTCTCACTTCCCGCCCCCACATTTCGCAGAGAGAAATCGGGGTTGGCTGTCCTACGGTTTTTCCGAAAAATATGGAATATCCCGTTCTATTCAGGAGAAGACCCGGCCAAAATGTCTGGAGTAAGAGAGATAGCGGTGTAGTCTTTGTAGCGGTAATTTCGTACGATGACCTCTCACAGGATCTTTTTCCGATTAATGGGGCATTGTGATTATGCACTATCCTCCCGTGTGAGTGTCTCGATCAGTTCGACGGATGAACCAAGCATGTCCCAATCAACGGGGAGACCGAATGAACTCCCTCTATAAAGCCCGTTGACATACAACAATACTTCTGATATTTTTTCGTGTATTAAATCAATCTATTTTACTCTAATGCTGCTTATATAACTCCTTCCAGAGATCATAATATAAATCTAACAAACAGGAGGTAGACCACGCTTGGGAAGGACTTGAATCTGCACATAAAGCTCCATCTCTATTGGTCAACTCAGTCAAACCAGCCCATTCACTTTCACGAATCCATTTGATATGTCCTTGAATCTTGTCGTTAAACTCACAAAACAATTCTTGCTCATCAACCTTACCAGAAGTGAACTTCAAATAGGCTCTCATAAAGTAACCAAAACACCAAACCCATTCAGGACCTTGATGGTAATTCCTGCCTTTAGAAGTTGCAAAATCAGTATTTTCAACAGAGTTATGGTAATCAGGTCTATAATTCCAATCGCTTGGATCCAATGTACGCATACCAACCGGTCCTCTAATAACTTTATCAGCAATTCGAACTGCTTCAAACCCTCTTTCTTTATTGAACAATTCTGGTGCTACGCTCATAGCGATTGCAAAGTTGGGTCTCAATTGATAATCTTCATATGGCTTTCCAGATCGATACAAATCTTTGTAGATACCCCTTCTATTTATAAGGTTCGAATCAACATCAAATTTACCATCGTCCTCCGGATTCAAAGGAACGTAGAACTTCTTTTCGAAATTCTCCTGTACAAGTTTTTCCCAATCCTTGAATGAGATGGTGCTGCCATCACTTTTTTCAACATGGTCAAATCCAAACTTTTCCTTACCCAACTCATTGACAAACCTCAATGTACTTTTCAAGAGACCCTGAATTTCTACTGCTGCTCCATCTCTTGGAGTTCCAGGGATACCCTTGTTTCCTGCCAATTGGCTTTCACCCATTTTATCCATCCAAGTACCACAATTCAATTGTTGACCACCATAAACTAAACCATTATCCCAGTCAACGTGAACCTCAACGTTGAACCCTTCATCCTTCATTTGGGAGTCCAAGTTGGGACCGGCATTAGCTTCCCGGTATTTGATACCTTTGGCGTGACGTTGTAAAATCTCGAAAATGATTTCCCTAATTGAGCTTTCATAACTGAAAGCGATCTTGTCCTCAAATTTAATGTATGTATCATCCAAAGGGAATCTTCTAGTAACCTTTTCATCCAAAATTTCAATACCGTTAGGAACATGTTGGATGTAATCTTGAATAGCTTGTAAAAAGAACCAAGCAGCATCTCTGGCATTATATCTTGGGTTCCTACCAGCGTCCAAAAGATTTGGAATGAGGCCATGTTTCAAGGTTTTAGCAAATCCTGTGATATGATTCTTTGCATCTTCATATCTTTCGGTGACGATCAATAACCCTCTGAAAGAAATAAAAACGTCACGACCCCAGCATCTCATATAATCGTTTGAGAAATGTGGTAATCCAGCGGCCAAACAAGGAATTTGATCAAATGGATGGACTGAAGTGTTCTTCATCTTACCAACCATTTGGATTGAAGTCAAAGCTAAAGATTGTACAAAGTTTGTAGATTCTTGAATCTGGGTACTCAATAATCTAAAACTTCTAAATCTACATGCCTCATAAGCTGTTCCGATCACCAAGGCAAAGAAATGAGGTCTCAAGAAGTAAGGAACGTCTCTGATGGAGTCGATCCTGGATTTGAGCCATTCTTGAAATTCTCCAATTCCCTTTGAATTTTCCCTATACTTATCTAATCTGTTAACCACATAATCAAGGGCCCATGTTCCTTCTCTTAGGTGGTCACTGATAGGATGGGCCAACTCATTCTGCCAAATGACTTTCTTTAGAACGGATATCCAGCCTTCTAAACCAGCATAAACCAAATTTCCATGATTAGGAATGTTATAGGTACCTCCTTGGCCATCGCTGTAGTCTCTTTCTTCTGGTTCACATCTATATAAAATAGCGTTCAAATCGTACAAATCCAAGTTAAGAGTTGATTCGATAGCACCAGAAGTAATATAGTCCTCGAGTTTACTATCAACTCCAGGAATGAAGGTTGAGTAAACGGCAATAGAGCCTGGAACAAAGTTATCCCTCACCTTAATGATGGAATTTTGTCCTTCGAATTCGATATCAGGCATGGTCAACTCCTCCAATTGGCTGGGAATTGGAGTAATGAATTTATCATCATGTTCAGCATCTCCAGTTCTTTTCAACGAGTGAGCAAATTCCAACTTGGCTTTGGTTTGAACCAACTTCACAGGGTTTAAAATCTGGCCGGAGTTACCCTCTTGGAATTTAGTCCGTGCAATCAAAAACCATCCCTTACCAGTTCTAGCATTGTGCCTTTGGATGGTGATATACTCCCCTTCGTGATGAATATACATTTCGTGATCTCTCACGATATCTTCACTTTCTTCAGCTAACAATTGCCTGATATGGTGTAGCTTTTTCTTGACTTCTCTGATACCTCCTTTCCCAAACGAATATTGTCTATCTTCGCCAACAACATCCAATAACTCAGGGTATCCTTCATCGAAACCAAATACGGAACCGATCGCAGAAGAGCAGAATGCAACCAATGCGGCGTTGGGCAAAGTATCTTCTAAAGTTCTCTTCTGAGCAGCAGATTCGTTATCATGGGTGCAATCCATGAATAGTGCATGAGGGGAAACACTTGATAGGACCTTGGGAATTGGTAAATGAGATTTTTCTGGCTCTTTAGTAGCTGGATAGGCATATTCATCTAATGGTAACCAAGTGAAAGAGCCAATAGGTCTACCACCATGTTTATGTACTAACCTGGATAATTCACCGACATTCCAAGCCTGCATGGCTTCTCTTATAAGACTATTCAAACCCAATCGCTCAACAAAGATCTTATCCATATCCTCAGATCCACTGAATAACTCAGCGACTACATATAGGTCGGGGTTAACGTTTCTGGCGGCATCCAATAAGGCTTCACCAACATGCAAGGGAGTTGAGTGGCAGTTATCAATTCTGAACCCATTAAAGGTTCTTGCACACTGTTCGGTATATTCGATCATTCTTTTCCATAAGTATGGTGAGTCATCCGGACCATTCCCGTAACGCAATTTGATACAGTCACCCCAGATGATCACTTCTCTTCTCAAATAAGCCTTAGACTTGTCTGAAGCAAAGTCAACGAGTGGATTACCTCCCCATATCCACCCATTATTAGCAAGATGATAAGTCTTGCCGTTAGAAGTAACTTTTGAAAAATAAGTTTCAATTAACGGAGACTTCTCCGTAATTTCACCTAACTTTGGACCATTATCATCCAATCTGAGATATCTAATTCTATCTTTCAACTGATTCCGGATGGTTTTGGTATCGTCATCGTACTGTTTGTATAGGTCGAGATTGATTTCGTCCAAGATAGTTGAAGCCTTCTTCTCCAACACATTACCTTCGATATCGGATAGGTTACCACTGAACAAACTAGCAAGAATTCCCAAGAATTTAGAAGTATCCAAATCATTGCTGAATCTATCTTCAAGAACAACGGTATCGTGCTTATTTGCCTTCTCCAAAACATAGTGTGCAAGCTCTTTCAAGTTTTTTCGGTCAACAGTTCCCGGAATTTCGATTGGTTCGATGTGTTTGTTTTCCTTAAAAGAATCACTAATGCGTTTCAAAATTTTCAGTTTGTCAAATACATAGTACTGCCATAAATCAAGAGGTTTGATGACTTTTTCATCAATTGCCTCAGCAAGTGCATCTATGTCCTTGGAACTTTCGACTTCAGTAGGGAGCCCCAACAGTTTGAGATTACTGGACAATTCCAATAATTTTACTTCCAATTCAATGGCAGATCTCAAATGTGGAGCCGTCTCTTCATTGTAGCCAGCATCCGGATGATCTCTAATCCATTCCGAGTTATTCGCTGTGTGATTCCAGACCACATCAGTAAGTGACATCAAGTTATGTTTCTTCATCAAATCAGTAATGAACTTTGTAGCGTGATCATTGCTGTCAAACAAGTGAGGATCAAATCTCAATTGGTTGAAAATGGAGTATGGTGAGTCAGACTCTCCACGTTCCTGTAATGGAGTAAAGTGAACCATGTTGTACCCTTTGTAACTAACTTCTTGAAATGTCTCATCCCATTTATCAAGTGGACCAATCCATTTGGATACAATCGACTGAATATTGATGGAATTGAACGCAACAAATTTGTTATTGATCCGCAAGTTAGGCGGAACATTAAAGAAAGTCTCTTTAGTATTTTGAGTCTGGCCATCATGTGTTTCGTACCGAATATAAAAGCTAAATGTACCACTTCTATAAATGGGGAGTCTCACATGAATGTCCTGGTGGAATGAGCTCTCAATGGGAAACTCTGTGTATTTCCTTCGGTCGAAAGATACATCGTGTTTCGTGATATTCAGCAAAAGCACCGCATTCTTACTAACCTTTGAAGCAGCATTCATTACCAAATCCAAATTAAAAATTACATCTCCGGGTTGATAATTGGATGGTAAAGGAGTAGACGGTAAAATTAACACGCCATTGGAAACAGCCTTGTTGTTAACAGGTTCTCCCTCATTGGAAAGCCTCAATAGAATGGTTTTGTCCATCAGCAGGGAATTAGAAAATCTCGATAAATTATGGTTATGTTGCTCAACATTGCGCGACCCTAGTGGGGTTATGGTGGGGGTTACGATTACTATTATTTTTAGAAGTGGTATCACGAATGTATATTTCCCCATAGACTGAACATGTTTACTTTTGTATAGCACGGTTTTCAAGAATTTTGATACCCAGATGGTTTAAAAGACTGACGTTTACTTTCTATAGTTTTGACTGCTGCAAATTAATCTCTTTCGTACAGGACTAAGAGACTAGGGGTTTCGCAGTAATTTTAGTACTGGTTCGGACCTGGCGGCCGAGCATCGCTCGCCATCTTAGTACGGAAAGAGGAAAAATAAAAAAAAAAAAAATAAAGCTTCCCCACCAGGACTCGAACCTGGAATCTTCTGGTTCCAGAAGTGGTTACTTATCGTAGCCAGACGCCTTGACCATTGGGCCATGAGGAACGAAGCTTTACTAAGGGGTATTGTTACCTGGTTATGATGTTTGAGTGATAATATTACTGAGATCTGTTTATTTTCGGTGCATACTGAACGTAATAATCTCATTCAGATGAGTGTTAATATAAATTGATAAACTTAATTTGAAACAAACTCTCGCACTTTTTCAGGAGGGTGCCTTTATGACTCTTATAAATACACTCCCGAGCACGATCAAACTCAAGCTCATATACTACAGTGGAATAATCTTAAATACTATTCACTATGTAAGTTAAAAAATCAATGTTCACAGAGAGAAAATTCCCTCTCAAAGGGGTCCACACCATCATCATCATATGGGTTTTCTGTATTAACAGATCTCTCTTTCATTAGGAGGTCCCTCACTTTCTTGGCTTGTTCCAAGTTAAGGGGCCACTCATTTTTATCAGCTACCTCTTCATATTCGTCTTTATTTATATCCTGATTCTTAACTTCATCACTAATCTTGCTTTTTAGTTGCTTTTCAACCATCTGTTGGTAAGGGGTTTTTTCAATGGCTTGTTTCTCGTAGACATACGGTTCTAGTGTTTGATTCAAAGAATTGATGAGCTCCTTTGCCCCTTTAGGGAATAAATAATCCAAAGAATCGTCGTTCCACCATTCTTCCTGTTGCGGAGGTACACAGTAGGTCGATTTAACTAGCGTGTCATACGGATCAACAACAAAAAGGCATAAAATTTTTCTATGTCCGGGTTTAGACTTATCCTTTAATTCGAACGGATCAACATGGTGTTGATAGATATTGGGGAAAATTACGATTCGATCTTCTTTGCATTGTACAGCACCTAAAATCTTGTTCATTGGCTGCTCGTCTTCTATCCCATAGAAGTGCTTCAAGAAGAATGCATCATCTTGTTCGTAGTTAGGATCTTCATAAGTAGTCCTAAAAGATAATCTTGATTCAGAAATATTTTCAGAATCATAGTAGTATAATATTGTACCAACAATATTTTCGTTTATAGTGCCTTCTACATGCCAGGATCCGCCCCTGTATTCTGGATTTTCAGGTGTTAGTTCGATGTTGGCCAATTTAGGTATAACATTCAACTTTCCAATTTTTTTCAAGTCAATTTGTTCAGTTTTGGGAGTAGTATACTTGATTATAAGATCACTTACATGATCTTTTTTCTTTTCAGTCAATTCTTGGAACTTCTCGTGAAAGCCAGGCTCTTCGTAATTATTGTAGAGCTCGGTTTGCATATCAATGAATCTTTCGTCGTATGCCTCTTCAGGAACTTCCACACGTATATATTCAGGAGAAGCGTACCTTGAAAACATCAACTCTAACCCAGGTAATGCCTTATTGAAGATGTTTTCAATGATAAAGTACAATGATTTAAACTTTACAGGGTGTAGATTATTGATGTAGGATTTTATTTTGAATTCCTTGCTAGTGTTATCATATTCGAATAAAGTGGGTAACCATTGAAAATTCTTGTAAACAAAATACTTAGAGACGTGAGGCTTCATCAGGGGGATCTCATCACTGTATGTTGCTATTTGGATTTCTCCGTCTTCTGTTTGGAACGGTGTTCTTCTATACTGTAAAGGGTATATAGACGGGTGCACCAAGTCCACCACCTGATTATTGGAGCCCGGATGATAATCCAATACTTTAAACAGATCGTAGAGCTTTTGAGATTGTTCCTTCAATTGCTTATTTAAGTTACTTGGAATTGCAGTATCACTGGCTACGATTTTATCATCAAATAGTAATTTGAATCCGCTCTCTTTTATACCAGAAGAAGTCTCAATTTCTTGAATACAGTCCAATTCCTTCATTGCATAATCAAACATTGCGTTAATTTGTTTATGTGGGTTTTGTTTTGCAACTTCAGCCCTCCATTTTGCTGCAATACCTGAATCCAGCTTTTTCTCATACCAGTTAGGCTTAGCTCGTATAGAATTAACAATATCACCAATCAAATAGTCCGCTAACGGCTTGGGATTTGGCCCTATTCCAGAATACGCAGAAAACCACGGGTGTTTGAAGGGAGATTTCATTTCCAATTATATGTGAAGCACCAAAATCTGGGGAGACTTTTCTTTTTAAATGATCTCGGAATTTACGAATTTCTCGTAAAATGCATGCAGGTTGAGGCTAATCACGCTCCTGGTGGAAGCCGTCTATCAAGTATTGAAGAAACCTCTTAGACGGTGAATGGGAGAATTCTAAGCAATTACTCGGCTAGTTTAAAGTTTCTATTTAGACGGATTGGATTATATAAGCATATATGAGTCGGTTAATATTTTGATTTGAGTCTTCCAATTTCACCCCTCCCATTCTGGAACTAGTCGATATAACTAAATACAGTTTGTGTTACGATAGCTCAGAGATTGAAGATCAAAAGGGAGATAACTTACTCTACTAAAGAGCAGCATTAAAGTACAGTTAACACGGTAAGGGTTTTTTCGCATCCAAGTTAGTATCAAGCTCTGTCACCTGTGAAACTCAAAAGATAACTAAATTCGACCAAAAAATTCTATAAAAAATCATAAAGCTTAAAGACATGCCACCAACACTCAATCTCTATACCAGCTGTTTCAATTGTATCTGTGCAACTAATCTTCATTATCATTAGATTTTTACTTCAATATCTCATCTTACCTTGTCAATTCGCAAATTTCACATCCATCAATATAATGGTCCTGGGATACGACCTTTATCGTCATGTTATTGAAATTTCCAACTCCCTACCCAAACTAATACCCATAGGTACCCTAAATTTCTACAACCTCCCTTTTCACCAATCGGATTTGGGTGGAATACCGTGCAATCCTGATTCCGAAGAAGCGGATGAGAATATCTGGAGATGGCTTGACATAGACCAGCTTATATATTTCTGTGGTGGGAATGTTCACCCTATACTTACAGATATACAATTCCTCATAATATACCGGTATGTAATGGCAACGTACAAGTTCGTGAAGATGGGCTCTGGATTTGATTCCATAGTGGTTGCAAAAGTCCGAATCTATGCTGTTCCTAAGGATATAGAAGGGGCTGCTCTATTAAATGAATGGAGAACATCACGTCCGAGGCATGCTGCAATAGAAAAGCGATTCAAGGCAGTGTGGCAGCAAATGGTGGCATATCTTGATTATTCATCTCAAGGATGGGAGCGGGGATTGGGGTCTCTTTTGATTCCATGTATACTGAGACAGAGCACGAATGAATCTAATAATGAGATAGAAGACCCTCTAAACCTATGGGACAATAAGTTCCATATACAAAGATGGGGAGGTAACCTTCCGTTTTCCATTAGCTCTGGGACAGAAGAAAAATCCACTGCTCAAAAAGTTACAGAAGCGTATAATAGTATTCCTTCACCAGACATTACCAAATATTACGCTCAGTCAAAGACTCTGACAGGAAATCATATACCTACTTCCGAAGAAGTGATTGTAAATCTTGTCCATAATATGCTGGAAGGACAGAATATAATACCGGGAGTTCATACACAGTTATACCCGTTTCAAATCAAATCATTAGCCAAAATGTATGAAAGAGAATCACTACCAGGGAAATCTGTAATCCCAAACTTTATAGAGCTTGATTCTCCCACTGACATCAAGTACTACTACGACATTACCAATACATGCTTTCTTTCGAAACCTGACGTGTTTCAGCAACCCAGAGGTGGTATACTAGCAGAAAATATGGGACTTGGTAAAACACTTATATGTCTCAGCTTGATCTGTTTAACAAAATGGGAATTATCCCTGCTCCCACAGGACTATCTTACTGTGATACCAGAGAATAATAGTGTAGAGGAGATGATCTGGGACCAGGACACAAATGAATTCCAACCAAGATTTCCTTCGGCTTTATCTCCTCTCAGAAAGTTGACTGATTTATGCAAACAATGTATTACACAAAACTCCCTACCCTGGAAATATTACGCAAGTGATTTACCTGAATCAGTTATTAAACAGCTTGAGTCTTTTCCCGGTTCTTTTAGAATTCCTTTGGAGAACTCAGAATATGTTTCCCCTTTCAGCATTAGAAGAAGTAGACGATCTGAGAGACTCAGAGATCTCGAAGAGGAGGAAGAGGGTTGGACATACAGAACTTTATTTTTCTGTAATACTACCATGATTGTAGTACCAGATAATCTTTTCCACCAATGGAATACAGAATTACGAAAACATATTCAACACGATTACCTAAGGAAGCTTTTCATATCCAATCAGTTTAAGAAAGAAATAACCTCCAATAATGGTGTGTTCACTAATGATGTCTACTTTGATCCATTAAGACTCATAAAATTTGATTTGATCATTATTTCTAACTCCATACTTTCCAAGCAGTTCGATGAAAGAGAGGACAACCCTCTAATGAAAGTGTTTTGGAAACGATTGATAATAGATGAGGGTCACAGTATGACATCTAAATCATCTAGAGCTGGTCTACTTTGCCGAGAGATGCATGCAGAAAGGCGTTGGGCAGTAACGGGTACACCAACATCTGGATTGACAAGACTCCACATGGAAGAAGAGGACCAAGAAGGTAAATCGTTTGAAGATTCCCCCACGAAGAAGAAGACAAAATATGTCGTGAAAAACAATTTCAACGAAATTGATGACTTGATGAAACTAGGTAACATTGTGTCCAATTTCTTGAAGATAGAACCTTTTCACTCTCAGCCTAGATTATGGAAGTCTTTGATGATAAAGCCACTCGAATTAAACCTTTATGGCTCAACGACATCTCTATCGAATTTATTGAATACAATAGTGGTTAGACATTCCTTAGACGAAGTGGAAAGGGATATAAAACTTCCTCAATTGCACCATAATTCAGTATTCTTAAAGCCTTCATTCCACAATAAGTTGGCAATTAATATTTTCACATCAGTGTTAGCAGTGAATGCTGTTTCTTCCGAACGGAAAGATGTAGATTACATGTTTCATCCCGCTAATAGGCAGCAATTGAGGAGATTGATTACTAACTTACAAAGAGCTACCTTCCACTGGAGTGGTTTCAAACAAGAAGATTTAGAAGCTTTAGTACACGTATGCAAAGTGAGTCTCGAAAAACTGGCATCCAATGGGAAACCTTTTTACAGTCCTAACGATACATACTTACTAGAAAAATCTCGAGAGATTGCCCAATCTGCCCTTGAAAATCCCAGATGGAGAACGATTTCCCTTTTACACGAGATGAATTATTACATCTCAGGGCTACCTGATGTCTTTACCAAAGCCTTTGGTATAGGAGTTCTTAAATCTATTACGGAAGAGGGGAGAGACAACGACGTAGGGATATTTGGAGCTCCCCATATCCATTCTTTGCAAGAGTTTTTTTATAAAAATCGGTTCATGGATATGAATGATGATGAGAAACTTATATTGAAGTTGGAAGAAGCTTCCAAACCATTTTGGTCTAATTACTGGGAAGACACAATGCAGAAGAATAATCGAAAAT
The DNA here is from genome assembly GCA_030581475.1 of Yamadazyma akitaensis. Classification (NCBI taxonomy): domain Eukaryota; kingdom Fungi; phylum Ascomycota; class Pichiomycetes; order Serinales; family Debaryomycetaceae; genus Yamadazyma; species Yamadazyma akitaensis. Next base: position 356,456 of record JAKTTN010000010.1, read on the forward strand.
TCAATAGATCAACCAAAGAGGAACAAGCTCAGCAAAATGGGACACAACCGCCAACGCCTAAAAAGAGAAGAAATTCTGTATCACAATCCAACCATATCAAATCTCCTAAAGGTAAACAAAAGAAACAAAAAGTTAAATCCAAAGAGGGGGATACTGTTTACATTGAGACGCAACAATCTAAAAATGAACTAGAGAGAGAAGATGGGGAAGGATTGAAGATAACCAATGAAGTCAACACTTTTCATTCTCTTGCTAAGCATAATATCTCTTATGATTCTGTAAAGAATTCCATTATCCTTGGTACAGCTTCCGCTAAGTTGTCCTATCTCTCAAGTAAGCTATTAGAAGATCAAAAAAGAAAAATAAAGTCAATTGTGTTCTTTGAATTCGAAGATAGTGCTTATTACTTGACAGAGCTTTTGGATATCTTGGGTGTTAACTATATTCTTTATGCCACTTTTATAAAGAATTCTCAAAGAGCAGAGAATCTTTCTGAGTTCAGTAATTATCCTAGTGATAAGAATGGTGGTATAACTTTGATTATGGACTTGAGATTGGCAGCTCATGGTTTAACTATTATCGCTGCTACCAAAGTTTATTTTATAAGTCCTGTTTGGCAGAGGTCTGTGGAGGCACAAGCCATCAAAAGAGCCCACAGAATTGGACAAACTCATGAGGTTCACGTAGAAACATTAGTCTTGGAAGACACACTCGAGGAAGAAATTTATAAAAAAAGACTAAAACAACAAGACAGAGAAGACAAGGATGAAAGGAAAAAGTATGTAATAGATGATACAGGGATGCAGGATTTCATATTGAGACACCGGTTTTTGCCAATGGACTCTGAGAACGAGTACAGTCCGTTTACTGCCTCGACCGATACAGGCGAGGAGTTTACTGAAAAACAAGAGTACGATGATCCTTCAGCATTAAACCAACATGAGGATCAAGTGACTGGGGACGCTGACAAGAGAAGAAAGTGGAAAGTTTTCACATTCAATGTTGATAATCTTTCAAAGCTCAATACATTGAAGAACCAAAAGATCACAAAACAGTTTATGAAGGATCAGTTTCTCAAAAATATGTCTAATGATGGAGAGATAGAAGAGGTAGAGGAACCGATGATGAAGAAGGAGAAGAAAAAACGTAAAACTGTAAGGTTCTAAGAATTCTATATGTTAATATTAATGAACGACTTATGACCCATCCTAATTTAATGTCTTTATACAAGATCTAATATTCTCTTACGATAATATTCCCATCCATAGAAGTGGACAAAATCACATTTTTTTTGCGGTGACAATCCACATCTAGGGTTGAAGATTCATGACCGGTGAACTTATTCAACACCCTTCTAGACGTAACGTCCCATACGGTCACAGATTTATCATCTGATCCTGAAAGAATTTTGGAGTTGTCACTCGTGAAGCAGGCTCGTATAATCTTAGGTTCCCCTGATGACGGTGCTCCATCATATATGTAGGGGCTAGCTCTTTTGACCTTTTCTGGTAAGAATTCTTTGGCATTATAAGTACTTACCGCACCTCTTGAAGAACGGGCTACAAGCATAGAGTTATCTCCATTTAAACTCAAAGATGTGATAGAATCAATGGTGCCAGACACTGTCCAGGACGGTTTGTCCAATGAGCGTATATCGAAGGCCTTCACTTCAGGGTCTATACCAGCAAAATAAAGAGTACCCAGTTTACTTAACTCACAAGAAAGTATCGAATACTTTGATTTTAAACTGCCCACTGGTGATTTATCTCTCAAGTCCCATAGCAGTACAGTTCCTGAGTCATCACAGGATGCAATTACCAGCTCAAAAACTACATCGTTAACAATACCACTTGTCCTAAAGTTCCGGACTTTTTGACCCGTGGAAAGGTCGAACACGGCCACACTCGAGTCTGCACTGCCACTTACAATGTGATCTTCCATCCAGCAAACACTGGTTACGGCTGCTTTGTGACCTTTGATGCACCCAATATTTATATCTTCATCCTGTGTTGTAGGAAGCTTCCAAACATTTATTGTTTTGTCTGCACCACCTGAAACGATAAACTCATCGTTGAAACGAGCAGCGTATACTGGGCCAGAATGGCCCTCTAAAATCACAGCATCGCTATAGAGGGAGGAGGGCGTGGTTGATTTGTGATGCGTTAAAGTATCATTTGCAGCTTTCACAACAGACATGAGATGCGAATTTTCAATTACTTACATTAACTATACTTATGCGACATATTCATACGTATTATTATCAATACGTTTCATATAATTCAGTTCAATCAACAGAGTGATGGTCTTCTTCACATCTGTGTTTTTGGCATGGAATCTAGACAAAGATTGGGTGACAACTTCATTAAATAATTCAGTGTGAGTGATGGTCTTTCTAGCCTTCATAATACGTACAATACATGCCCGCAAGTAGAGTTGACGACTTTCACTGATTTCTTTTGAAATCTCATCATCTTCTTGTTTTTGTTCACTCTTTAATGAACTAACGAAATTCACTTTGAGTTTTCTTGATTTATATTCATCAACAATTGTAAATTTAGTGTCGGGTTTATTCTGATTTTCAGTACCTGGAGGGGATTGTTCAAATAATTTGTATTTTACCAAGGGAGCGATTTGGTTGTCAAGAAGATGAGGAGGACATCCAACAATTTCTAATAATTGTTGGAATGAATTTGTCTTTTTATCGTTGAATGCTAGAAGAATCAACAATTGTAAATTGGTGACAATGAACGTGAATGCTGGTTTGCCCTTTCTTGATAAATTGGCTTTGATTTCACTTCTACCATGATTCCAAAGCCAGTCTAATTGTCTACCATTATGGGCAGAAGAATAGAGCAGTTCAAAGTTATCGATGATTTGTTTTAAATGTGGTGGGAATTTTGCCAGATATTCTGGTTGTTTGGAAAACGGCCACATGGAAGATGCAAGGATCAATGGGGTAAAATCTTTAAGTGGAGAATTCAATTCCTGCAATTTGTCTCTCATTTTCAATTTCAAATCTTCTGAAGATTTCATATCGATAAACATTTTATTCATTTTACTAGTATATTCCAAGGAATTTTCTTCTTGTAACCGCTTGATAACACTTTCTTCTAATTCCTCGCTCTTCAGAGTATTATTGATCAATCTCTTGGCCAACATCCGCCTGTAGTTTTCCTCAAAAGAATCTTTGTCTTCCACAAATTTGAATACAATCATCAATTGGTCTGCGTTCATCTCATAGGTATCTGCTTCTTTCGAGGTACTCTTTAAGAATGAATCAGCGTATCTGGCCAATATTTCTGGGGTCTTGGAGATAGCTTTTGGGTTTAATAAGGCGATACTATTCTTATTGACAAAATGTCTACAAGAATTGTCCAAAGCTTTTATGAATATGGGATCTTTTTGGAAGGCATCATTGACAACCGCATTGAACTTCATATACACTGAAATCAAACTGTGTACATAAATTTTTGGGTTTATAGGACCATTCGATTTCTTAGGTTTGGCATCCTCGTTATCAACATTAGTAGATTCACCACCCCTTTTGATCTCTTCAATAACTTTGATGGCATCGTTTTTGATGTAGGTTTCTAACGCATCTGCTAATGGCTCTAAAGTGGATGGAGCTCTCGATAATAACTTATACATTCTTTGAATGTGATCAAATTGGTTGTTTTCCAATAACGTGATGAATTGGTCATACATTTCTTGGGCGTGATCTTGAATCAACACTTTATTCAATGTGTCAACCAAACTCTTCTTGGTGTGATCTTCCAAATAATTGTTAGATCTGGAGATTTCTTCGTTTAATCTAGTTTCACATTTTTTCATATAATCAACCACATTGTGCTCCGATAAAAATAGATCACTTTCATTCTTATAGTAGTTGTAGGTTTCCAGGAGGAAGAGCTTTTCGAAATAATTGACATAGACAATTAAATTTGGTTTTTTCAAATCTTGTACATCGATTCCCAAATAAACCAAAGATTTGACGGCAGAGGAGACCAAGTTTGTATCAATGATTTCATTGTTTCTTTGCTTTTCGATTTGTTCCAAAATTTCACGGATCAATATTTCAGAATTGTTGTTAAACATGTGGCTCTTCCATTGTAACATGCAAAGAGTACTAACATCATAGACGTCTTTCCTACCATCGCTTCTTTCTTTCTGGACCCAGTACCGATTCATGTAGTCAAACACATTGTTCATGTATCCAGCTCCAATTGTAAACCGATTGAGTTTTCTAACGTAAAATTCTAAAAACAGTTCATTAGGATCTTTACTAAGACTTGAAATGAATTTCACTAAGTAGTCTTCTAACATTCGGTAAATTTCTGCTCCAGCAAGTGAGTACAGGTTATTGGGGTTGGAGTGAGCAGGTCTAGAGTCATGATTTCCACGCAGTTTATTGGTACAATAGTTGTATACGGCAGTATAACAATGCATATAGACCTTGGAAGTAACACCTTGATCACCGGATGATCCTAGGATAAGACCGAGACTAGGTTGTATGAAGGACCATGTGCCATCGAGATCACTGCTGACGGGGAACGATTGCGACCGTGCTGACGGTTGGGGGTGGACAGACATGGAGGATGAGTGAGATTTTGATTTACGTAAGTGAGTGAATGCGAGATCAACAATTTGGTGGAAACTCGGTTTACAGGTAAAGTACAAAATAAGTACAAGATCGGTATAAAATTGTGAGACGTAGATAAATAAAGTGCAAAGATGTGTATGGAAATTTATAAATGTACATACAATATTAATTTTGTCTTCCATCGGGCCTGCCTGATACCCTATCGACTACCCTAATTATACTAATAGTAAATGCTAAAACCCACAATACAAGAACTAAAAACAAGAACGCCGCTAGCCCTCTTTGACGACGACAGATTGACAATACGGTAGGAGTAATAATCCTCCGAAAGTACTTTCCTTGCCCCTCTTCTAACTCCACAGTTTTTTGACAGACCCATTCATCATCGTAAAGAGTATTGAATGCAAGTGAAAGATTAGCACTACTAAATATAATAAATAATAGATCCAACATGATCAACTTCATCTTACCCAAGGGATTCCTTAATCCTAATGGTTTACCAGAGTATTCGTCATACGAGATGTACGCCACGTACACAATAGCACAACATTGAACAACTATGGCCATAATTGTACTAGGTTGTTGTTCCACTTTGCTGCCATCATATTTATGATTACTATAGTGGAAAATAGTACAAGCCATCCCCAATGCACAAGCCGAAAATAAAATGATCATGATTCGAAGAAGAAGTGGGACTAATGGATTCATTACAAACACTCGTTTGAGCGTGGGCCATACATCTGCTCTTTTCTCATCTGACATCCAATAACCAGCTTTCGATCGGACTCGGGGGGAGTCGTTGATATTGGCTGGGCTTCTTTTGAGATGAAGAAATTGAAGAGCTCTATTCCAGGTATTTCCAGTTTCTTGAACATAAGTATCACCATCTATGCTGGGGGTTCCAAGGAGTGCAAATTTTAACCGTTCTTCGCCACCCCATGTTCCTTCCAAGTTATTTTCAAATTCGGTTTCTTTATCAAATGCAAGGATGTCTGAAGAGTATGTATTGGGCTGTTTGATGGTGTGAAGGAATCGGTGCCAGTTGTTATTCATAGATTTTACAAATGGGTCATTGGAGAACGAGATGAAGTCATCATTAGGACCGGTACCAGGACCAGTCCCAGCCCCGGAACCACCGCCCATCCCACTAGCTAGAGATTTAGTACCAGTACTACTACTACTAGCATGCGTGGCTCTTAATCCCAGATCGCTTTCACCTTGGTTCACATTGACATTGTTGTTGCCTAATTGATCTTTATAGTGGGCTTCAGTCAACGTATCTAGGACATAAACCGGTACTATATTTGCTTTGTGATTGTAGGACGAGACCTTGGATGCTTCGAACGGGTTGGAGACCGACGTCGACGATAGTACGTCTTTGTTTTTTTTTGACTGGGTTGAATCCATGTGTTGCGGAATAAAAATAAATTAGTGAGGGTACGAAGTATGGATTTGGAGTAAGGGATTGTAAATACACTATATAAGAGGGTCAATTTAGTGGATGATAGGATTTTCACTGCATGTGCATATAGAGTGAGCGAAGCAGTTAGCTTGGTTTATGGATTATTGTTCTTGGACTATGGAGTTTGCCATGTGTCATATTCATTGCTCTTCAATTATGCTTTTGCAGCCACAGGCAATCTACGCAAAGAGTATCGGCGAATTTGAGTACACCGTTAGTTGACTAGGTGACAAAGTTTACCAGAAAAATACACTACTAATGGTAAGGTTCGCCCTAACGTAGTCTTTCGTCATTGTACATCGAAGGAGAGAGTTAGAGAGAGCATTTACGACTTGTAGGGGATGGTATTCAAAGAGAGCAGCTATCAGTAAATCAAGTTTGAGCAAGACAGGTAAGTCATGGCCAAAGCAAAGGTAAACTTGGATCCGAAATACTCCCGATTAGTCCCTTGTCCCGATAAATTTAACGCCTCCGGTCGTTTCACCACTAGCAATTTCACTTAACTATGCCTATTTTTCGCAGCAATCGCAGGCGTAGTGTTTCACTAGTAATCCACCCACCTAGGATCATCAATAGTATTTCCAACCCACCAGTCAAATACATTGACGATGAAGAACATAATCACCCCTTCGTTCAGCCAAATCAAATTTTTGAGACAACCTAGTAACTTATTTCACTCAAGATACTTGACAACGCCATCGCCTTCTTCCATCTACGTGATTTCTATTCCAATCACTACCAAGAAATCCTACATCTATTGCAACCACAAACCTTTGGCCCACAGTCACACGCTTCCACTAGTTACCAGACTTGAAGACAGAGCTATTCTGGGAGCCTCGAAATTATGGAACAAAATTTCTACTTCTAAAGCTTCCGTTAACATAAAGATCACTAACTTTGCTAAATGGGTAATGGATTCCGTGGACTATAAGGAGAATTGCCTTAGATCATTTCCATCTAAAAGTTCAATGATTCGTGAAATCAATGAAGAGTCCATGACCCAAAACCAGGTTGATCAATTGAACATTCCTGTTAATCAAATAAGCAAAATTCCCTTCTATCATGCCAATTTCCAGAAGCCTGAAAGTATCCTAGAGCAATTGAACGAATTCAGGACTTCCAGCTATTCCATCCATATGAAATATACTATACTTTGTGGAATTGGTGTGCCGATCTCTTTACCATTTGCAATTGTACCAGTGATACCTAATATTCCTGGGTTCTACTTGGCCTACAGATTTTATTGTAACTTTAAGGCGTTGAACGGAATCAAGCACTTGGATTACTTGCTCGAAGGTGAGACTGATGGGAATAACACCGACCACCTTGAGTTTAAGGTCAGCGACGGGTTAGACGAAATTTACCTGCTGGATCCGAGTGATTTGTCCAATATTGATTCAGTACAGGAAGAAGAACGCTTGATCTTGACCAAGTCAGCAATTGACAGATTAACAAAGCAATTGGAATTGCCATTGTTAAACGATGAATTAAATAGAGCTTTAAGGCAAGAGAGTGGGAGATTGAAAAAAGAATTGAAGATTGGTGATGCCGTAGAATAAATGTAAATAGACAATGAATAAATTATTACGAAGAGTAGATTTGAGGGTATCGAATAAACGGAAATGACTGAGCTGTATACAGAAAGGGACAGAACGGCCCAAAGTGTACAAAAGTACTACTTTACTGTACTTGGTTCCCAACACCTCACGTGAATCAGGGCTACAGCCCCGTGCGACTACCTTCCATGACCCAGTCACACATATAGCAAATGCTCAGTCGTGTCTAATCCCCCTCGCTGTATAAAACTGTGAGACCGTCCGGAAAATTTCTTCTTCCCTATACACCATAATTTTTCATCATGAGAGATAAATGGAGAAAAAAGAGAGTTAGAAGATTGAAAAGAAAGAGACGGAAGGTTAGAGCTAGATCCAAGTAATCTAGCTGTCGATCTTTAGATCTCAATTGAGGTGGTTATACCACTTGAATTTTGATCAGTTCGTACATAGTCAATACATAAATTGTATTTAAATTGAAATTGAACCTTGTAGGAATTAACAGAACATGAATATTAGTTTGGAATTGAAGCGACTAACAGAAGAATTGATCATGTCGGTTCACAATCCCACCGAATTGTGTGTTCTTTGTATGCTACATACTCCATTCTATTTATTCTAATGTAAGCCTTACCCCACTCTATTGATTCCGTTGTATTTGCTATTTCATGCACCCTAGTGTGTTTCCATCAATCGTATTCTGGGTACAGTCTCTGCTACTTTCTTTGACACCTTTCAATGATTGTCCACTTTTGACTTTTCAATCTTGAAAATCTCACTGGGCTCTCACGCGCGAAATGGCTGCAAATTGGCTGCAACACAAATGCAATGAGTATCCAGAACTCATCTATACTGCCTCCTCTTATGGATTCTAAGCGTAAAGAGAAGGTATCGTTAAGACGTATTTCTGGAAAATCACCACTCGATGAAGAACTTCAAATTCCAGATCACATTTCGGATCAAAACACTCCACCTGCACCTTCGCCTAATTTTTCCTTCGTTTCAAGCCCTCCTCTAAAGGTAAAACAATCCACCAAGTATGCAATTTTGGACGTCCCATCTCCTATAGATTCATTGGAATCAGTACCAGTGATACCAGAACCCGAGACTTCCAGTAAGAAAACCCTGGTTTCTCCTGTAAGTTCACACAGTAACACTAACATTGATAACACCCTCACAATTAGATCTAATGGAAGAATTGACACGTCCAAGTTTCCCGGTATTCTGAATGAAGCTGCATCTCCAGCAAACAACTTAGATGAGTCTCCACCCCTCAAAAACTTTGTTTTGCCGACTACAGGCTCACTTAGCACAAACGCCCGTCGATCTCCTTCATCCTCTGAGCAAAGTCCTGAACGTGCTCTGTTCTATGCTCTGACAAGAATAGCAGTATCTCATGAACCAGAAGAACCAGGTGTGGCCCCGAGTGAGAGTATCAGAAGCTCATTACTCGGGGGAAGCCTTTTCTCTATCGACTCATTTCAAGACTATATGGAATCTAGACTAGTAAGTTTTAGGCCTAACGATTCCCAACATAATACCAGACTATCAGAAAGACACCCGTACATGCTGGACAAGTATGGGAAACCAAAAAGCTCTAAGAAAAAATTTACCTGGCTTGGTTGGAAAGAAGTTAAAGAAAAAAAAGCTGAAACCACTAAAGATGAACTGTGTAGCTTTTACACTGCTGATAACTTTACTAGAGTATCGAACGTTCAAATCGTTGAAGTAAAACCTACAGAGTTAGAAACTTCTATTCAACAAATGCAATATGTTGTTCACAGCTCTAATTCAATATTGCCTATCTCCAATACTCCGGCAACTTATACCCCGAATGCCATGCCATTCACTAATTTCACATCTCCCAATGATGAAGGTATACAACCGGATGGAGATATCCTAGAAACTATCGGAAATGATATATTAGATATGGTTAATGGAACTGAGAATTTTGTAACCTCCTGTTTCTCGGGTATAGCAGATTGTTTTAGATGTTAACGTTTTTGTAATAGCTTTAGACTATAGAGTAATACACAATATAATGAAGAGAAGGGGACACTAAACAATTCAACAATGTATATATAATTTTTAAAAACAAAAGGTTCCTCTAGAATTAAATGCAATTAAATTATTCTGAAGCTTCAGCAAATCTTTCAGAAATCTTGGTCAATAAATCACTATATTCTTTGGCACCAGCTTCTTTACCCTGGGAAGGTTCGAAAAACTTAGCGGAAGAAACTGCATGCTTAATGTCACTGGTAGTTTCAGTCAATTTGGACCATTGAGAACCGTTGGCAACAGCCTTTTGAGCTTCATCATGGTAAGACATAAATGCTCTCATCATATCATAAGTCTTCCAAATAGGACAGAATTGATCATAGGTAGAATAACCATTTTGTTGCAAGAAATCCTCCTTAATTAAACTCGAGACGTCCAAGGTAATCTTGTCAGAATCGGATAAAGCAGATTTACCAACTAATTGAACAACTTGTTCCAATTCTTCAGCATTGGATAAAATCTCTTTGATTCTATCTCTTAATGTGGCAAATTCTGGATAGTTCTCATCGTAGAAAGGATTCAAAACACCAGTATATTTGGAATAAGAGACACCAGTGTTAATAGAAGGGAAATGCTTTCTTTGAGCCAATTTTTTATCCAAACCCCAGAAAACTTGGGTAATACCCAAAGTGGACGTAGTAACTGGATCAGAGAAATCACCACCAGCGGGTGAAACGGCAGCAACAATAGAAACAGAACCAGTTCTATCTGGTGAACCCAAAGCAACAGCCTTACCAGCTCTTTCATAGAAACTGGCCAATTTAGAACCCAAGTAAGCTGGGAAACCTTGATCAGCAGGCATTTCACCCAATCTACCAGAAATTTCTCTCAATGCTTCAGCCCAACGAGACGAGGAATCAGCAATCATTGCAACATCTTTACCTTGATCTCTGAAATATTCAGCAAGAGTGATACCGGTATAAATGGAAGCTTCTCTAGCAGCGACAGGCATATTGGAAGTGTTGGCAACCAATGAAGTTCTCTTCATAATTGGTTCCTTTCTACCATTAATTTCAGTGTACAATTCTGGGAATTCCATCAAAACTTCTGCCATTTCATTTCCACGCTCCCCACAGTTGTGCACCAAGGCTAAGGAAGACAACAAATATTGCTTGTCAGAAGCATCTGGAAGGGTAATACCATAGTAATTGTCTTCTTCTTTTTCTTCAAGGGTGAAGTAGAACGGAACTGGTTTTCTGGCAAACTCGGTGGAACACTCTGCCTTATTTTTTTCGAGAGCACACAATCTAAGAGCAGAATGGAGTGGTTGGCCTCCACTCAAATGAACACGATAGCAGAGTTGATGTTTAACACCATTGTTATTGACGTGTTCTTTTTCAGTACTTACTGAAACCTTAATACCAAGAGAACGAGCCAATCTAATAAGTCCCTTGCAAACACCGTAATAAACTGTCGAAACTGTAGCAGATTCTATATTTCCACGTGAATCACGCTCACAGTGACCATCCGAATCAACTAAACCAGCAATAAATTGCTCACGAACTTCAATGTCATCATTGGATAAACTCAAAGGAACATTTTTCTCATACTTAACTTTGATACCATCAGAGTCTTCTTCTTCACGAACGGCTCTAACACCAATAGATTCAAACATCTTGAAGAAAATATTATCAACGTTAACTCTTTGGGGTATATTGCTTCCAAGAGTTGTTGATCCACGGAGAAAGACAGTCAAGTCACCCCTCTCATCATAAGAGTGAACAGAGGAAGAAGAAGAAGGTCTTGGAGTAGTGTCTGTATTAGCAGCAGGAGGAACGTCCATTAATTCTGTAGGCTGAGCCAAGGCACTCTCTTCGGAAATGTCACCATCATAGACAATAGCACCATCATCTTCAACTTCACCCTTCTCTAACTTGATGCTTTCCTCCTCTTCAGCGACCTCGGTCTTGTAGTAACGGTGGTATTGCTCAGCAGAAGTAGTTTTCAACCCAAACTTACCACCATAGTCACTAATACGTCCCAACAACTGTTGCTCTGATGGACCAATTGAAAATTGGGAACGAGTCATATATCCATCACCGACCCATAAACCAAGGAGGTAAGCCATGTAAGGTGCAAGCTCCTTTGAAGAGCCCAATTCGGCGAGCTTCTTTCCCACAACACCCGATTCGTAATGGACCGGGTTGATCAATTGATAAGACAGTCTCTTCACAAAGTAACCAAGATTCTTGTAGTGCTGAGCTTCAATTTCCCATTCAATTGATTCGTCATTGAGCTGGGAGGCGAAATCTTCTGCCTTTCTTTGAGCATTAACAGCACCACCATGGGTTTTGTGTTGATAAGATCTGGTCTTCTTCTTGACAATTTTGCCAAACTTGGTGTTCTCCAAAGCAAAGTAAGTAACACTGGTGTGAAGATCTCCTCTCAACTTATGAGTTGTAAAGTTAATCAATTGAGGAGTGCACAAGACCAATTTGTGTTGAGCAGAGCATACATAGTTCATCAAACCGTGAACATCATCAGAACTATTTTGAGTGGTATGAACTACTTCGTACATGGTTTCTTTGCCTCTTGGCAAAGCGATAACTTCTCTTGGCTTACCGTCTTTACCCATAACTTCTTCACCAATGGAGATGGCTTCAATAACCTTATCGGAACCATCAGCCATCAAGACCTTAGTACCCTTGGCGAAACAACCCACATAGACAATAACATCAGAGTTAGAGAATTTGGATAAAGATTGAGAAATAACTGTTTTACCACATCCAAAAGCACCAGGAATACATGTAGTACCACCTTGAACACATGGGAACAAAGAGTCCAAGACTCTCTGACCAGTTAACAAAGGATAGTCTGCCTTTAACTTTTCAGCTACTGGTCTTGGAACTCTGACCGGCCAGGTGTGCATCATGGAATAAGAATGCTTTTTACCATCGAATTCCACTTCCAATAAAGTTTCGTCAACCTTATAGGAACCAGCAGAAGCGATGTGAGTAACAGTACCCTTGGCTCTTGGAGGTACCAAGATGGAGTGATTGTCTAAAAGAGAGTTTTCAAAAACGGATCCAATCACATCTCCTCCAGTCACGTGGTCACCAACTTTCAATCCGGATGGCTTGAAGTCATAGTCGACGGTTCTGGACAATGCAGGGGCATCGATACCTCTTGGAATATAAATACTTTGGGAAATATCCTTAATGCTCTTTAACGGTCTTTGAATACCATCATAAATAGTTTCCATTAAACCTGGACCCAACTCAACGGAAAGTGGTTTCCCAGTTCTCAAGACGGGATCCCCAACGGTGACACCGGCGGTTTCTTCGTATACTTGGATGGTGGCTTTGTCACCATTAATACGAATGACTTCACCGACCAAGTTATCGTGACCAACCTTGACCAATTCGTACATGGCACAACCAATCATGTTTTCGGCTACGATGACAGGACCGGAGACCGAGAAGATCTGGCCGTACAGCGACTCAGCGGCGTCATCCAAGGAGAGACGTTTGATTTCCTTACGGGCATTTTCTAACGCACCAGCCTTGAAATAGAAGTTAGTAAAACTGTGGGAGGTGGAAAGTGAAAGGAATTGGATGTGAAGCCTGCGGACCCCGGTGAACGTGGCAATTGTGTTTAAACCACACCGTAAAACAAGGTAGCAAGGAGGACTTCTCAACTTATACCAGTTACCATATACATACCATCTTAATTAATAATTAGACAGATACTTAATTTATCCCTAAAACTTGGACGAAATTTAGCGCGGGTGAGCAGTCGTGTACGGATCGAGATAGGCGATAGTGGAACTGGCAAAGGAGAAAAAGACAGTTGAGACGAGGATAGTAGAGTGGAAAAGACAGGAAAGGTTGATAGAAAAATGGGAATGACTGAATAAAGCATTCTGAGAAGAAACAATGGATGTGTGGGGATTTCAGTGGTTGTAGATCGATTGAGGCGGCTTCCAGCTGTGTATAAAACAAGGAGGAGTTTGAAGAGAGCAAGTTATGAGTGGAAGATGCGTGGAGAGATAGAGAGAGAGTATCGAGCGTGGTGCATTCGGATCACTTCTACGCTACCGGTTCGATGAGATGGACTTTTTTCAATGATGCTTACTAGATTAACTTTGCGGGTTTTGCAGCCTATATTAGAGAGTCGTGGAAAAGTCGATTACGAAATTGGAAGGCCTCTCCTAAGTACTATTCCCAATTCCCGAATTATTGTCACTTCCACTCGTTCGTTGTATGTAACATTTTATATAATACTCCTTGCACTCTTCCTGCCTCATCGTAACAGTATTTAAAACTACGGTATTACACTTTCCATTCTCATCATTCATATCATAGCCATCTCGCGTCCATCGGGTGGACAATCCACCACCAGACTCGCGCCAACATCGCCGTGCTGCCTCAATGCGCGAGCTGTCAAATAGAAACCCTTTGATTAAATACGTTCAAGCTCGCATTACCAGATTTAATTCTCACTCAACTATTCCAGTTATCCACTTTTATGGTATCAATTTAAAACGCATATACCACATAGTAACCCTTAGTCTGTATTCTTGACAAAGTAGTGCACTAGACCCGAAGTTCCTCCTTATATTCTATTTTCTTTTCCAGTTCATAATTGCCAATTTAGCCGCAAATCGGCTTCCAAAAATGCCTGACAGACATAAAATGAAGTTGTTCCACTTCAACAAAACAAATTCTGGGGAACTTACGCCTTCAAACTCGAACCACAGCGGTAAGAAGTTCTTGGGGTTTATTCGGAACGAGTCCGAACACGATCCAGACGCTCAAGCCAGTCATCAAAGTAGTCAAACAATAACTCAAGGTGGACAAAATCACACTCAAAGCCAAAACCAAAACCAGAACTTGTCTCATACCCAACAAGGCCAGTACATTCAGCAAGGCCACCATGTCCAGCAAGGCCACTTTGGTGGCCAAGGAAATATAGTACTGGTTGCAGCATCAACTAACTCCCCAAAATCACCGATTACATCCCCTCATTCCCGTAGTAACACCTCGTCACCCTCTGCCATGAACAAAGAGGACTCCCATTTCCTCAAATCCAACAGCATGGTAGAACTCAAGAAGTTCTTCAAACCAATTAAGAAAAACACTGGCAAAAAAACTGGAGACTACGATAACAAGCTTCATTCTCCACCACCAATGGCAGGTACTCATCATGGCGCTGGCCATAACAATAATCCTGGTAATTTGAGTCCAGGTAATTTGACACCAGGAACCGTAACTCCTACCGGATTACACAGTCGAGAACATTCCCATTCTTCCACTTCTTTAGCTGTTTTGATCAACAACACTTCCAATCAGCTTCTTCATCACGCATCACAAAATACAACCCACGGTAAGGCTGCTCCTTTTACTGATGACGAATCCCCTCTTGTACAAAAGTACGGTAAGATAGGCAAAGAATTGGGTAGCGGAGCTGGTGGAAGTGTTAAGTTAATTATTCGACCTTCTGATGGGAAGACCTTTGCTGTTAAAGAATTTAGACCTCGAAGAAACACAGAAAGTTTGAAAGACTATACTAGGAAGTGTACTGCCGAGTACTGTATAGGTTCGACTTTGAAACATCCAAATATTATCAAAACCATTGATATTATTCATGAGAATAACCGGTATTACGAAATTATGGAATATGCTCCAATCGATTTCTTTGCAGTCGTAATGAGCGGTGAAATGTCTCGACAAGAAATCAACTGTTGTCTTAAACAGATCATTGAAGGGGTAAGCTACTTACATAGTCTAGGATTGGCCCATCGTGATTTGAAGTTAGACAATTGTGTTTTGACTACCGAAGGTATTCTAAAGATTATTGATTTCGGAAGTGCCGTTATCTTCAAGTACCCATATGATCAGTATGGGAACTCCAAGGACTCAATTCATCATTGTCATGGTGTTGTGGGTAGTGATCCATACTTGGCTCCTGAGGTGTTGAAAAATTCCAATTCGTATAATCCACAACCAGTTGATCTCTGGTCAATTGCAATCATCTATTGTTGTATGACGTTAAAACGCTTCCCCTGGAAAATTCCCAACCCAGAAAAAGACAATAGTTTCAAACTTTATTCCATGGAGGATGGTAATTGGCATGATTACAAAATCAGTAATGAATGCCATAAGCTCTTGTTGCAACAAAGAAAATTGAAAAACATGATTGTGAGACTGAACAAGCGCAAAAAATTAATGGAGAGCAATGACGATATGGAGCAAGATCATGAAGAACAACAACAACAACCAAGTGAAGAAGATGAGATCCTTTCCGAGTCCAGAGTTGAGGAAATTATGCAAGAATTAAAGAGTATTGATGATAAGCTTGAAGCGTATGAAGTACAAAAGCACGAGATGAAACAAAAGTTTATGGAGGCCAGAGCCAGTACTCATCCAGAGCCTGACCTAAATGACGATGAAGAACATAAAAAGAAAAACCATAAACAAATTCATGGACCGTATAGGTTAATGAGACTTTTACCTCATGCCTCCAGACCGATTATATCCCGGATGCTTCAGATTGACCCGCTTAGGAGAGCGACCCTTGATGAAGTCCTTAATGACGAGTGGGTTCGGGACATAACGTGTTGTACTTTGAAAAAAATTACGAAGAGTGAAGATAACGCTCAAGCAGGTGTAGCTTTTGAGGAAGACGAAGACGACTTACTTGTCAAGGGATCCCCCCTTCATAAACATACCATAGTTATTGATAATGAGTAGTGGTATATGATTAATGAACGCTAATAATTTGTAATTTGTAGTTTGTAATTCTGTGAACCTCTAGTTAAATCTCAAATCTCAAATAAATTCCAATCTCAATCTTATCTCAGTCATGCCCCAGGTTGCACCATTCAACATCAGCAGGTTGAAAACCGCTTTGAAAATGGCCATAAGCAAACTCCAATTTATACAGGAGAAGAAGACAGCGCTCACAAAGCAACAGCGGCGTCAATTGGCTGATTTACTCAAGCAAAGTAAAGAATCTAGCGCTAAAATAAGAGTGGAAAATATAATTAGAGACGATATTTATATTGAGTTATTGGAACATTTGGAGTTATACTGTGAGCTTCTACTCGCCAGAATATCTTTGATTGCCGACCAATTGGTTTGTGATGAAAGTTTACTAGAATCAGTTCATTCCATCATCTTTTCTGCTCCTCATACTGAACTTAAAGAGTTGTCTCAATTGAGAGAATTATTGATTCATAAATTTGGCCCAGAATTCGGTAAACTGGCAATTGCCAACGAGGAAAATCATGTGCCCGAGAAGATCACTAAAAGATGTAGAGTTCCTCCTCCTTCGGAAGAACTAGTTGATCTATATTTATGTGAAATAGCTAAGGCCTATGAAGCTCCATATTCTGGTTTACCAGTTGTGGAAGATTCTGCAGATGGTGCCAGTGATGATGGTGACGATGAGCCAGGATCTGGAGAAGCAATTAAGAATGAGCCAGAACTTGCAGAACCCACGCAACCAATAAAATCTGGTAAGGGAAAAGAAGTAGATGAATTAGATGCTTTGAGGGCAAGATTTGCTGCATTAAAAAGGTAGGACTTTTGCTCTGTAATCGGAGCTCACATGGATAAATGGACACCATGAAAATGTCATGAGAGTATCAAAAGCAGTATTTCTGAGAGACTTTTTTAGTGTTGATATCACATTTATCTTATGAATCTTGTTCTCAGTTTCAATCAGCCTAGTGTTGTATCAAGACTGAATATTTGGAGTTTCTTGCAATGCTTGTTCTAGAATTAAGTGAAACATCATCGAGTTTTACGAATCTCTATTATATGATTGTTCTTTTTAGTTCTATAAAATAAGGTATATATCGAAATAGACGAGCAGGACTTCAAACGAATTAAGAGGACTTGGCCAACTTCTCTGTGACAGCTTCTAAGTCAGCACCAGTCAAGGAAACCAAAAACTTGTTCAAGTTGATGTTCTCTTGACTTCCCTTCAAACCCCAACCTTGTTCGGTTCTTTCAGCAGCTTGGTTAATAGCTTCACTGTTGGTGTAGAAGAAGGACAAGATATCAACTGCAGTGTGATCTCCACTAGACCAGCCAATGGCAGCTCTGTCAGAAGTAATTGGGCCGATAGCGTGAACAACATCGTCGCCAGTCTTGACGGCATCAACGACCTTTTGGATTTCTTCTTCAGAAGCGTCTTCGACAGACAACTCGTTGACCACCCAATCTTGAACGAACTGCTTGATGTCAGTTTCGGCCGGGTTGGTTTTATTGAATTCAATGGCCTTGTTCTCAAAGTAAAGACTGGAGTGAGTCTTGTTGAATAAAACTTCTGGATAATAAGTTGAGCTACCATCTAATCCCAAGGCTAAGCCACCGGTTTCGTGATCAGCAGAAACGATGACCAAAGAGTCAGTGTCTGCGTTGTCAATAAAATCTTTAACGACTTTGAAAGTTTCGTCAAATTCCAAAACTTCTCTTGGGTGACAAGCAGCATCATTATTGTGACCACAGTGGTCAATAAGAGATCCTTCAATCATAACGAAGAAACCTTGGTCAGAATCAGCCGTAGCATTAGCAAGGGTATTGAGAGCTAACTGAGCCATATCAGGCAAAGAAGGGGTAGTGGTGTCGTTTCTGTCGATGGAATAGTCAACATCTTCCTCACCCCAGAAGGAAAGAGCTGGCAAGGTCAAACCGTTGGCCAAGTATTGGTCAAATTCTTCTTTGGTATCAAAATAAGTGAACCCCTTCTCCTTAGCAGAAGAGATAACATCAGTGTCGTCTTTCCTACAAGAACCTTCTTCACTTTGGGGAATGAAGTAACATTTACCACCACCAGACAAGTAATCCACGACTTGGCCAAATTGTTCTTCAGTACCTTCCCCAATCATCTGTAAAGCCATTTCATCTTGCTTACTTCTGTTATCAACGTGAGAAGCAAAAACACCTGGGGTAGCATCAGTCAAGGTCGATTTGACAACCAAACCAGTCTTATATCCCTGAAGTTTCAAAGCTTCCAAGATCGTACCCTGAGGAATCTTATCGTCGTCAACAGAGATGGCTTTGTTATAGGTCTTTTTCCCCGTAGCGTAAGCAGAACCGGCAGCAGCAGAGTCGGTGATCAAGGAGCTAGAACTTTTGGTCCTCACATTACCTATAATGTGCTTATCCAATTCTAATCTGAAGTCAATTGGTAAGTCCTCTTTGATTCTTTTGTATTCTCTTGCCAAACTTAAGCCAGATGGGCCAAACCCATCAGGAACCATGAAGATAATGTTCTTCTTATGGCTTGGGTCGAGGTAACCTGGCACTGGAGAAGCCTCAATGAACTGAAGAAGAGCGAGAACAAGAATTAAATAGATGCTGTGTTTAAACATTTGTGAACGAAGTAAAAAATTAGAGATGGAGTGGAAAACAGGGCATTTTATAATGCTATATTTTTACGAGGCATATGCTTCGAGTCTCCTATAACACCGGGGGGTTAGAAAGCCTCCCACATGTACCATTATGGTACCACGAAGAAATTTTTACGATCTAGTTATTGTAGAATTAGTCTCAAAAATGATTGCAGCCATTCCGAAATTGAGAAGTGCTTAGTTTCTTGGCAAAACGTTTTTGCAAAAGGAGCCTAAATTTGAATTCTGGGGAAATCCAAAAGAACATTGAACATTAATATGTGGATGGTCAACTGCTTCAAGTTCACAGACACGGTCAATTCCATGCCCCCCCTTTGATCTGTATATCTTGTTCTTTGTCTACCAAATCCGATGACAAGTTTTACGGCTTTGTACCTGTAGTCGTGTGAGCCTGCATACATGCAGTATTCTTTTGTCCTGAATGTTTCTTAAACAAACCCACATGGGGCTTCAATAAGACAGTGATTTACTTGCGTATCAGGTGAATCACTCAATTAGGTAAGTGCTGCTCCTGTCCGGAATGCCAGACTTTTAAGTCCGTTTGGAATTCAGAGATTTGATCAGATCTTGTCGTAGAGTTATCAATATTCGATTTCGTAGACCAAATTGTCAATCAGGATTGTCTATTATGATTGTTTAATTGTTCATAGAGTTGGGGATAGTGTGGAAGGGGGTTTCACTTTTATTAGAAAGTTTATTGAATGAAGGGTTACGAGACTTTGAATCTTGGCGAGAAACCAAAAACAGTTGGTATTAACGTGGTGAATTGATATTTAATACTCGGAAGAACGGCGCACTGAACGGGCTTCTTCTTGAAAGAGTGCCCCTGACCCTTTGTGGTTTGGGCAACGAGTCAGTCTTGAGTGTGAAGAAGCGAACTTTTGATTCAGCAAAATAGCTAGCAAGTCCTTGATCTCGGTAGTTGACTTTTAAGAGATTATGAAAAGAACGAAGAGTGTGTTGGTAGACTTGCAATTGAGCTCATCATTGGGCCTGTCTTTAGGACTGCTTTTGGGCCAGCCGTGGAAACCCATCTTTTTCCAGAAGAGCTGTAAGAGGATGTGTTAGAGAATCGAGAACACATCTTGAACATGTACCCAAATCAGACAAATGTTTGTATTGAATTTTGTAGACACTATGCCTCTTCTAAGGGGAGCTCTGGTTTTGGATCCCCCGATATTTAAGGAAGCTATGTCTTGAAGTGGTATGGTAAGTACAGTCTGGTAAAATGGCAAAATATGCGAGAACCCCATGAAGGATCACGGAAACTTCAAATCCCGAGAAATGGAGGTTCGCTTGTAACAGTTAAGTGTCTCTAACACGAACTGATCGAGTAATGGGCTCAGGTCAAGTGCAAATGATCAAGGATCTTGTAATACGATTCTCATATCAGTGTCAAGTCACTTATCTTCAGTGAACCCATTCTTTTCCTCATCTGTGTTTCAAAAGCACCTAATCCAAGTCCACCAGCATTTGATTTAGACATATTGGCTACCTACGCAGAATCATCCACAACCAGTATTTGCCATCATATGAAAGAGGAAAGTTTCCTACGTGATGGATCCATCGTAAAAAAGTTATGCTTTAGCCATCAGAGAGCCCCATTCAAAACCGACAGACCCTTGTTAAAGCCGGTTCCAAAGTCTCGGCTAGTAATCCAGGTCCTTTAACACCCGGTGCTACGATATTGGATCGAGTAGTGAAAAACGAAAAGGCGCAAATCAAGTCCTTGATCGATGATTTCACCCTTGCAGATAAAGATGTGATAATACCCGGTCCATCTACTCAAAGTTGATGTTACAAGCAACAATAACCCAAGTCATCCACGTTTGTTAGTTAATATGAGACAAAACAAAATCGAGCCCTGCCATGTCTAGACTTTTTTTACGAGCTTCTCAAAAGGCAAAAGAAGAAAAATAATTGAGCCGCCTACAATCTCTCCAATCACAGCATAGTACCTAGATCTGTAGCTCAATGAAAAATATCAATGTATATAAATACGGAAAACATACCTGAGAAATAGCCGTGTAGTACATACTACTTCCAATCAAGGATTTGTCAAATTACATTTATTCATTTGTTAATTAATTACATGCAAAGTCTGGAAATTAAAAAAAGTAAGGGACGAAACGATAACTACCGTGATTTAACGGAATAAACGGAGGAATTTTTCCTTCTTAGTTTTAGGAGGTTCTTTTTCTTTAGTAGGGTCGGTAGGGTCTCTTCCATTTTGATCTTCAATGGCGTTGTGAGTGTCACCCAAGTAGTAATTGGTTTGGAACAAACTAGAGATCAAGGAAATGAGTTGCAAACAGGCTGGAGGGACAAATAAGTAAAGAGCAACATATGAGTAGGCTTTGATAGCCCCTTGTCTTACTGGGTCATCATAAGGCAATGCGGCTAAACCAGCAGCATTGGTAAAGTGTCCGTAAACCTCCTCGTCACTAACCGAAGCTGGCATGAATTCACGCAAGTACTTTGGTAGTTTGTTGTTCCAGATTGGAGCGGCCACGGTTGCTCCGATAGCAGCACCAATACTTGACCAAAGACTCAATAAAGCCATGACCAATCCCATATCCTGATGAGGAACAGAGGCAGCACTGGAAGTTTGAGTACCAATGACAGAGAAGGCACCACCAAGACCAATCAAGGTTTGGGCCATGACAAAGGATGCAGTGTCTGCAATGGTACCCTGAGGTCTGACACTGATGAAGTAAGCAATCATTCTGATTAGAATACCAGTAAATTGCATCCACTTATAACGGTGGGTAATTCTACAAATAACACCAGCGACGACACCGAAGAAGCACAAGGACATGGTAAGGGTATTGTTAAAGTAAGTCCAGTTTTGGTAGGACCAGTTCTTGGTAACTAAAAGAATGGTAGACAAAAATGTACTACGGATAGCACCTGCAAATTGATAAACGAAATCAATGACGACACAAGTGAGGAAGGTTTTGTTGAACACGATTCTTCTTGGCATTGAAGGGAATGGACTCCAGTAGATTTCAAAGATGACATAAGAAACCAATAAAACAGCACCAACAGCGACCATGGCAATCATACTTGGATTGTGCCATCCACCTTTGGCATAATTGTATAAGGAGAAGGGTAATAATAATAAGGACCATCCGAAACCTAAAAGAAGTAAACCAAAAGCGTCGATTTCGTACAACGAATCCAAAATAAGCTTACCAAGTGGTTTTTTTGGAGATGTGTGTTTTGGAACAAGCTTTTGAGCTTTGTGTTCGAAAAAGTTCAACACGCAAATAGCAGGGACAACTACAGCAGGCATAATGATAGCAAACATACCGTATCCCCATCTCCAGTTTCTCTTAACAATTGCATCAACTATCAAACCGGAAAACCATGGGTTGATCAAGTAAGGAGTGGCTAAAATCGAGTTACCCAAACCTCTCCATTGCAAGGTTGTTAAATCTGCAACAATAAGGGTATTCAAGAATTGAATACCATTGGACCCGACAGTGGTGATGACTTCACCAACAACATAGGCACTGATTGTACTTGAAGATGCAGCAATGATAGTTCCTACGGTATAAAGGACGATGGAAATGGCGTAGGTAATTGGTCTCGAAGTAATATCGGAAATCTTGGCCAAGAATGGTCTCATAACAGAACCAATAATGTGGGTAGCAATACCGACGGTGGTGATCATAGAATGCTTGTTGAAACTGGAAGTGGCTGGGACTTGATAGTTGTAAGTGGTTGATGAGTCTAAACTGTAAACCCATGCAATAACCAACAAACAGACAATAAACGAAGTTAAAATAGCTTTTCCATGAGCTGACAGGTCGATTAAAGTTTTAACATTTTCGATTCTTCTGACACCTCTACTTTTGACATACTCGGTTGAAGTATTTGAGGTGATCAAATGAAGAGATGAGCCCTCATCTGATCCTTGTCTTTCGATATCGCTTCCGACCTTTTCTTCCAAGTTTTCAACACCTTGTTCGGTTTCGTTAGCAGTCTTTTCATTAACAGAGTGCTCATTTTCATTCAAGCTTGGCTGAATGCCAACTTCCTTGATATCTGACATGATTCCCTGTTGACTTGAGCTGTTTCAATCTTGATGGGAAAAAAAAAACACCAGAATCCATTCCTATTTAAATGCCATTTTTCCCTAGTCTGCAAAAAAAATTATTATCAGATTCATCTGAACTGCATATAATAGATCTTTTTCTTTTTATGGAAGTAGATCCGAAAATTAAGCTTTTTTATTGGTCACAAAGCAGCTCTTCATACAGGAATTCGAGACATTTACTCCAAATGCTTGGCTTAATAAGGCAAGGAGCTGTCAACTGACATCGCAAATGGTGGAGACCGAAGAAAGGCATGATTTTCAAAGCTGTTGGAAAACTGTTTTCTCTTCGTCTCCCGATGGTGGTTACCTGTGCATGGTAAAAATATCGAAACCCGGTTTATTTTTTACTAGTCGAGGCGAAATTAGTTGGTTATTTTGCCAAGAACTATCAACGTTTCTGAAATTTCGGAGTTGAAGGCATTTTTAGACTAGGGTAATTTTAAACGTGGTGCAGCTACAATAGACATTAGTTCCATTTTGGTTGCAGTGTATTGTCTGGGCTTTTTTGTGATTGACCGGTTTGGAATATGGAAAAAAAAATTCGAATTCAATGCAGCCCTTATTAACGATATATGTCAGGTCTTTCAAATGCCTTAAAAACGCCCCGCTTCTTCGGCCAATTGTTCTAGTTTCCGGAGAGTCCTGTATCTATTAGAGAGATGGCTTCTCATGTTGCAGTTAGAGCCGTATTTGAATGCTTTATCCGTATTTGTTACATTAGCTGCAGCACTCTAGAACGTCTCTTCCCTACATGAATGAATTTAGACGTTCTAGTTAGTTTTGGAAAGTTAGCAGTTTACGAGTCGGAAACGAGACTAATAATGGTTTAGCGTCACTTAAAGAATATGCACCACAAGCTAAAAGGTGGGTTTCTGCTTCATCATGTGTTGTCGTTTCCAACCTTCCTGAAACAGGCAAGAAACCAGAGTTCGGTGCAGAAAATTCTTGGAATCCAATTTCTTGGGAATGAGCCTCCAATCATGCCTGTGTTACATATTCTGGATTTGCTGGAAAAGCGAGGCGGGATATATATGACTAGGGAAAAGTCTAATATTTGTCTCGATTCTGCTCATCTATCTGGTGCTTTTGGCTCTCAAGAATTTAAGTTTTAAGTCACTGATAAACTTAACATTCTCATCTGAAATTGTCAATGAATCCGTCAAGATCATTGAATTAGGTGACAATTTTGCCTGATACGACTTCTCCTGCGGTCTAGATATTGCAGGATTTATTGTTTCGCAAGCTTTCACGGTTTTTCCCGAGAGACGATTAAGTGTTGAATATTTTTTAGAATGAGATTTCCACGTCGTTTACTTGGTCTTGCCAAAGGATTTCGTACACGTATAAGTTCCCGAGGGCAACAGTCCTGAAGAATTGCTAGTATACTTGCAAACAGACTTGTAGAACTGTAAAAGATTTATTAAAAGATTCGTAGAAGCTCTGGAGCATTCCCGGAAGAGCTGTTGATACTTGCTGAAATCATTGCAAAGTAGGCTATTAATATACTTAAACCAATCAAACGAATGCATCAAGTGTAATAAAGGGAACACTCTTTTCTTGGTTAAATAGTGCAATTGAGCTCTGCGTATATCAGCAGATAATAATATTTGCACCCGAAACTTGCCAACAGATTCCACATATTGGTGCAAATGAGATACTCTGGGTTTCCCACACTTGACTGCGTATTGCGTTACAAATTATAGATAAGAAGAGAACCGTAAGCTGGGTAGGACAGAAGGGAAACAAACGATTTATAGAAACTTTCCCAAGAAAGACTTAATCCAATAGTAAGAATTTGGTACAGTGTAGTACTTTCACTCTCCTTCTCAAGAGAGGTAATTAGTGCAAGTTGGAAACCATTTAGACCGACCCGTCATTGAAAAGTCTGAATTGTCTTTTGATCCTTAATGCTGCAAAACTAAAGCTAACAAATCCCGAAGCCACCAGGGTACATACCCAGATAGAAGTCTTAATTCGTACATAATACATACAACAACAAGCTGTACTTGCATTTCTAAAGCCAGAGATAGTATGCGATACTCATGCACCAACAACACTATACCTAAATACAATCACTCAGTTTCAGATACACCCCCACTCTTTGGTGAGCGGGGGACTGCAACTGTTTCAGGGTGCTGAGTACGGCTCCGCTGAGGGTTATTTGGGGGCTTTCACAACAAGAAGCACGGCGGTATCGGTGCGCGGTGTGGTAATCACTCCCACCATGACGTCCATCCTTTCGCGAATCGCAAAAATTTATCAACGCAATCCCAACGAAATGGACTTAGACACCGACGTTCCTATGGAAGACGTCAGCGAAGACTACACCAGCAAAGCCGTCAAGGCCAAACCTTCCGAACTCACCCCGTCATCTGTCAACCAACTCGACCAGTGGATAGAAAAACTTTCTGGCTGTGAACCACTCAGTGAACAAGATGTTAAGCGATTATGTGATATGGCAATTGACGTTCTTCAATTCGAAGAAAACGTTCAACCGGTTCAGGTCCCTGTCACCATTTGTGGTGATGTGCACGGGCAATTCCACGATTTGATGGAGTTGTTCAAGATTGGAGGTCCATGCCCAGATACAAATTATTTGTTTATGGGAGATTACGTTGATAGAGGATACTATTCTGTTGAAACAGTATCATTTCTTGTGTGCATGAAGGTAAGGTACCCAAATAGAATCACTATATTAAGAGGTAATCACGAGAGTAGACAAATTACCCAGGTTTATGGATTTTATGATGAATGTTTACGGAAGTACGGTAGTGCTAACGTTTGGAAAATTTTTACTGATTTATTTGATTATTTCCCAATTACGGCCTTGGTTGATAATAAGATATTTTGTTTGCATGGAGGATTATCACCAATGATTGAGACCATTGATCAAGTTAGAGAATTGAATAGAATCCAAGAAGTTCCTCATGAAGGACCAATGTGCGATTTATTGTGGTCAGATCCTGACGATAGAGGTGGATGGGGGATCTCACCAAGAGGTGCTGGTTTCACTTTTGGTCAAGATATTTCGGAGCAGTTTAATCATACAAATGATTTAAGTTTGATTGCGAGAGCTCATCAGTTGGTTATGGAAGGTTACTCATGGCTGCATCAAGAAAGTGTTGTAACGATATTTAGTGCTCCAAACTATTGTTACAGATGTGGTAATCAAGCTGCTATTATGGAAGTCGATGAAATGCATAACAGACAATTTTTGCAATATGATCCTTCAATTCGTCCAGGTGAACCAACTGTCACGAGAAAAACTCCAGATTATTTCTTGTGATGTTAATGACTTGTATACGTTTGTCTTTGTATTGAATATAGATCTATGATCAAAAACTTAACAGAAGCAGTTTACACTCCTTGTTCGATTGAAATTTATCTTGGATTTACAAGCTTCAGTAAGACTAGTTCAAACAGGTGCCGTGCAAACACAAGTGGGATCCAGTACTCCGTGGATAAGTAGCGATATATGGTGTTCCCGTCCATGAAGAATATTAGTACACAGCTTCGAAGCCATTCATTACGCATGCAGCATTTCTTCCACTTTAATTATTGTATAGTAGTAGTTTTCTACATGCTAATGTTCTGATTACACTAGACGGTCCTTGACTTGTCCAAATTGAGGGAATACAGTAAGACACCTGTACGAGAAATATTCCGTCACTTCAGTAATCACCCTGTTAGAGCTAGAAGTCATTGGGCATTGCAACAGATGTCGGGTTTGAGTCCCTGAAACGCAGTTTATATAGCCCTTTCTGTATGCACACCACGGAGTTATTTAGTCTGGGATGATCGTAACTCTACTCTTGCTAAGTCAAAAATGTCTAACCTGGTAATTTTTTGATGGCGAGAGGGTTCAGTTCTGTTAGCCAGCAGCTTAGCCTATCGAGTGGGCTGGTCTGATTCAAATCAACTTGTCTGTGTGCAGTGAGACCTTTTGATAGGTCTGATTTGGTGTCCCGGACGCTAGCTACGACTCTATGATAGTTCGTGGAACAGTGTGCTGTTACTTGACATGCATTTGGCCAACTCTCGTCTATACACTCAATGTACTGTACCAGCTGGAACTGAACGTGTATGAAGCGTGAAAAAATCAAAAGAATTGACAGTCAAGTGAAAGATGGAAGCTATCGCCAGCTACGCCATTTTAGAGGATAGAGCCGTAGCCTTCAAGACTCAGGGGAATTCTCTCAGATGACACGAACCTAAATTATGACTGGAATTAGATTTGGTGGAAGTCATTTAGTTTAGAATGGGTTGAAGACCCCAAGCTCAATTGTCGATTCCCAAGTAAGCTTTTGATCAGACGCTAAGGTTTTGGAGTATCAACAATGGAACTATTTGAATACATACATGGCACCAGAGCACCGCAACCGACTAGTGGTCGTCAGCCTATAGTATAAGACCAGTAAGCGTACAGGTTAGTAAGACAAAATGAATTATTTTACTGTAGCGAAATGCTTGACTAAATCGTATTCGGCGAGCTGGATAGAAGAAAAGCAACTAAAGGTACGACTTTGTTGTTGAATTAGTTGTTCATAAGATTTGTTTCAAGATTGAAGAGAAGAGGGGCAATAAACGGGTGAAGCTGCTAATTATCTCTCCGAAATATCACAGCTCCAATTAACCCTCAATGAAGTAACGATTTGGACCAAAGTTCTAGGAGCAAGCCGGCTGTGTCGTTGTTCCTCCTCTCAATCGACTATACATCAATTGGAATAGTTGTCTTGTCTTTTACTTGTTTTGACGTATTTCTAATAGTCAAAATGATTATCTCAAAATATTCACTTATCCAGTAAGGAAATTGTTTTGTAAGCTCAAGCACAGCCACCCATCCAGTTTGAGTCGACTACTTCTTGTACATGTCATTCTTGCTAAGAGAGTACGAATTACGATTAACTGTATATAGTATCGGTTAAAAACTAGGCTCAAACCACTATTTAGTTTTGGTTCAAATCATTTAGACTACAGCACCCAAAGTCCAAAAAACCATGAATAGGGGGTCTCTTTCAAAGGAACTGTTTGTATGTACAATAGACCACATACTGGGCTTAATAAAGAGTGGTTAATTTATCTCTTGAGGCAAACCATCAGTGTGTCTTTATTAAACTCCTACATTGCAACTGGTGAACAAGACAAATGACTGCATCTTAGAGAGTGAGCTCCACTTGTCAGGGTGTTGTGGTGATTACTTCTATCAACAAACCACCTGTAACTCTATAAGTGAAATCGATCGGTATTGGCCACCTGCATACAATCACCATAGATCAAAACCTACAATTTACAATTTACAAGAAAAGACTAGGAAAGCTCGATATAGGCTCAAACATCTATTACTACCCTCATTCCTGCTATCCTCTACACAACAATCCTTCGTGTCTCCCCTTCTTTTATCCCCTCTGCCATTTACTTCATCTATGTGTAGTTCTCTTCAGTTTCTTCAGTGCGCGCACCAGCAAATTTTGCGAATTAACCAACCAGAAACTCTCCATTAAAAATCTACAACCATGTTAAGATTATCCGTCAAAAGAACCGTTGGTTCATCAGGATCCCTGGCCGTTACTCCCATCGTATCGTCCAGATCACTTTATACTCCGGTACTTGAACAAGATATCAATATCACAAGAACTGGTAAAGTAAACGTATCTGTTGGTCCTGGAGGTCGTTCTTCAAGAACTGGATATGTTGCAACTGTTTTCGGAGCCAGTGGGTTCTTGGGTCGCTACTTAACCAGCAAGTTGGCCCGTCATGGTACTACTGTTATGGTACCATTCCGTAATGAAATGAAAAAAAGATTCCTCAAAGTTACTGGAGACTTAGGTGTGGTTAATTTTGTAGAATGGGATCCAAGAAATATTCAATCCATCCAAGAATCTGTTGCTCATTCCGATATCGTCTTCAACTGTGTGGGTGCCGACTACAACACCAGAAATTTTTCCATGGCTGACGTTAACGTAGGGGTTACTCAAAGAATTGTTGATGCTGTTAAAGATGCCGGAAACCCTAGATTTGTTCATGTTTCCTCATATAATGCTAACCCAAATAGCAAATCGGTATTCTACGCCACTAAAGGTATTGGTGAACAGGTTGTTCGTGAAACTCTCCCAGATTCAACTATTGTAAGACCTTCTCCAATGTACGGAAGAGAAGATAATTTCTTAAACTACTTGGGCCCAAAATTGAAGATGTGGACGCCCAACAGAAACGCCAAGCAAGTCTGTCCGGTTCATGTACTTGATGTGGCTGCTGGTTTGGAAAAGATCGGTTACGACGACTCAACTGTCGGTAAAACTTTTGAATTAGCCGGTCCAGAACAATTAACATTCAGGGAAGTCAGAGAAATGATACACGGTATCACTCAAGATTTCTCTCAGGTGGGTCCATTTTCCTATAAATTTGCCGATTACCAAATCCCAATGCCCTTAGCTAAGCTTGCAGCTGATTTAAAGCAATTACCATACTGGAGATTAACCAATAGTGACCAAGTACAAAGACACGTCATCAACCAAGTCATCGACCAAAACGCTCTTACATTCAAGGACTTGGGTTTGGAAGATACCACTCGTTTGGCTGACGTCTTGTTCACTTATGTTAAGCACTGGAGACATCCATTGATTTCTCAAGAGGGTGCTGCAGCATCTCTGTCCAAGGAGTCCAAGAGATTACGTGAAATCCAACACTTTACTTAGCATGCATAGATGTAATAAAGACTACAATAAATAAAACACTATCTTACACTACACTGCCTAATTACTTCTACTCTTTCAACTCTTCTCTTGGTATTTACACACAGGCTTATCGTGGTTGCGGAATTTTCCGAGCTCTTATCTGAAAAAATTCAAATCAACTTGTAATTATTTCAAACTTACTTCATGTTTGTCCTTCCTGACATTAAGGATCTCCCTTCACTCCCCAAAGATCAACAAACCGAAGTGTTAAACAATCTTTTCGAGCCTTGTCCAACCCTCACAGAGCTAATTCAAACTACAGTACTAGCGTCTAATGAACAATTCAACTCATATAAAACCTTTATTGAATCTACCAGGACTCACCTATTAGCATATCTTCACAATGCAGAAATTGAATCGAACAAAACAAACCAAATTGCTCCGGAAATCGCAAAAATAATCCTGGCTCATCCCCGTTTGGGTGCTTCCAAAAAAGTAGTCCTCTCCGAGCACTCATCAAACGAACAGAAAAGTCTCCAAGGCTCAGAAGAAGAAACCAGGCAGTTGAAACTTTGGAATGAAAAGTATGAGTCAGCTTTCCCCGGATTGAGGTATGTGGTTTTCGTCAACGGGAGACTGAGACAAACCATCATGGAAAATATGAAAAGTAGGATTGAGAGAGCTGACATTAGTCAGGAAAGAATAGAAGCCTTCAACGCCATGTGTGACATAGCCCTAGATAGAGCTAGGAATTTGGGTGCAAAACTATGAATTTTAAATTATTTAATTTATATTTCTCGTATATTCATCTTATTCATCTTCTTTGATAGAAGTTCCCCTGATATGCTTTTCTCTTTCCAGTTCGAATGGAACCGAACCTTTCTTGCTGTGTTTTCTTCTGTTATCTTCCCTCTTTTTGAGAGAATCAATTTCAATCTTTTTGATCTCTTTAGCCTTCTTAACACCAATAGGTAAATGTCTGTGTCTGGCGATTCTCTTGATCTCCGGCATATTCTTGTATCTATCCTTAAGGGCAGCGTCGTATTCCATCTTGGATCTTTCTCTGGAGCTTTTAATCTTGGCTCTATCATTTGCCACGGTTCTCCACAATCTTACATTATAATCATCGCTTCCCGACAATATGTACCGAGAATCGGTGGTGAATTTAACTGCATGAACTCTTTGCATTCTCTTGGTATGATAAATGTCTCTGGAATGACCCAGACGAGTCTTGAATATACGGATGGTTTTATCGTAAGACCCAGTTACAAGTTCTTGACCGGTTGGCAGGAAATCTATGTCCATGACGGATGAAACGTGATCCTTATAGACATTCATGCTACGCTTTAATTTTCTCATGTCCCAGTAGTAAGCATTATGATCGTCACTGGCACTGGCAAAGTTGAAAGCTTCCATTGGATTCCAACTAATGGCATTTGTACGCATGCTTGTCACGACTTTTTGTACTGGGGTATTGGTACGAATATCATATAATACAATAGAATTATCACTACCGGCGGATGCTATAATATTGGTTTGAGTTTGATTGAATTTCACAGTATGAACATTGTCTGCCCCCCAGGAAAGATCCAGTATATAATTACTTCTGGAAGTATCCCAAAGCTGTATATTCAAACCCCCAGTAACAAACAAGCCATCATCCCTGTGATGGTCCAATCCTTTGAATGCGTGTTCTCCCAAGTACGTTTTTAAAAGACCGTTATCTTTTGTTTCATATAATTCGTCATCACGAATATTAGTGTTAAAATCATCAGAATTTACTGACCACAATTTAATGGTTTTATCATCTCCACAAGAAAGCATGTTATGGGTGTTTGGAGTCACCACAAGGCCACTTACCATTCCATAATGGGCTTTAAAACTGACTTTTTCTTCTCTTGCAACGAGATCCCAGTATTTAATAACTCCGTCACCCGATCCTGTAGCAATTTGGTTAACAGTAGAAAAATTTTTGGCAATGGTATAGATACCGTCACGGTGACCGTCACCGAGCTGTCCCACGAAAGGTTGGGAAAACATTCTTTCTAATTTAGTGGCATTTAAGGCTTTAGTATATTCTCTTGCTCTTTCGAACGGGTGTAAAGCAGGATCCAAATTTCTAGGAAGGGAACTCTCTTGGGTGTTCCTTACAGGTATGTAAGTGTCCGAAGACCTTTTGATAGTTTTGATCTTCATTGGTTAGGGTTTTAGTTCGAATTTTCCAAGCTTGAGATTCGATCTTTGTATTTAATTTAATTTTCAGTCTGCGATGAGATGAGAAGTACACCGAGAACCATACACTACACTACGCAACACAACAGACGCTGTACGCCACTTATCATCTTTACAGTGTATACATTCTACTTGTACTACGGGCAAATCCTGAGGACCACTTCTTTTTCTACTAAGGCCTTCTGTTTTCTTTATTCTACTCTATTTAAGTCCAGCTTAAACTCTATAACATCACATCAAGTACAAGGCTGACATCATCAACATTTTGTTCCAGTAAATCATGCAAGAATGGTAATAGATCCAAAAGTTCATTGTCATGCGTATCACTAAACCATGAACTAATCGGAACCGAATGCTGAGGATGGAATATGTAAGAAGCTGGTGAATTATCAATAATAATACTGTCACTTAATGGTCTTCCAATCTGTGAAAGATTCTTAATGAAATTCCCTTCGTAGTTAAAACAGGAATCTCTAAACAATCGATGATGAATGGCCTTGTTTATATCAAGCTTATCCAATAGTGGATTACCATATTTCAGTACTGATGCAGTGAATACCACCACTTCATACCATTGACCAACTTTCTTCAAAAATTCATCGACGCCTGGTCTTTTAATTACATACACATGATGTATTTGACCGTCGATTTCGACTGGGATAACAAAATCGGCAGTTCTTAAATATTTGAATGATGAATGTACAAGAGTTTCATCCAAGTCCAAAATCAAACATTTTTTATTGGCAAATTTGTCGCTCTTGTGGCCCAAAAGCCAGCCGGTTTCAGGGTTTCTGTACTGTCCTTCTTGAAATTTCGTGAGATCAAGCATACTTTCTTCGTCTAGATCTTGAAGGTCGAGATCTACTAGGTCTTCGGCACCAGCTTGGGCAATGATAACATCGGAAGAAGTACCATTAGCAGCGATACCACCATTGCTAGCGGTTGCATTCGTGTTGCTGCTACTGGTATTGCTTGCATTGGTGTTGCCGGTGGTTTGATGGCCGGCACCATCAGGCGTGCCATGTGACTCTTCATTATCATTTGTATCGGCAATAGTCTCCGTTTCGTTGACGGAACTATCATCATTATCTAATTTATCCCGCTTGCTTTTACCTCCTGCAGTCGTATTGGGCGTGGTAGCAGTTCCCCCACGGCTTCTATTGTTATTAGCATTAGAAGAGTGAGATTGGGTTGCCTTTTGAGCGCCAATTTCCAGTTGGCGGTAGCCCGTCTGGCGGTGGCTCGTAGTTGACACGTCCTTGGAGTTGTAGTTCTCGTCGGTGTCGTCTTTAGTGTCGACAGAGCAACAGAGAAGCGATGATAACATGGGTTTTGCGTTGCTAAGAACCAAAGAAATTGAATTGGAACTGGGACTGAACTGGGGCACTAAAGCTAGTCGAAATAGGCGGAGCACGGGAAACTGAAAAACGAAATGGGTCTTAGACGGATAATATACACTCAAGCTGTGTTAGGCAGATTAATGGTATCGTTTAACCAGTAATTTGTATATGGCTAATTTTCAAGTTTTTCATTTGTGCGACAACCCGACACGACCCAGTTAGTGAAGTCATTAGTGCGCACACGACCAAAGACTAAAATTTAAGAAAAGATTAGTAAGAGAAACTACAAGACAAAGTCATACAAGCGTGGAATCTACTGTTTGTGTCTGTTATGTATTAAATTGAGTTTAATTAAAGTCTATTACATTTCTTTGTATTATATTGGTTTGGTTTGGTTTTCTTTTCTTGTCTTTTCTTGTGGTGTAACTCAATTTCCTTCTCACTATGAATAACCTGGATGTTGCTAATTCATTATCCCAATTTGCACAACTCCCAGATGATTTGATCCTCAAAGTGTTTGGTCTCTTGGATGATACCGAGTATATCAAAGAATTTTTTTTGTACTGGAAACTGACTCGACAATTGGTTATAGAGCATTACTATTCTCATGAACTCCACTGTATTGTAACGCCCCCCTACAGACAGAATCACGTTTGTATTGACGGGCTGGGTGGGAGTGAAATATATGACTTGAGGTATTCGGGAGAGATCGACGAGTTTCTACTGGCAAATTCTGACGTGTTCCCTGAGAAATTAGTGATGGTAACCGGGCCTGATTTTTACTCTTTATATGACCTTTTTGCCAAATTTAAATTGCAAATTTTACAGTCGTCCAACTTGGAACTTTTATTAGACGGAGGTGGCAGATACGAATTGAAAGATTTGAAGTTCGTGCTTGGGTTTGCCAACTTAAGTCGCTTACAATTAACCAGATTTGATTTCAACGTTATAAACTCAGTGCTTGTAGACATCCTTCCGACACTTCAAAACCTCAAAACCATTCAGTTTCTTGGCCACAATGTCACAGACTGGTCTCAATACCAGTGGCCAGTGAACCTTGAAAGTTTAGACTGTTCTTGGAACCAGGCTTCAGATTTAAGTACAATATCTTTCAATTCAAACTTGAAAGAGTTATACTTAAATATGCTGGGGGCTGACTCTTCAAACTTGGAGGCGTTGTTCTCGAAATTACCTCCGAACTTACAAGTGTTGATGCTCTCTTATAACGGTATAGAAGTGTTGTATGAAAACATGCTTCAAGATTCTATTGAAAAACTCGATCTTTCATTCAACAGGATTCGACTGCTCATAGACCCAAACGGTAATAGAGCTCGCATTTTCCCCGAAAACCTTGTGGGACTTAACTTGAGTAGTAACTTCTTGAGCAACAATTCGCTCTTGGAAATCAAAGATAAATCATGGCCAGTCAACCTTAAAACGGTAAACCTTAGTGGGAATTTATTTACGGACATTTATTTATTGGAACTTCCTGATTCGGTAGAGGTACTCCAGCTCGATGGGAACGACTTAGAATTCCATGTGGACCGAGACTTTATTGAGCCCTTCAGGTTCCCTCGTAATTTAAAATCTCTCCTGTTTTTCAACAGCAGAAAGTTGATGAGTCAAATCAATAATCAAAACCCCCAACTCCCCATACAAAACTTTATCAAGTTCCCTGATCGGTTAAGAGACCTCAGTATAATTGGTTGTGGTATAAAAAGTCTTGCACACTTCCATTTCCCCTATAGTTTGACAATGTTGGAATTGAACAATAATGAGATCGACTCGGTCCACAGTTACAAGTTCGATTGGAGTGACTTGATAAACCTTGGAAGATTGCAGATCGATGACAGCGTCAACACGGCCAATTGGACCAGCAGGCCACCATACTTATAATTCCGTAATCATGTTTTGCAGCCAAATTACATGACACCTAAAGTAGCGGTGTGGGGCTTAGCGTCGTACTTTTCCTTTTGAGCTTATACAGTGCGGGGGCTCATAATAGAAATGAGTTTTTTGTGCAGGGTGAGACGCTCTTATACAGGGCGAGAGTTCCGTCATACAGTATATACATATTAGGTGACGAACGGTTTTGTTTCGGTAAAGTGGCTCACGCAAAAACAAAATCGATCCATGCATTAACAGCTATCTAAATGACCGCAGTAAATAGAAGTATATATACTAGATGGTGATCTCGTAAACCTGCAACCGTGAACCAATGTCGTATCCTGAACATTCTACTCAATTCACGAAACTACTTCGATCATCGTTAGGCGGATTAGATCCTCCGATTTCTTCAATTGTTCAACATCTCAAACTCCTCCACTGTTTCCACACGCTCAAGCAAGGTATAGTATCTGGGATCGGAGACCCCAACACCCAGAAACAAGTGTGGGAATGCTACGTTACTTGGGGTGTTAGGAGATTTAGTATTTGGCTTACTGCTATTCAAACCCTGGAGTTTTCAGCTGATGAACTTTCCTTTTATATCAACGAAAATCTTCCACCATTGGATATCTTATTGGTATGGCATTCATTTATGCTAAACCCCAAGCTGTACTACGATAATATTACTTGTATTGGATTTGAGGAATTTTTGAAAGTCCCCTTCCCGTTAGCGTCAATTGATTCTACAATATCAAACAATACGTTTATTTACTCACCTTCTAAGGAAATGGTGAATCACATTGAAGACTACTTGGACGGGTTTTTGAATGTTTATAATATACCAGAGACATTTTCTTACGATTCATATGCTCCCTTTGACCCACATAATATCATGGTTTCCCTTATGTGTCCTATTTGTTATAAGAATTTAGGTCAGCACCCATTAATGAATGAAATGTCAACTGGATTTGGCAGCACAGATTTTAAATTTGTGTCTCGTGATAATTGTCACTGTGGGTTTGGTGAGTTGATAACCAAACAAGAACTAGCGTCAAGAAAGCTTCTTGCTGATTGTCTTAAGTTCCAAACTCTTCCTTCGGTTACCAAATACTATGGCAGAGAATTGAATAAATTTCAGCCTGGTCGGGGAATTGATGTTTCCAAAATAGATTTGGACACAAAGTTGTTGGTTCTGATAAACAAGGAGAAACTCCAAGGTATGTACTTGACTACATTTATTGATTCATACAAGAAGGATTTTTGTTCGTTCAGTCGACTCGTATTGAGAGACTATGTGGAACTTAACCCAGTATATCTTACCATACCATCGCCAGACATCCTTCCTATTCAAGAGGATTTGGTGCAAGCAGTTTTGAGACAGGGAAAATTCGTAGATAAGATGGTTGAATTGGACTGGCTTCACTCGCCCCTAATAGAGATGACCATGCTTGAATCCAAAGAACGGTATTTAAGGTTTATACAGATGATTAAAGTTGCTGATTTCCCTGTAATTCCTACCCTCGATATTGATCTTGTTTGGCATACCCACCAACTAAACCAAGCTCTGTATTTCAGATATTGTCAAGAAGTGGCAGGACAAATAATCAATCACAATGACAAAATTGAACTGAACAGACTAACCTTTCTGTTCGAAAAAACCTGTAATCTTTATAAGAAAAAGTTCAATGAGGACTATCTGATTTGTCTTTGTTGGTATTGTTGTTTGAAGAAGAATCAGAATACTCGATTTTGGCTGAAACTGAGTGATAAAAAACCATTCATCTCGACTGAGGGATATTCTTACAACCATATAAGCACATATAGAGCTCTTGATGTGAAAACATCAAGACGTCAATTCTTTGACAATGCCTTCCTTAGCCAGAACAAAAAAACCAAGAATGAGATACCAGGATGGGATGCTGAGGTCTTGAACTTTATCAATAGTGACCATCTTAAGTTGTATGAGAATGGATTATGTACCACTCATATTGATGCTGCAAGCGCATGTGCTGGTAAAAGAGGTGATTGTGGAACTTTCAAAAGTTGGAATGGAAGTTGTGTCGGGTCTGGTATTTGGATTGGTTCTTCTTGCGGAGCTGGTCCCAAGGACAATCCAGAACATTATAACTAGTCCTATATATACACGAGAGCCTTTCCATGGTGAGATCACACCACTAGTAACCAGATATACATAGACTAGCGCAAGCTACTATAGATTTATATAAATGATTGTTATATCTGTATTATTTCTCGCCCGCTAAGCGAAGAGAAAATAAGAAAATTCAAACCAGATTGAATAGAAGGTTTCTGAGACAGTGTATCTGTAGACTTTGTCTCTCTAGTCCGTTTATACTAGTCCAGACTAGTCCGTACTACGGTCATAAAACGCAGTCAACCCAACCAGTTTCGCATATTTTTTTGCAATCGACGTGCCCTTACCAACCAAAAATCAAAACAAAGATTACACGATCGCGAAAAAAAACAAAATTAATACATAATCATGAGAGAAATCGTATGTATAATCCATCATTGTAGAGTGATTCGACGTGTGACGCGTGGATAAAGTATTATTCAGGTAATCACCAGCATTTTTGCCACGTTGTTGTCCTTTTTTTTCCAATCTCAAACATTTTTACTAACCTTTTAGATCCATTTATCTACCGGTCAATGTGGTAATCAAATCGGTGCTGCCTTTTGGGAAACTATCTGTGCTGAACATAGTTTGGACAACAGTGGAAACCTCGAAAATCCAGAGGAATTACACCGTTCCAAATTGGATGTTTACTTCAGTGAAGCTGCTGGAGGAAAGTACGTTCCAAGAGCCGTTTTGGTTGATTTAGAACCAGGTACCATTGACAATGTCAAGACATCAAAAATCGGTAATTTATTTAGACCAGATAACTACATTTTTGGCCAAAGTTCTGCCGGAAACGTTTGGGCTAAGGGTCATTACACTGAAGGTGCTGAATTAGTTGATTCAGTTTTAGACGTAGTTAGAAGAGAAGCTGAAGGATGTGATTCTTTACAAGGTTTCCAAATCACTCACTCTTTAGGTGGAGGTACTGGATCAGGTATGGGTACCTTATTGATCAGTAAAATCAGAGAAGAATTTCCGGATAGAATGATGGCCACCTTCTCAGTTGTTCCATCACCAAAAACTAGTGATACCGTTATTGAACCTTATAATGCCACTTTATCCGTCCATCAATTGGTCGAGAACAGTGATGAAACTTTCTGTATCGACAATGAAGCTTTATATGATATTTGTCAAAACACTTTAAAATTAAGCCAACCAAATTATTCTGAGTTAAACAATTTAGTTTCTTCCGTTATGTCTGGAGTCACCACTTCATTACGTTATCCTGGACAGTTAAATAGTGATTTAAGAAAGTTGGCAGTCAATTTAGTTCCATTCCCAAGATTGCATTTCTTCATGGTTGGTTATGCACCATTGACTTCAATTGGTTCAAAATCTTTTAGATCGTTGAGTGTACCAGAATTAACCCTGCAAATGTTTGATGCCAGAAACATGATGGCCGCTTCTGATCCAAGAAATGGTAGATACTTAACAGTAGCTGCTTTCTTCAGAGGTAAAGTTTCCGTCAAGGAAGTTGACGATGAAATGTACAAGATTCAACAAAAGAATAGTAATCACTTTGTTGAATGGATTCCAAATAATGTGCAAACTGCCATTTGTTCTGTTCCTCCAAGGGATTTGGATATGTCTGCCACTTTTATCGGTAACTCTACATCTATTCAAGAATTGTTTAAGAGAATTGGAACTCAGTTTAGTGCAATGTTTAGAAGAAAGGCTTTCTTACATTGGTATACTAGTGAAGGTATGGATGAATTAGAATTTACTGAAGCTGAAGCTAACATGAATGATTTGGTTAGTGAATATCAGCAATATCAAGATGCTGTTGTCGAAGAGGATTTAGAATATGCTGACGAAGCTCCTTTAGAAGATGATATGGAGCAAATTTAGGTAGTTAATTAAGTGTTATCAATTTGAAAAGACTAAAAATGATCTCTAATACTAATCAAGAAGTATTCTGTTTTCCTTTTGTTGTTTTATTTAACCTCTGTTATTCTGCTATTCTTAAGTTTGTTCTACTACTATTGTTGTCCAACTCTTTTGACGTTCTCCGTCTTCTCTGTTGTTTTTCCAGTCTTGTGTTTTTCTTCGATTTTTCTTCAATTTTAGCAACATCTACAATTATTATTCTATTCTTTTATTATTTACTTACTCCTATAGTTTCCAGATTCTCCTTGATTCTCTCTTTTCTACTGGTTTTTATGCACTTTCCTCTCTCCTAATTTCCTCTTAAAAAGTTTTGAACAAAGTCGTTCTTGTCAACTTTACCGTAACTGTTTTGATCATCGAAATATCTCATCACATGACATTGTTGCTTCCAGAAATTAATCAACTCCTGAAACTCCATTTGTCCCTTCATATACAAAACATTACTGACTCCTAAATCATTAACGTATCTTTGTCTTTCAAATTCTTGTCTAATCTTGGTTTTAACATTGGAAACTGGCATATCTAATTCATAAATATTACTCATTTCTTTGGAGTATCTCATGTACTTTCTGTACAAATGAATGACCCTCTTTCTCATCTCTGCATTAGTAGCAGCACGTCTAGTGGTTTCTGCAAATTCGGTAGCTAATGTCATAATAGTTTTTTACTCAATTGTGGTTGGCCAGTGCGAAATAATAGGCTGCGAAAGAGATGAAGGTAACGAGGAAAAGAAGAGATAATTAAAGGAGACGGTCTGGGTGGTAAATTAGAGGAGAATAGTATATAGTCCTTAAAGTACTTGAAATTGTGTAGTGTTGGGTTCATTCTGTGTTTGAAGTTTCAATTTATTTTGTGATTTTAACAATTTTAGCCAAAAAAAAAGAGGTGAGAAGTGAAAAATGGTATTGAGAACAAGAATACATTTGAAATATTACCAATGTCACTTACATCACTACAAAATTTTCCAAGCTTCAGTTAGTGGAGGCATCGTTAATTCTTAAATCCCGGTTTAAATAGTATTTCAGGCTTTGAATAGCAGTACTTCTCATTTATATTACTACTTATATAATGTTAGATAATGTCACCGTTATCAACTTTCGTCTGCCCTTATTTGATCCCTGATTCTAATCAATAACTTGCTGCTGGGTTCCAATAACTTTATGAATCGACACAACTCAAAGCACCAATCCCACTTTGAGCCTTTTACCAACTTTTCAATCAAGTTTAGTATAATCTTTTCATCCCCTGAATCTAAATACCCCACTGTTTCATCTTCTTCTCGTTTAAGATTCAAATAGATGATCAAAAAATGATACGCCAATTCAACCTTATCCGTTTCCATAAGCTTATTCATTAAACTTATTGGATCAGTTCCAAGAATATCAAAGAAATTCGACCAATATTCGAACTCGATTTTTCGAAGACAATTTATGAAAATCAGTTCGTAATCCTCAACTAGCTTAATCAAATCTATAAGTCTATGGATCAACTTATTATCATGCGAAAGATAATCAAACAATAAAAGTTCGAGACAATAATTGTATTGATTGAATTCATTAAATTTAGTATGAATTATATCCGAATCAATCTCATTAACAAGATCAAACTCAATCAAATTATTTAGAATTAATTTACCGTTAAGTTTAACTTTAATGAAATCTCTTGATAATATCATATCTTGGAGTCCAACTAAATTAATTGATTCTTGAGTCTTTTGAATCTTTAATGGTTGGAAATTCTCCAAGTCAATGGTTATAGGCTTGGTGAATTTCATTTGATTACCTGTTTCATCATCATCTAATCCATCTTGAGGATTCAAATCACCAGGATCGAATAGTAGCTCGATTAAATGAGTCAAGTTATAAATTAGAAGTTGATTACCTCTAAAAAGGTAGATATACTTGATAATTTCATCATTGATATTAATATCATTAATCCGAAAATTTTCAATACATGTTTGCACTTGTATTAATTGATAGTAAGTTGTCAACAAGATCTTGCTGGCCAGATTTTTGAGTATGAAAAAATCACCATTATTAAGAAGTATCAAGAAATTCAATTTATCGATCATACGAATTTTGGTGATTTTATTCAATTCCAATCTATCCTTCATGGTGGTAAAATCAATGGTCTTAGCAAGTCTCATAAAAAATCGATAATGAACACCTTCTTTATTGGTGTATCCATCATGGAGCTCAAAGATTAATAGCTTGTAGTTGCCATCAAGAACAATCAACTTGTTATTGGTGAGTTCGAACGTCAAGATTGTATCAAGTTTATGTCTCCATATAAAAAGATCTGAATCAAAACTAAATTGTTGACCTCCTTGAGCAAAATTAGAACTTTCCATGTTTAGAATAATCAATTCGTCCACTACGATTCCTGTATCAGAAGCAGTTCTGTTTATCAATATGAGAAACGTTTTAAAACTAATATGGTCTATGATATTAAGGGTCTCAATGAAATAATTTTTGAAATTGTACCATACCAAGTGATTATAGTCGCCTTCGGTATTTTTGTAAGAATTTGAAACGGACATTTTATCTCCAAAAGTTATAATAATCTGGTCTCTCTCATTCTTGGAGATTCTGAATTGAAGTTTGGCAGGATTCAAATAGCTTATCTCTTTGAAATGAGGGAGAATTGGATACTTGATGAGCTTCGTGCTCCCATTGGATTCTACAAGGGAGAAATAGTTGGGACTCGTGATTATCAAGTCTTGTTGGCTGGCTAGTTTGATGAGATTTACCTTGTATATGTGATTTTTTTCAACAAGTAGGACAGAATTGTCATTCGAAGAAATCAAGAGCTTGTCTGCTTTTAAATAATCCAGATTAATTTCACTGGCCAAGAGTTTTGTATTGGTGGTGATGTTTCCGAACCTGGAAGAAATGGTCCAGTGCCCTTTCGTTGACAAGATTATGAAAAATTCACCATTTTCCGACCATTGAACGGTATAATCTTCATAATCCACCGTAATATTAGTACAACTTTTCAAAGACTCTCCAAGTTTAAAGAGTCCTAACTGGACATCTTTGCCATCCATATACTTAATAAGAAGCACTTCGTAAACAGGGTTGAATTTCAAATCTAAAACTTGTAGCTTTACGCCCAATTTATGTCCTGTAGGGTTAATTTCATTATCGCCAATTTTGACGTACCATAAATCGTCCAGTATGTCCAGCATAAGGAAATAATTCCATTTGTAGTTGTACCACAAACACTTGGACTTTGAATCAAACCAATCAAATTCAATGAAGTTAAAAATTTCATTATTCAATGATTTGACGTTGATCACTTGGATTAAGTTTTCGTTATAAACAAAAAGGTTGTGGCTATTCGATTTCAACCAGAACTTGTCTATGCCTATACCGATTTTAATGATTTTGAATACGGAGACTTTGACAAATTCAATACTGAAGTTTAAGGAATTGTCCGGGTTGTTAAAGTTTTCGATATTTTCTAGATTTAAATGATCAGATTTGGTGATTTGATTCAAAATCTTGAGGAAACTGAATTGACTAGCTGTGTTCGTGATCGGGAGTAATTTTTGTAAAACCGTATGATTCTCGTCCGTTAATTCATAAATTGATTTTGTGGGGTCAATATGGACTTGGTAAATGAAAAGGTAATTATTTTCCGTAATTAAAAAAAGATTGACTATATTGAGTTTAGAAATTCGAACCCCTAGTGATAAATCTTTGGTTTTGATCCGTTTATTGGATCCATGTTGAGTTATTGATTCGTTATTTCTTGTGTGGATTGAGACGGGTAAAAGCGTTGATTCGTGGAGGATTAGAACCGAGGTTTTCGTAAGTACACATATTAAGGACGTATTCTTCATGTTGATGATTTCTAATACCGACTC
Source organism: Yamadazyma akitaensis (assembly GCA_030581475.1). Classification (NCBI taxonomy): domain Eukaryota; kingdom Fungi; phylum Ascomycota; class Pichiomycetes; order Serinales; family Debaryomycetaceae; genus Yamadazyma; species Yamadazyma akitaensis. The sequence goes on from JAKTTN010000010.1 coordinate 399,617, forward strand.
ATCGGTCGGCACTGGAGCCAGAGATTCTGGTGAGTCGACCCAAACCATTGAAGAATAACAATCGCGATCGCGGTTGCAAAAGAACCGGACCGAGATGTAAGTGAGAACGAAAGGGGTAGCTGTTGTGTTCACTGCTCTAACGTGTCTCAAGTTATACGACCTCAATTCATAAATTGTAAGCTATCGCATGAGCTATACAATTGGTCAGTTTGTTATTAGCACTAGCTGTTCCATTAAATCTTACACTCTGGATCCATACCACCAGATTGATATACGGTGTGTGCATTAGTCGGTGCCACAAATTGGATGATTAATAGAAACAAAAGAAGCAAGGAACAAAAATATACTATCACGAAATGTTGTGCTTTGAATATTACGTATTTTAGTAGTTTTTCTCCTGTGCCCATATGCCTTCAGTTTCTCCCTCCTCGAAAATTTCACGATAGGGCGTGTGGTCTAGTGGTATGATTCTCGCTTTGGGCGACGGTTCAGTTAACTGAACTGACATACAAGCATGCGAGAGGCCCTGGGTTCAATTCCCAGCTCGCCCCTTCTTTTTTGCCCACGGTATAACTGGAACGAGAATGAAAAGCCACCGCGAGAGAAGTCAGACTGCCTCGAGAAGCTGATCCCGGAGGCTACTGTAGTAATATTGCGCTGGTAAAAGAAATCGAAATAAACAATCAGACCAAAACGGGGGGTTTTTTTTAGCTAATAACTTTGCTTTTGCAGTCCCCAATCTGCCATATCCAATTCACAGCCTTTAACTTCAAAACACAGAGATCTACAGTCTTTTACTCGATTATTTATACATGGACTAAAGAACCTACTCTATCCAAAAGATGCGTAAAAACTTTCTGCAAAATATATAACATTTCTTAACGGTAAGATTTTTGGAATCTAGCTCTGGCACCACGACCACCGAATTTCTTTGGTTCCATTCTTCTGGAGTCAGCAACCAACAAGGTCTTGTCGTAAGCAGTGAAGACTTTCTTCAATTCATTCTTAGAAGCTTCATCAACGTATTTTTGGTGGTAAGCGATCAAACCCTTGGCAATAGCTTGTCTGATGGCGTAAACTTGAGAAACGTGACCACCACCAGAGACCTTGACTCTGATGTCCAAGTTTTGGTACTTGTCTAAACCAACTAAGGTCAATGGTTCGTAGACCTTGAATCTCAAGATTTCTGGTTCAACTAAAGTGATTGGAGAACCGTTGACCTTGATTAAACCCTTACCAGCTTTGACGTGGGCAACAGCAGTGGCAGTTTTCTTCTTACCAAAAGTTTGTACTGATGGAGTTGACATATTCAATGGGATGGAAAAAATTGAAATGAAAAATTATCGTGAAAAATTTGAGAAAACTAAAGTGAGGGTTGGTCGTGTAGGTCGTGCGCGGATGGGTGCAAAAGAGGCATAGAGAGTGGTAATCAACAGACAGCTGAATAAATAAATTAATATAGAAATATTAGCTGCTTATACAACAAATAGATGGAACGAGAGGTGCATATTACCGTGATTTGTTCTTTATGCTTATTTTCTTACATATTCATTATGTATAACCTGAAGTAAATTCATACGATTATGGGGTTAGAAACTTGATCTCAGTATTGATATTTGGCAGCCCGCGCGCAGGTCACCTGATGTGTGACTGCTTTTCCAATTTGACAAATTAGTAGCGCAAAATCTAGTAAATTAATCCAGAAAAAAACGTCCGTATACTAACTTGAGTATATACAAACACACCAGTCTATTTGTGTATTTGCAAACCTTAAATTCATGCCTTGAAAACTCCCCCATTTTATTACCTACCCTTTATCAAATCATTGTCTCGCACCCACACGAGTTTTTGTATTAGTTAATCACAAAAAATGGTTTGACACGACTGTTTCTCACCTTGCAAATTAAAAAATTCAATTGAAAATTTTTTTCACCTCAAACCATGGCTATCAGTAAGAACTTACCTATCTTAAAGAACCACTTCAGAAAACACTGGCAAGAAAGAGTCAAAGTCCACTTTGACCAAGCCGGTAAGAAGGCCAGTAGAAGAACTTCCAGATTACAAAAAATCGCTAAGGAATCTCCAAAGCCAATTGATTCTTTAAAACCAATCGTTAGAGCTCCAACTATTAAATATAACAGAAAATTGAGAGCTGGTAGAGGTTTCACCTTAGCTGAAATCAAAGCTGTTGGTTTGACTGCCAAGTACGCCAGAACTATTGGTATCTCTGTTGACCACAGAAGAGTTAACAGAAGTGAAGAAACTTTTAAATTAAACGTTGAAAGATTACAAGAATACAAGAGTAAATTAGTTGTATTTGACAAGAAGACCACCAAGGACGAAATTGCCAAATTCGCTAACGTCTCTGTTAAGTCTACTTTCCCAGTTGTCCAACCTGTTGTTGAATCTACTCCAAGAGCCGTTGAAGTCCCAGAACAAACTGCTTACAGAACCTTAAGATTAGCTAGATCTGACAAGAAGTACAAGGGTATCAGAGAAAAGAGAGCTAAGGCCAAGGCTGAAGCTGAAGCTGACAAGAAGAAGAAGTAAGGGTTGTTATATAAAGATCTGCACCAAGTATTGTAGTTAATATACTACTGTAATTGTAATCTGAAAAAATAGAGTAGTAAGACAAGACTCTAAGCACTTTTGCACGTTTCTCTAACCAGTTGTATCCGTAGGTGCTTAGTGCTGTGGACACTCGTTTCTGTCATGTACATTTTTGTAAACACTTTTCTCATCTCATCTTTGATTTACGCCGTCTGTCATCGACTTGTACTAGAATTTGGTATCTTCTCCTTTCTTCTTATCTACTTTGCTACTCTACATTCATTAATTATACGCACATGCATTAATCTATCTAATCAAATAAACCAAAACCCATGTCATCGTCAGATTCTTCCTTTTCTTCTTCTTCCTTTTCTTCAGCAGCTTCTTCAGCAGCGGCACCACCGGCAGCGGCACCACCAGCTGGAGCAGCAGCGGCTGGAGCAGAGGAAATGTTGAAGAACAAGTCCTTCAAATCTTGACCGGATAAAGCCTTAGCATAAATATCAGCCCAGATTCCTTCAATTTCAACATTAGCCTTGGTGGTTAAAGTCAACAAGTTTTCAGCGGAAATTTCGATTTCGGAATCAGCCAAGATTAAGGCAGCGTAAGATAAACTGGTTTCAACAGACATTTTTTAAGAAAACTAGAACTTAATCGATTTAAGCAATTTGCAGACTAATTCTTAGTTAGTTGATAAAGAGAAAAAATTTTCAGTATTCGCATTAGTTTGGTTAATGCGAGTGTGTCACGTGAGTGGCCTAGAGAGCGCGAGAGCAAGACGGATGTCACGTGAGTTTAGGGTTAGGGCTAGATGCTGCGAATTGTACGGAGGGCAAAGCACAGGATCCAAGACAGACAGACACCACAACGTCCGAGAAGTGGAAGGATAAGATGTGGATGAAACTGGAGCACCATACTTCGCATAAATAAAACATCACAGGGTAGACTACGGATAACTGTGGTTTTAAATGGATCTAACCTGATCACAGTCTTTGAAGACTAGATTCACATGATGTTCAGACTGGGTGAAGCATAGTTTATTCCTCTGGAATATTTCAAGTGCGTTCGCTCTGACTCTGGAACCTGAGTGAAGGCTGCTGCCAGGTGCTTGTAACACTGTGACGTAGTTCCAAGCTGAAGGAACCCGCTCATAGAAACGTCGGGTGTTTTGAGCACACTGCACTAAAATAGAATTCAAGCCCAGGTTATCGAGTTTTCAACGAAATGCCAGACGATGCTATTTTTCTAAATTGTGGAATATTGTTAGGCGACAAGGGTGCCGAGTTCAAATAGAGGCATTTTTAGAATTCTTGGTAACGAACCTGAGCAATTTGTTACTTTTAGTTTTCAAGCTCAAATGAGCTCTTGGATTGAGGACGGCAAACTCAATAATGGGTCATTGCCATGTAGAGTAAAATTGTATGGTTGTGTTCGTTTCTTTATCAGCATCAGCTTCTTCGTTGAAGTAACGATCCCTCTGGGTGCTGTGGTCAATGGCGAGCACAGATGCTATTTAACTGCGAGTCAACAGCAGGAGCTAATAAACTTTCAATGGTTTTGGTTGGGCTTATACCATTTCTAACACCTAATACTTGCTCGAATGGTGCTATCATTTTCAAGGAATATATTTTAGGCTCAAATGAAGAGTCAAAATTGTAAAAATTTTTGTATATAAAATCTTGAAATAGAACTTTAAAGTATTCTTTGTTTTATTTTTGATAATTTGCATTCCAGCTTTACAAGCTGCCATTTTATATTAAGTATGGATTTGAGTCCTGAAGTATTCATAATATATTACAAAGAAAGGCGTACACTAGTATATTCTTTAATCTTCTTTGTTGCATATTTGCATAGCTAAGTACTTCGTGTTACCACTTTCTACAGATCTGAGGCAGTTAAGCAAGCTGATGTATTTCAAGGAATGTTGAACCAAGATTACAATTATGGATTATTTTATTAACTACACCATGTATTACAAACTGTATCAACTCATACTTTGCACGAGCAAGTACTATTTGCCTGACGGGAGTTTCTCTCCGTGGCCCAAGCTTATTCTACCATAGAAGCAAAACCAGTCTCAGTCTTCTTGAAGCTCTCGACTAAAACCAGTATGGATAATACCAATACTAGCATAGCTAATTTTTCAGTATACTGAAATCGTGTATTACCAATTATAATTTTCTCTGCTGCTGGACTAAGACACCTGTGCATAATAAGTACAGACTAACTAGCAAGCTGTGGAAGAAAACAATAATAAGAGTAACTCGTCGAAAATTTACACCAGCACCAGCACTGCTTCTATTTTTTTTGCATTAACTTAATTTTACGAGCAGTAGATCTTCTGTTTGGCTGCAAATTCGCACAAATAGAGTTTAATTCCGAAGCAAAAAACAAGAATTAAACAAGAAAAAATAAAACGCAAGAACAGGAAAGCCGTAACAATAAGTAGGATGTCACACAGCTGGAACAAGAAAGAAGGTGAGGACCGAGTTAAAACTAGCGATCAAAAAAAGGCTGTTGTGTAAATTAAATTAGTAGAACAAATCCAACAATAATGGATGTCTTTGATCACTTGAGCAGTTACTCGATTTGCATTTCTTGGTTACATAAGCGGTGGAAAACTGCCGCGTAAACTTGTGCCACTCGTTTTAGAACATTTTGCTAAAATTACTTTACAACGGGATGACTTCCTAATTAGGCAATTTTGTTTTTGGGAGAGAATAATTCAATGCAAATTACACAGAGACTCAGAGTGCGTGATGAAATTTGAAGCCTGGGGTAATTGTAGTAGCATATGGTTACATAGAGGGGAATGTCAAGAGTACAGAGTGATCACTAAAGTCAGCTTAAGAGAGGTATAGGTGTATTGAGGGGGAAGTTTACGGGGAAACGATAGGTCATTTGGGAGAAGAGAGTGATGAAATATTTTCTTGAGGATCAATAGTTTATCCGAATATTTTTAGAATCTCAGATAAGGAAATTGCATTGCCGTCTGAAATTTACAACACGCTATTCGGTCAAAAAGAATTCAATTGGTGGGAGAATTAGGGGCGCCAACGGCACTGGTATTGGCATTTGCACTGGAATTCTTATTGGTGCCAATGCGGGCACATTTCCAGGGAAATTCTTGTCAATAAAGTGGGTGAATAGTACGAAATCCCACGCTCATATCGCGCTCAATTGGGAAATGACAACTCCTGCAACAGTAACCCCTGTTTCTTTACATGCACTCCTGCATTCGGCAGGGTGTTTCGCACCCCGCGCACCCATCCTTGCAAACAGTGCCCGTTTGCAGTACACAGATATAAAATCCCACACCTCCCTGCCGAAAAAATTTACTAAACTCGAGAATTGTATACATGCGGTTTTCTTTAATCACATTAGTTTCATGCGTTACTGCGTTAACGATTCCCACTAAACGAGGGGGGCTCGCCTTTGATTACCAAAATGATCAAATTAAAGGTGTTAACCTTGGTGGCTGGTTCGTATTAGAACCATACATTACACCAAGTTTATTTACCGACGACTTTGGTGATGACGCAAACACTCCTGTGGATGAATTCCACTTATGCGCCGCCTGGGGTAAGGACAAGTGTCAAGATAAATTAAACGATCACTGGTCCAGTTGGTATACCAAGGATGATTTCAAGGAAATTAAGGACGCCGGATTAAATGCCGTAAGAATCCCTATTGGGTACTGGGCATTTAAGCCCTACGATTATGACCCTTACGTCAAGGGTCAACAAAAATACCTTGATCAAGCGCTTGAATGGGCCAGAGACTTGGGACTTTATGTATGGATCGATTTGCATGGAGCTCCTGGAAGTCAAAACGGATTTGATAACTCGGGACTCCGCGACCAAATTGAGTGGCAGAGTAACCAATACAATGTGGCATTAACCAATGACGTATTAGATATCATTGTGAAGAAGTATGGAGGAGACGATTACCTGGACGTAATTGTGGGGATCGAACTTTTAAATGAGCCATTAGGCCCTGCATTAGATATGAACAAGGTCAAAGACTACTACACCGGTGGCTACAAAAAAGTGAGAGGTGCCGGAAGTCAAGCGGTAATTATTCACGATGCATTCCAAACCAGTAATTATTTCGACAATTTCTTGACAGTTGACAACGGCGACTACTATGACGTAGTGGTTGATCACCATCACTATCAAGTATTCAGTCACGGAGAATTAGCCCGTGACATCAAAGATCACATTTCCACCGCTTGTTCCTACGGAAGTCAGCATTTAAGCGAAAGCCACTGGAACGTGGTTGGAGAATGGTCGGCCGCATTAACTGATTGTGCTAGATGGTTAAATGGTGTGGGAAGAGGTGCTAGATGGTCCGGAGATTTCGACGGATCTTCGTACATTGACAGTTGTGATGCATATACAGAAGTGGGCAATTGGTCCGATGATCAAAAGAAAAACACTAGAAAATATATCGAAGCGCAATTAGACGCTTATCAAACCAGAAGTGGTTGGTTTTTCTGGAATTGGAAATGTGAAGATGCCATTGAATGGGATATGAAACAATTGATCAAACACGACTTGTTCCCACAACCTTTAAACGATAGAAAGTATCCAAATCAATGTGATTATTAGAACAAGCAACAAAAATTGTAATATAGAATAACGCGTAATTTCAATAAACTTCGAATAAATTGAATATATTTTTTTTTAAACAATTCTCTTGGTTCTATGTGCATCGGTATAGCTAATCGCGTTTCGCTGTGCGTTTCGCCTACGTCCCAAAGTTCTGGATTCGCGTTTGAAACGCGTTTCAAGTGGGGCTCGTGGGGGTTAATCAATTTGATATTTTTAACTAAACTTTTTAGTTTGTATCACGTATCTCCGCCTCGCATTCCAAAAAGGACTTGCGACTCAGGGCACGTAGTTTTGTTTATTTATTCTAAAATTAACTAACCAGCGATACAATACCCAATGATGCAATAACCAGCAATAAAAACATACCAGCAATTGAAAAAAATCGGTAACAAAATTAGCAGGAGTTTTTGGCAGTATCGGCAATTTTCTATTGGTAGCTTTAGTACTTCTTGCATAGTCCTTTGGTATTTGAAAAGTCCCCCTGGAGATTTTGTGTGGAAGCACCAATAAAATTTTCGAACTTATTCGGCAACCTAAAGCAGAAGCAATGCTTCCCAATTAGGAAAAATACAGCAGAGCCTAATTAACTAATTAGGAATGTTAGAATGAGTATAAGGGGAACAATTGCTAGACTAATATCTCTATTTCGATGAATCATAAGCTAGTTAGGCACTTTTGTCGAGTTACCTACTAGCCACTGGTCGCTAGTAAGCCACTACTTTTGAGCCTTTCGGCTGCCTGAATTTTACTCAAAGAAGCAATTCTAGACCCCTAAGTGCTGCAAATTAATGCTAATTTAACTTGAAATCGCAAAATTCTTGATTGAATTGCTGCAAATTGTGAAGACTTCCTGCAACTTTTAATCCCTTGAATTTATCTGAAAATAACTGAATTTCTGTTCGAACTTTTTAATCTTCATTCGGATCTTCCAGTTGGCTGAATTAGTTATTAGATCCATTGTTACACTTTAATTGTATATGTATATATTCTTCTAGCTGTGTCAATTCTTAATTCTAGCTATACTACCTGTTCTTGGATTGTCCGTCTTCTTCCCAAATAAATCGGTTTCAAACCACACATTATGTCCGACTCAACTTTTGATTTATTCAATGATTGATATAATAATGATTTGAGAATGTCTTCTAGCTTAGTTCTAATTTGATGACTTTCTTAATTCTTTCTTGCTTTCAATCAACTCCTCAAACTTCTCTACCGCTTTGACGTAATCATCAAATTCATTATAAATTTGGAACGATAATCTCCAAAACTGAGTTCCGTTAAATTCACCTACTTGGAAGTAATGATTATCTTTAACTAGTTCTGATTTGAACACCTCAAAATCAGCAATTTCATACTTTTTAGGGATTATGATATTAACCATCATAAACTCCTTGGTACCGAGGGTTTTAGTGTTCCACTTTTCCGTCAAAAATTTGACCACTTTTGCTCTCAATTCATGAGTATATTTCCAAATTGCTTCGTCACCTCCAACGTCTTGTCTGAATTTCTTAGCAGCTTGGATTGCCAGTAAATTAGCATAATTATTACTACCCACAAATGTGAATTTATACACTAAATCTCCATGCTCTGAATACACTTTTTTATCTCCCTCTTCAATGTAATGGTGACTGATGGGGAATGGTTGAATCAATTTATGATACTTCTCATCAACGTATAAAAATGCGCTACCTCTTGGAACAAAATACCATTTGTGCAAGTTTGATACACAAAAATCTGGTTTGGTTTTGGCTAAATCTAATGGAACAATCCCAATACCATGTGCTCCATCAACAACTGAAATAACTTGGTATTTTTCGCATAATTTGATCAACCTTTCATATGGCAATAGATAAGTTGGCATTGAACTAATCAAATCAAATAGAAACAGATGGAACCCTCCAGTTTTGAAATGTTCTTCAACTTCATTCAACAACCCTTCATCGTCGTCAATTCTGGCTTCAATTTTAACGATTTCAAACCCATATTTTTTTGCAAGATACCTCAAAATATTTTCACAGCTTCCATATATAAATGAAGTTATTAAAACTTTGTCAGTTTTCGTGAATTTGAAACTATTGTAAACTGTGTTGATGGCAGACGAAGCATTGGGAACAATTGCAAGATTCTTGTAATCGGCGTTTATAATTTCTCCCACAGTTTTAACTGCATTCAAATATTGATCTGGTAAATAACTAAAGGTAAATTTATCAGGGAAACTTAAATCCTTATCCATTGTTTGTTTAAAAGCTTTCAAAGCTGAATCTGATGGTAGACCATAGGATCCATTATTGACCGGAACAACTTCCGGGCTAAGAGCAGTGAATTCTCGTTGTCGAATTTCTTTGCCAAACATGTTCAAAATAAGTGGTAAGATAATCAGTTAAGCAGCAATTAGAATTTGGATCAAAACTATTTCAATAGAATCCAGACGTGCTCAGTATTCCGGCGATACAGGTGATCCTTTAATTAATTGTGTATATCTGACCAAAGTCAATCCCTTTATATTCAATCTATGACTCAGATTTAGCCGTACAGGTTTGTTACTTTGACTCACAGGAGAGTTGTGTGTCATGTCGCGAATTGCTGCAAAAATTATGGCTCAAACGAGTGGAGACCACGGGAAATAAATGGAACAAGAAAGAGAAGGCATTGTGCATCAGATACACTGCTGATCATCTTTGGGGTCTACGTCACACCCTCTTGGAACCCTTGAGGAATTCCTATCTAGCTCGTCTCTCTTCTCTTTCCTTTTTCTTTTGTTTGCTTGTCTTGCTGTCTCATATTTGCGCATGGACCTCTCCCGTACCACGCACCGCGACAGCGGCGCTATAACTCCGCGATGACTTTTCCCGCGATAGCTCAATTAAGTCTTCGCATCTCTAACAACCTCATCCCCATCCCCATGTTTCAAAGGCTGATCTTGAGTCGATGCTGTCACCGGCTTCCCCTAATTCGTCTTCCCAATCCCGCAAGACCCCTACATACTCTTATAAAACCGCGATTCATTAACTACCCAAGACCCCGGAAAATTCAAAATCAATTTTTCCAATCCCCCCAGATTCTAAGGCATCTTCACCCTTCGCCTCCTCCACCGCCTAGGCGTTCCATATTAACCAGAACCGCCATTCAACTACTAAATTGGATCACTAAAACCAAATGGTTTCTCAAGCGTTCGAATAGGCCTTTCAACACCGACGATTATTCTGCATTTTTTTCCTGGCTCGTTATCTCCAATGCCCTTTTGATTTTCCTTGGTACCACCACTTTCTTTTCGTTAGTAATTCTTACATTTAACACGGTATTCGCTCAAGAACTTGTGGCCAGGAAGCTCGGAGAATTCATCACCAAATCTTCAAAATTAAGTGTGGTTTTTGAAAATGCAATTGTACCTGGTTGGAAAGATGGGAAAATTTCATTTTCTAAAGTTTTCGTCAGTAGGAGACCTAAAAAGAGTACGAAATTCGTCAAGGGATCATCTTGGGAAAGTTTGGACGATCTTGATGATGTAGATGATGGAAATTATACGCAATATGATCTTTCAATTGAAGAAGTTAATATTACTCTAAGTTTTCGTAAATGGGTCAACGGGCGAGGGATCATTGATACTCTTGAAATGAAAGGTATAAGAGGAGTTATTGATAGAACCCATGTGGTTTGGGATCCTAACGATAGTGCTACTAATTATAAAAATATTTCACATCCAGGGGATTTTGAAATTGATAATTTTAAATTAGAAGATATGAGAATTACATTGTATCAACCAAATGGATTCAGACCATTTATGGTAGAAATTTATAATCTTGCTTGCTCCCGTTTCAGAAAGCATTGGTTGTTCTTTGATATGTTGAACGCTGACACGGCTAATGGCTCTTATGATGGGGCATTATTTACAGTTCATAGGAGACAACGAGGTTTGGATGTTTTAAGCCCCAACATTTCTCTGTTTTGTGACAAGCTTGGGAATTTCAGATTACAGCAATTGAGAATAAACAATTTAAATCTTGATCATTTAAATACCGGATTAGATGGTCCATTAGGATGGATTTCTAATGGGAAGGTCGATATGGTGGGAGACTTCATAGTTCCAACTAATCCGCCTAAAGACCTTTTTTCCATGATTAAACAGTTTGGAGAAACAGAGGAACAGAGTAAAAAAGAAGAGATAGAAGAGCCGTCAACTCTTTTAAATTTAACAATAAAATTGAACAATGTTCGTGCATCGGTCCCATTCCAAACTCCAGAACTTTCCTACATTAATTATGCACTTATTCGACCAATTGTGGCATATATCAATAGTAAAAACACGTATATTGAATTGAATAATCAGATTTTCAAACCATTGAAAGATTTTGAAGGATCTTGGACCATTTATGATTGTCTTTTAATGGACGATATAAGTGAAGAAGTTTATAATAATTTTGTGGACTATGTAGCAGATGAACAGAGTCGATTAGTCAGAATGAAGAAGGTCAGTTTTTGGAGTGCCCAGTTGCTTCTTCAAGTTTTCTTGTTGACAATCGGGGCATTGAGCTAGTCAAACAATCCCGCTTCGCTCGCTCAATCATTTGACTTAATAGAACCAGCCTGGTCACCTTAGATATTAAATCAACTCAACCAGTTACTGCTAGCTAAAAAGTACACAAAATGCATCAGTACACCAATGCTCCAGACCGTTACGGTGCCAGTCTAGAGCCTCAGCACCCAGTATGACCCGGCCAGCCGAGCCCAGAATGCCGATTTTACATGTGCAAAACCAACACCAACATACTTACATAACATGCTAAGCTCAAGCCCGTTAAAAACATCACACTATTCCCACTAGTAACGAAATATTCCTTATCCTTAGCTGGATTGTAGTAAACATCAACCGACCTACTCTTGTATATACCTAATACAAACACCATCATTCCGTAAAGTGTATAAACGGTTCCTACCGGTAAGAACTCTTTAGAGAAAACCTTAATCACCATAATTGAAAATCCAAGACACCCCAAGGCCGTTCTAGTATAAGCACCTTCATAGGTTCTTTGATGTGCTCTGATGTCCAATTTTTGATTATTTTCGAACAAATCTAAGCGAGTCGGTCTTCGAGGAATAACGGGATGCTCTCCAGCAGAGGGATCAGGCTGATTTCCTTCGGGTCTCATTTCTATCTAATCTTTTAACAATTGAATCTCGCGACTTCCCTTTATTAATTTTTCACGACTTCAATGCCTCCAAAACGATATCCAGTGAAGCTTTCACTTCCTACCAAGTTCCTATCTACACTTCCACAATTTGAACCACCAGCCCCAAAAGGGCGAGTCAAGAAGCTTGCAGCTGATGATAAAAAATCAAATAATACCAGTACCAATTCCTCGAAAACTTCTTCACCTCAACCTGAGTTTAATCCAGCCCAAAATTTTGGAGGCAGTAATTTGGTGGCCCACAATAACAAGATTAATACGGGTCTCAAAGAAAGTAGTACCTCGGGGTTGACTATGAATTCAGTTACGGGGCAAAAATTAGATAAATCCGGAAAACCTGTGACAAAATGGGGAAAACGTCAAGTAACATTCAAGACTTTTACGGGGTTCAAAGTCAAATATTCAAATTGGAAACAAAAACGAGAAAGAAAAGAGAAGAAAACAGATGAAAAGGATGTGAAAGGAAAAGCTAAAGAAGTCAATGAAGTCAAACTGGAACTACCAGAATCAGTACCTGTATAGTTAATGAAATTATCATGATAAAATTTTATATTTAGACTAATTTTAATGATTCAAGAATTTCGACTCTATTACTTAACTCCTTTATCGCTTGTTTCACGGCTTTGACTTCTTTCCTGTGGCTTTCTGCTATTTACAAGAGTCTCTTGTTCTCTCTTAAGTCTTCCACACCAAGCTCCATATCTTCTTCAGATTCAACTTCTTCACTTTCGGCTTGAAGCTGTTTTATTTTGTCAGTGAAGCTTCGAAAGAAAAGGCTAGCGTCTTCAAAGTGTGTGGAGGTTTCAAAAGAAACAAAGTCTTGTTCTGGATATTTCGTCCACTTTCTAGCATATTTGTATTCTGGGAATGAACTAGTACCAATTATTTCGTAATCACTAAAATCCATTTCCTTGTCTGACTCACTCAAATATCCATACTCAGAGTCAACCTCATCGTAAATCCTTGAAGCGGATTCTTGTGCTGCTTGTTTGTCTTCTAGTTTCTCTTTAATATGCTGTAATAAAGCTACTCTTGTCTCCACATCATAGTATCTTGTAATTTTTCCAGTTTCTCTTGAAGCACCAAGCCATCTCTGTTCAACCCCTTGGACCATCTGCTTGAATGCTTTGATATGAGAGTTACGTTTTTTGGGAATGGTAAATCTCTGACCAATCGACATGTCGGGGACATTTGTAAGTGTGTTGTAGTTTTATATAAATTTGTTAGGATTACTTAAAATTTTGATAATGCTGAAAATTCAGCTAAATTTCCCCTATTTTCACAGTCTTCGAATAAAGCAATTTGCTGGAATTTCAAGGTAAGTCTACACCAACACTTTTTATCTTCGGCACTTCGATAGTTTTTACTCCGTGAATCTCACAAAATACTATTAAACCTTAAACATTTCAATTCTCCTATAAGCCACATTAAGTCACCAAAAATCTCCAAAAAAAATCCCTAAAAAATCGGCAAGCATATTAGACACTCCGTGAAAGAATTTGAAACAAGCTTCTTTTCTCCAGTCCCCATGTTTACCTCTGCTCTCCAACTCAACTTCTGCTGAGTGCCCACCACTTTTCGCAGCCATTTCGCAGCCATCGCTCAGTGAAAAATTACCAATGAACTGTCTCAGACGTCTTGGGTCCCAGTCATCCTGGGTACGGTACAAAAGTAAGGCAAAGGCTGTGGCCACTACAATATCTAGCTCGAATGCAAGTACGTCAAACTCAAATCAAGTCATATCCAACAAACAGCTCCTCTACCTCACTGATAAAACGTCTCCTGGGTCGATATTCTTTCTTCCTCATGGAACGAGGATTTTCAACAAGTTGATTCAATTCATGAAAATACAGCAGCAAAAGTACGGTTTCCAGGAAGTGATAACCCCGTTAATTTATAAACAAGACTTGTGGAAAACTTCTGGGCACTGGGATAATTATAAAGATGATATGTTTAAAGTAGTGGGGAACGATACAACCAGAGAGGAACATGACCACGAAGGCCACGACCATGAACATCATGACCACGATTATGGTCTAAAGCCGATGAATTGTCCTGGTCATTGTATTATTTTCTCCAAGCTTGACAGATCATATAATGAGCTTCCAGTCCGTCTTAGTGATTTCAGCTCATTACACAGAAATGAAGCCTCTGGTGCACTAACTGGACTTACCAGAGTCAGGAGATTCCATCAGGACGATGGCCACATTTTTTGTACTATGGAGCAAATTCATCTGGAGATTTTGAATACTCTTAAACTCATTAAGGAAACATACACTATTTTTGACCTTAATGATCATATTCAGTTTCATTTATCCACTAGACCTGAAAATTTCATTGGTGATGTTCAAACGTGGGACAAAGCGGAACAGGAATTGAGGAATGTGTTGAACGAGACGTGTGGAGAAGATAACTGGCTCGTCAAGGAAGGAGATGGAGCATTCTATGGACCCAAGATTGATATAATGATAACGGATAAGTTTGGCAAAGTTCATCAGACAAGCACCATTCAACTAGATTTCAACTTGCCGGAACGGTTCAATTTATCCTATATTGATGCAGAAGGAAGCCGAGAGAATAAGCCAATTATGGTTCATAGAGCAGTTTTTGGATCGTTGGAGCGGTTCTTTGCCATATTATTGGACAATTACCAAGGTAAATGGCCATTCTGGCTTAACCCAAGACAAGCTGTGATTATTCCTGTGAACGGAAGTCACATAAAGCATGCAGAGGTTTTACAAAAGAAATTGGTGGGCGATTTATTAGGAGGGAACCAGGATGTCTCTCCATTAACAGGATACAATTTTTTTGTAGATATTGATAAGAGAAGCGAAACAGTGGGAAATAGAATCAAGGAATCAATTACAAAAGGGTACTCGTATATTCTTATGGTTGGGGATAAGGATATTGAGAACGGCACTGTAGCGATACGGACTAGAGATAGTAGAAAAGTGGAGAATTCAACAGTAGACGAAATTTACAATAAGTTCGTTATGATGGAGAAAGAGTATAAATAGAAGGATTAGAAGAAAAAATGAAGTTGAATATAGAGTCTAGAAAATGAGAGAAAACAACTGTCGACTTATTCTACACTTATATTACATCTAAACACCCCATCCTCTTTGGATCAAGATACGTTCCAATTCGTTCCAGAAATCATTAACAATCATTTTATCTCTAAATCTTTTGTCTCTATCCACTCTCACCTGTTGGATATTCCAATCCTGAATTTGTCTAGGTACAACATCACTCTGGTAACACATGTAGAATCCATTGTATTTTTTGAATAAGATATCAGGATTGGAATACTTATACTTGTTGAACTGCCAGCTTTGACCCGTGGTAAAGATTCCAATAACACGATCCCAGTATTCTGGTTTGGTGAAGAAATCTACATTATCTACCACCGTAATCTTATGAGCTGAAGGATGAAGTTTTTCAGATTTATGTTCAACCACTACTACTCCATCGGCCGGCTTGGAAAGTTCACTACTGGCACTCGTAGGATCAACAAAAGATGATTCTTCTAAAAACTTCTTGATATTGGCCAACGATAACAATGCTGACGTAGAAGGTGACAATAATATTATGGGCAGCTTGAGTGTCCTGTTTCGGGAATTTTGAGATGAAGATGGCTTATTTTTCTTTAATTGTCCCATTAAATTTCTAGCATCCTTCACTAGATAATTGAATTCAATATTTTTACTACCTCTTAAAATGATATTATGATCGATCGATGTAACCTCAAAATTATTAATACGACTCATTTGAGGATCTTCGTCTAATCTTCTTTTCAGTGGTACCAGTTCTGACTCTTTTGAAGTTGAATTAGACTTCACAAATTTACAAGATTCAGAATTACCTTGAAGCCAAGTATTTAAATCAGTTTTAACCAAAAATTTGAAATCTTGAACTCCATACTTGCTACACTCACTCTTATATTCCACGATAGACAATTTGTCCGTTAGCCAACAGAATACCACTGCTTTTAACAATTGTTTATCGGATTCTTCTTGATTGAAAAAATTGGTTTCAGTGTTTAAATCAACATTTTCATCACCTATTTTAATTGCCGTGGCCGTGGTGACGCTGGCTGGTTCTAATGGAAGTTCACTCCCATCGTTACTCACAAAAGCCACTGGTTGTTTCGATACCACTGCTTGTCTAAGCTTTTGAACTTCAAACATTGACTTTTTTCACTTGACTTGAGAAAATAAAACTCGGTCAACTTTTTAATCTCAACCAGAAAATTTGAGAATTATGAGTGTAAACTCAATTAAACGGTGGACATCAGAGGCCAAGGATGCTTTAACCACGGCCCGGGAATTGTGCAACACTGCTGACGTGCTGATCAACAATCTCATCACCAAGCTTGTCGTGGAACTAGAACTGAAAATTGATACAATTCATACCAAACATAATCAATTCGTATTAGTCAATCAACTAATTCTGCTGTATATTTCATTTCTTGATAAGAAAATCCATCAAGATTGCATAGATAAGTATGCGATGGAATACAAAAAGCTAGAGCTGGTTAGGAGTCAGTTCGATGCTATCCTTGACGAATTGGATAAGGTGACGGTTCCAGAATTTCTTATTGAAACGGCTGCAAAAAGACCCTTAGAAACCACCAAACCTCCATTTGTACTTAAGAACTTTATTTCGTTGGATGAGATACACTTATTGTTCGAAAACATCAAAAACCACCACGCTAATATGCTGAAGCTTCATCGTTTCATGGACAAGAGCTTTAATGAGACTGTGGCCGACCCCTTTACTAAAGTGGTGAATAAGCGGTTCCAAACTCTAACGAAATCGTATCAGGATCTTGTAACTGCACAAACAATGAACGAGGAAACGATACTGGCAATTTTGAAAGAGAACGAATCATTGGAACACGAATTGGTATCCCTCCTTCACATGCTCACAAACCATTACGATCAGTGTACGTTGGCAATGAACAACCCTGACACTACTGGACAGGAGGAACTAGAAGTACTCGAACAGGATGCTCTGGAAAGTGTGAATGTAGTACGGGATTTACGCTCCATCTACGAGATCATAGTCAATAATGAAATTCGGGGAAAAAAAATCTTGACCGTTTTCAATTCATTGATTGAAAAACTTGATACACAAACAAGCGAATTAGAAAAAGTTCACAACCGGTTCAAGCTGACAAACCTCTTTCAAATTATCATTTTCTTGAATAAGTATAATGATATCAATGGTAAATTAGACCTCACTAACTATACCCACACTTTAGAGCAGTTGATCTACTATTACCAAAACTTTCTTACCGTGTTCCGTACCAAGTATCTTGTCGAGTATCATCACCAACAGTTCACGTATCCGAAGCAGTTTCTAAACAAGCTCAATCGATTTTTGAATGAAGAGTTGCATAGCTTCCAACAAGATGAGAGGGATAGGAGGGTAAATTGGATAGCTAAATACGGTGAGTTTATCCCGCTGCTGTTCAAGTTACCGGGTGAGAGCCAGCCGTCGGTGGTGCAGGTCGTCACCGAGGGAATCGAAGAGATTGAAGATCAAAAAAATGTCTTGAAGGAGAAGGAAGTGTTGGACTTGATAAGATCCATGAGAGGAGAGCTGATTGATAAGACAAATAAAAAATGAATGAGTAGGGGCAAGTAGATAGAAATGAATAAACGAAAATGGATGCCAGAACGACGAGTAGAATTAGAAAATACATAAGACCTGTTGGTGTACATAGGACCTTACTCAATCCTTACATAATCTCAAAATTTGCAATCAAACTCGATGAGACCGCGAACCATATGAACTTCATCCTGTTTACTCTGGGTGGGTCCAAAGAGCCCTCTTCTGGGTCCATGGCTATGGCAGCCCAAGCACAGCAAGATGAGGACCAATATACATCGGAAGAAGGGGAAAATTCCGATCGAAATTCGTCAAATGAGCCTATGGTACTCGATAATGATAATCGTTTAACTTCAACTTATGGAATTGGAGCAAAGCTTATGATGTCCATGGGTTACCAACCTGGAACAGGACTAGGGGCACAAGGTGAGGGAATCGTCGAGCCAATTCAGACGAAGCTGAGGCCTCAGGGTATGGGTGTTGGTGCTGTACCCGAAAAAGTACTGGATCCAAGTGTTTCTAAGAAACCACAAGAATCGAGTCAAAACAGTGATCTCTTGAAACTTTACAGTATAATCGAAGAGTTGGAGCTAAAGGACACGAATGTGCCAAAGGATTTGGGGAATAGACACGATTTGAAGGAATTGACTGTGAGGTTAACGGTCATTAATGATTCTATTGACACAATAAACAGACAACGCAAATTTATCCAGTATCAGACAAATGAACTACAAAATGAAATAAAGGGAATAGAACAAAACATAGAACAGTTAAAACAGGTAAAAAGGGCTCTTGAATCAGGAGATGGTAGTCTACTTTTTGATATACCTGGTGATCAATCCAAGCATGCTTTTGTTAGTTTACACCGGGACCGATTAGCACTGTTGATAAGGGACCAGGATGTACAAGAGGTGGCCAAGTTAGTCCGAGAATATAGAAAATTTTACGCATTTGATTCTCCTGTGTTGAATCCATTTGATTCGTTCATTTATTGTGAATTACGACTGCAAATAAAAAGTCTTGATGATGACGAGTACGCGGCGATACTACGATTGATCTATTTGTGGACCGAAATCGTGATTGATCCAATTGTTTTCACGAAATTAATGGACGAGGAAGTGGTTCCTAAAGCGACTAGAGATTTATCATTGTATGAAGGCTGGCCCAGTGATTACGTATTGCAGTACATGGAGGCTGTACCTACTTCTACAAAGCTTCGACCTTTGCTCGAACAAGTTTACCACAAGATGATCCGAGTTTACGAAAATCCACACAGGAGTGTGGCAAGAGGAAATAAGTGGCTCCATGCATTTGGTCAATACCTTGGAGAGCGAAGTGTAGTGGAGTTCCAATACCGTGTATTCGAAGCCATGTTGAAACATGAATATGGCTTTGATCAAGTTCTGTTAATCTGTCAGGACATTTTGACAGCAAGACAGACCGAATTATATTTGCAATTCAAGATCTTCAATCCATGGATGAATAAAATGGTTGCCAAAAGGGCTTCGAATTTAACCGAGTTTCTTGTTGACTTCAAAAAATCCTTCAATGAATTGAATAAATTAGTCTGTAACATCACGGGTGGTGTGGAAATGATGAATTGGCACGTGAATACGTTACTACGGAAGAACCTAGACCTGGCCCCCAAACTTCCCAGCATTAATCTGCACATCAATCCTTCTAATGAGGAAATTATTTCTAGTCTTTCACAACCCAATAACAGTCAAGGAATCCCCTCGTCGCAATTATTAACCTCATTTAAAGATGTGGTGGAAGCGTACTGTGTAGACCACCTGATCAGTTTCCGGACACTAGGGCGTGACGATGTCCTCGGTTCTATCTACGAATTGTCTAAACATAAAACAATTCAAGCGTATATAAAAGATGATGTGCTCTACACTAAATTGGGTGCAAAATTCTCACCTACAAATATTTCCTCGTTGGAAAAATTATTTCAATGATCAGAATCAAGACATTATTACAAAGACCGGGATTGAAACAAAGATTTCCATCACAAGTGTACGCAAGACACAACAGCATAGGAACCAAATTGACGAATGTCAATAAAAAAATCAACAAAATTGGACAAGAAGATACTAAAGAGAGTAAGAAGGCATTAAAGGTAATAAGAACCGTGGGGATGTCATCAATTGTAATTGTGTTATGTCTGTTGGTATGGGCCAGTCAATACTCTGATATCCCTAAAAAGGAAGAGGTGTACGAAGATTTGACACAGGACATTAGACACAAAAAGTAAGATAGGGTGGAAGTCAAGGTAATGGAAATAGCATACGAAAAATACAACAGACTATAATTCTATATATAATTAATACACGGATTATCCATACTTGAGTGTTTTCAGTGGGCAGCCCGTAGTCGATCGTTTATACTCGTTCACAGTTATTATTGCTACTCATGTATTTTTCACGTTATTCAGGTCATTACTCCATACTTCTGGAGCCTTCGCACTGAAAAATTTATCTTAGTAATCACCATAATGATTAGAACTGTTATATCTGCTTCAAAGACCAGGGTTACTTCCTCTTTTGCCAGGACTAGCATGTCTAGTGGCAGAATAATGGGAGCAAAATTCTACAGCACGAGACCTGCTTTTTCTAATGTTAACAATCAAATCTTCGGTACCATTCTTGGATTTAGTATTGGTGGATTAATTTTATTCAAGACCGTTGATAATGAATCTGAAATTAGCAAGGTCGTAGAAGAAGTTAAAGAAAC
Source organism: Yamadazyma akitaensis (assembly GCA_030581475.1). Lineage (NCBI taxonomy): Eukaryota > Fungi > Ascomycota > Pichiomycetes > Serinales > Debaryomycetaceae > Yamadazyma > Yamadazyma akitaensis. The sequence goes on from JAKTTN010000010.1 coordinate 420,315, forward strand.
AGCAGGAGACATCAAAAAAGTGGCTGAGCAAAAGAAGGGAGAACTTGAAACGGGCTTAAAGGACACTGTTGAGATTGTTGAACAAACCGTCGAAACTGTTGAAGGAACCGTTGAAGAGGCTGTTCAAGAAGTTAAATCTGAACTCACTCAAGCTGTCGATGGTACTGAAATCACTGAAGTCACCCCCAAGTCTGATGTCCCTGAAGCCACCAAGTCTGCTGAACCTGAATCTTCTGATTACGAAGGTGCTGCTTATAACCCAATCACTGGTGAAATTAACTGGGACTGTCCTTGTTTAGGAGGTATGGCTGACGGACCTTGTGGTGAAGAATTCAAAGAAGCATTTGCTTGTTTCGTCTACTCTGAATCTGAACCAAAAGGTATGGACTGTATCAAAAAGTTTGAAAACATGAGAACTTGTTTTAGAAGATATCCTGAACATTATAAGGAACATTTGATGGACGACGAAGAAGAAGCCGAGACTGTTAGAGAGGTCAGAGAAAAGACCGAACCTGAAAAAACCGAGACTGAAACCAAGTCTGACACTTCCTTGTAAATACTGTAAATAGCATTAGACTAGACAATAAAATTAAGAGCTTTATCTCAACAGCAGTACTGTTTTTATAATTCATTACCTATTAAATCTATATTCCTCTGTTCTAGCAACACCGAGACTTCTTTGTCCCCATCTCTGCACTTTCAAATTCGATCATGGGTCTATCCCGTGTCTCTCTGACTTCACCATCTCTACCCAACACGATTTCCCCTACTCGTTCGAACACTTTAGTAACCTGATCTAGGTGTTTACTACTAACCTCCATCACGTCTCTGTTCCAATCTATGAATTCATCAAACTGTACCATTTCTGGACCCTCACGTGAAAGTAGTTCCAGTACTTCTTCTAAATCAACCACTCGATCCAGTTTATCAGCCTTATTTCCCACAATCACCACCCCAGGTTTGGATACTTGACAGTGATCCATAAAAGACTTGAACCAAGTTCGAAGATTCAAAAGACTCTCGTAATTTGTTATATCGTAAACGAGTATCACAACATCTGTACCCCTATAGAACGCTCTGGAAATCGAATTGAATCGTTCTTGACCAGCAGTATCCCATACCTGAAGGCAAACCAACTCATATTGTTCATCCTTTGCAATTTCTTCCAGGGGTCCTGACAAACGTTCTTGCTGATTTCCCAGGTCTGATTCCTCGTATGTTGCCTGAAACGATTTAGATCTCCCCTTAACTTGAACGGTGGTTGTTAGATAATCGCCGCCAATGGTCGCCTTGTAAGCATTTGTAAACATGTGATGCACGAACTGTGATCGCAAACACGTCTTTCCTACTCCCAGATCACCAATAATCACCACTTTGGATATTGCAGCCATCGTCAACCCGCACCTCAAAAAAGATTGTTATTTCAATCATTTAAATTTTACCCAAGAACTCAAATCTAGCAACTCGATATGAAACTTTATTACATTGGAATATTGAAAACAGACGGTAAAACAATCGAGCTTGCTCACGCTAAAGACCTTTCACAGTTTGGTTTTTTTGAAAGATCGAGTATTGGTCAATTTATGTCATTTTTTGCTGAAACTGTGTCCAAAAGAACTTCCCCAGGTCAAAGACAAAGTGTTGAAGAAGGCAACTATGTTGGCCACACCTACGCCAGACTGGAAGGCATTGCCTGTGTTATTATCAGCGACAAAGAGTACCCAGTTAGACCTGCTTATTCGTTGATTAACAAAGTCTTGGATGAATATTTATCTTTACACCCTAAATCTGAGTGGTTGAATGTCGAGGAAACTAATTCCAGCTTATCATTTGATAACTTGGAAGTTTACTTGAGCAAGTATCAAGATCCAACACAAGCTGATGGAATTATGAGAGTACAACAAGAATTAGATGATACCAAGATTGTGTTGCACAAGACTATTGAGAATGTCTTACAGAGAGGAGAGAAATTGGATAGTTTGGTAGATAAGAGTGAAGCATTGGGTCAATCTTCCAAGATGTTTTATAAGCAGGCCAAGAAGACCAACTCCTGTTGTGTAATTATGTAGGATAGTGATAGTCTTTCGCTTATATAAATGAATTGTCTTGATTTCTGTAGAAATTATTATCTATTGTATACCAAGCTACAAAATTTTTATAGAGAAAATACACTAGTCTAGCTAAATAGAATTTTACCAATTTACTGTCTATAAGACTCAAGAATACTGAGCTTTGATTACATCAAAAGCCTTTAATAATTTCCGTCTGGCGCCCAAAGCTTTCACGCCCTTTTGTTCCAACTCTTCATCAGTCAATTCAATCAACTGCTTCCAAGAAACGTCTTTCAAAGAGTCTGTGTACTTATGTAATCTCAAAAGCTTCAACCAAGCAGGGATGTTGTTCAACAACTCCAAGCTTGTTACATCTGCCGGCATCGAGCTATTAGATGTGGTCGTGTTTGTGGATGTACTATTGGCTGAAGAATTAGGGGATACAATATTTGATTGATTATTGAGATTACGCTTTTGGTTTGGTGATTTTACTTTATTTCCACCGACGGGGACACTATTCGAGTTGGCTGATCTATTTGTTGGATCATGATGGAGTGGATGGCCCCTTTTATTAGAATCCAATGCCACTCTTGAGTTAATTGTAGCAAGTGCACCTAATTTTTGGGACATGTCAAATGATTCATAATCTTCTCCTAAGCCTGGAGAATGAGCTGATGCTAGTTGGAGGAAATTGGTCTTTTCATACATATGACTAGTTGGACTTTTGGCTCTATCCATGTACTGATAGTTTAGGTGCAGTTGATGATTTAATCCCAGAGTTGGGTGGTAAGTTTTTGGTTGTAAACTTGGATCTGCTGATCTAGGACGAGATCTAGATCCGAGTGTTGATAAGGGGTTGTTCGGACTTGGTCTAAAAACATTTTGACGTGGTTTTGGTTGATGTAAAACTTGCTCATCTAAGTTCAAATGATCCAAACTGAAATCGAGCTGAGGGTGAGACCGAATTGATTGACCAGGCTGCGCTTGAACGGACAGAGCAGGCTGCGAGCGGGTCTGTTGAGCTTGTTGAGCCTGCTGACTTGGATGACCTGGCTGACCTGGCTGACCTGGCTGACCTGGCTGAGTTGGTTGAGTCGGTTGAGTTGGCTGGTTTTGATAATAGCCCATTTGAGACATGGGTTGCGGACCAGCCAACTGAGCGTCTAATTTCAGTCTGAAACCAAGCAAAATGTCCAAAGGTAAGTTTGTACACAAATATTCGATCATGGTAGCATTTTCTTGAGGGCTAAGATTTTCAATCCAGCTTGTAAATCTAAGAAGCTCAGGATAAAAAGTCGATGCACTAGCCGGGACCAGGTTCAGAGATAAACTGAAATCAGTGACTGTCTGAGGGCGATGTGGTAGGTAAAGTGGCGAGTAGAAGCTCTGATTGAGTAATGAGCCAAGTCCAGCTTGTGAGGTATTGGGGGTGGGCATTGGAGAAGCAAATGTACCAGAGGTAGCACTGGTCGTACCCGTATTAGCACCAGTACTAGTAGTACCTGCGGTAGCACTAGTGCCACCAGTAATAGGAGTAGGTACCGCAGCAGTAGAAGTAGCATTAGTCGCTTTAGGACTTGTCAAGTCTAAATCCAAATCGGCATTCAAAGTTTCAAACTCATGTTGCAAATTATATCCAACACTTTGTTGGCGGTTGTAGTGCCCTGAGGAAAGAAACTCCTGGAGCTTCAGGTCTTCTCTATTCCCACCTAGTGGGGGAGGTGACAAGACAATGGGTCTGACCAGAAATGGTGAAGATTGTTTAGAGTCCATTGGAAGTGAAAATTATTAAAATGAGATTGAGTGAGATTTTCAAGACGTGGAAGCGATGCATGAAGGGAGACATCGACGAAGAGGGAAATTAATAGAGATGAAAAATGAATTTTGTAGAGATTGAACGGAGAGACGTATGACTTATGACGAGTATTGTGTTTGGCATATATATATTAGTGTGGGTTAACTTGAAGGGTAGAGATATGATTGGGTGAAATTGTTGTAAACGTCTTCTTTTGCAGCTCATCGATGCGCGACATTATTACATAGACCTAAAGAAAAAACAAAGAAAAGAAGAGGAAAAGGACAACAAACACGAGGCCGCCAATAAGCGCGGGCAGGAAGCGAAGAAGTGCGAGACAATCAAAGAGACTAGTGATACAATTATACAAATATATGTTGCTTCTATTGGGACTTCCTATTATCTATAAGTCGCGACATACGACATCCAACTGAAATTCATAATTCATTAACTCTTCAGGATCCAAAACTGCTTATTCTCTTTAACTATCTCTCCAGTAAATTTCAACGGTGGTAATAATTCAACTATGTTGTTGAACAAGTTTTCAGCAAAAGTATTGATGAAGAAAACTTGACCTTTATGTAAGGATGGATTGGCTTGTAACACTTGAGACAATTGCATTGGAATTTTATCGTACTTGATCAGAAATTCTTTACTTTGGTCTTCAATTTTTTCTTCTAATTTACTAACTTCATCAAATTCTCTTGATAATACCATGGCCCATTGTGCCGACACTCTAAGTGGTCGAGTGACATTTGAAATATCTGCACATTTGATCAATAAACTGCCGACCAATTTGATTTGATTAGTTTTATTTTGAATATCAAATGTAGAATTTATGCTAACACTACTGGTTGCACTACCAGTACGATTGAGTGGTGGTTTTGTTGGATGGTGGTGGATATCATTGAACTTGTTCAATCTTTCAATATAATCAAAATGCTCCGCCATGTCAGTTGCGAGAATACAGGTAATCATTAATTCTTTTACACTAACATTTAATTGGTCATCAATTCTTAGGGCGAGAAATTCTGGCCAGTTAATAGCAAGCACTCGATTTAAAAAGACCAGAGTATGGAATGACTCTAAGACTGACCGATCATTGAAAAGAAGAGCAGTTGGGGAACTGTGTTTGATCATGAATTGATTGGTAACTCCTGGATGCCCAACATCATGGCCCAATGCTGCGACAAGTAATGCTAATGTTTGTACGAGATTAAGGTTCGTATCTCCATTCTTACACTTTGACAGTGGGAATCTTTGTAATGGAATTAATTCAATAGCATTGCCGAATTTTTCACCTTGTAAACAAATTAACTCATCAGCTTTTGGATCTTGTTGGAATTGTGTGAACTCTGGTAAAAATCCAAGACGAATCACGTAGTGGAAACATGCCTGTAACACATCCACTGCATGACGGAAATTATGGAATGGGTTCCCATTTTTATATGTATCTCTAACAATGAATATCAATCCTAAGAGTTCATTATCTGACAATGAAATGATATTATATGCTTCAGAATTATGCTGCTTAACTTGTTCAAGGGTGTAGTGGAGTATCAAATAAACACAGTAAACCAAGTCATCATTTGAAAGCTCATGAGCTGGGAATGACCAATGACCAACGAGGTTACATAATTTCAGTAGATGACTAGTTTCATGCTTGGATAAAAGGGTCAAAAAATCGATATCTGCTAATATGGCGTCTTTAATATATGTAAGTCTTCTCGCAGACACTTCCAGTTTGTTGATGGTAGTATTTAAAGTGAACGTCATAGTTGCAATAATCAGTTCAAGTGAATCTTCATTCCCATCAAGTCCATCATTTACCAGGGTTTTTCCCGTACCAGTCCAGGTTTGAATTCGAGAGATTCTGTCGGAGATAAGTTTTTGAAGCTTTTGAACGGCTGTGTTGATCTCTTCCACTCTGGCTTGGTCAAGTTTGGTGGAGTCCACCACGACCACGTTCAAGTGGGAAAAGTAGTATCGAAGAAGGAGGTGTTTATCGTCAAAAGACAACCTGTCTAACGCACTGACACCTGCGCCAATACTGGTGCTGGTGCTTGCTGTGGTTCTTGCCCCATTCTCGTTATCCTTTTGATTAACCACGATGACCGTGAGATGGTTTGGGTCGTGCTCGTTGTTTCCCTGCCTGAAGAGCCGGGAGACAAGGTTCGAGAAGGCAGCAGCGTAGACAGGTACATCAACGGTATGTATACCTTCCAACACCGGAAGTTCTCTATGGGAGGAAACGAATACTTGTGCCATGTATCAAAGCTGTCTGGCGACTATTAGGTTTTCTGTTGGATCTGTTTTTTTTGTCAGTATGTCGCGGGTCGTGTGCGGGAACCGTACCTTAAACGGGTTTATGATGGATAGAGAAGAAATCCGAAGCGTTTAAGGTCAACCAGTAGAGGAGAATACAGAAAGAGTGGATTAGGGCACCAGGACACTACATTTTTTAAACGGGTATTGTTATTTTCCTTAATCACTCATTTTTTTTTAGAGTACATATCGATCATCGTATTTTACTTATGCAGTAAAGACACCTGCATACAAGATGAGGTAAAGAATGGAGTCAAAACCGTCAAAACGGTCGAATGCTGTCAAAAAAGTTTAAAGTGGACACCCCAAAAGAGGAGGTCTAAAATGAGCAGCTCCCCTGAAGCAACAACTCTGATACCAGTTAATTTCGGAGAATCATTTATTCTAATATACACATTATCTAATCTATTGTCTTTAACCCATTACCCTATACAAGTAAACGCCTACCAAAACGACCAACACCCCAGCCACTAGATTCAATTGTTTAAGTCGAGTTTTGCTCTTTTCCTTCCCGTACTGCAAAAACCTAGCCTCAATATGTTCCAACACCTCAATTGTAGTGGTGAATTGATGAGAAATCGTGGTCTTACATTCCTGAGTCGTCTGTTTCACACGTTCAAGACGTACCTCTAAGTTGTCAAGCGTATACACCAAGTCGTTGAGTTTGGATACGTTTTTATTCACCATCGGACGGAATTTTGCCTTGATATTATGGGAGTCTTGTTCGAATACTTTTGTCATCAGTTTGACTCCTTGTTGTATTTTCTCGAGTCTCTCGGTAAGATTGTCTAGCTCCTTGGACACACAAGCTTCCAGAATAGCTCTTATATCAACTTTGTCGATGGCTGCTTCGAGGGTGTCTATAAAAGGCATGAGCGTTTCTTCCTTCTCTTGCTGACCTAAATCTTTCATAATTGTATCGATGTTCAACAAATAGTTGGTCAATTCGGGATCGTTTTTCACTCTGTCATCTAGGGGATTGTAATCTACTAGTTCAAGTTCTTCTCGTTGCATGTCCCGGTTTTCGTTAATGGAATAAAATTGGTCTACAAGTGTTTTTTTATCACTCTTACGAGTCGGACTCTTTAAGTTCGTCAGGGAGTGGGATCGCTGGTGGTACTGTGGCCGCTTGAGCATCCCACTAAGATTACTGGTGGACAGCGAATAGTGGTGTTTAGTCAAATCAGTAGTTGAGCCAGAAGAAACCGAGACAATTGATGGCTTTTTGGTTTCGTTAGCGCCTGCACTAAGAGGAGAACCAAGCTGGTATGAGCCAGCACCCAGTACTACGCCAGGGGTGGACGAGGGAGTGCTTCCTGGTCTTTTTGATATCAGAAAGTAGTCAAGTCGGTCGTCCATAGGTAATATAAAAATTACGGTGCGTACAGGAAAGAAAAGGTTGCAATAGTGAGACCAAAAACTGACCTCACTAAGGCAGTTCTGTGGAGTTTTTTTCTAGCCATAACTACTGGATGCCAATTACAAGCCGACAAAGTGCCGTATACTGGACTAAAATGTAGAGCTGATTGTTTTCAAATTTATTATTATCTTAAACTATTAAATTATAATTCCTACTTTGCAGCCGATCCACGTCCACCAGATCCTGACAAAATGAGATCTAATGACTCTTGGGAAATGTCAACCACAGGTAGTGGTTTAGCCTTGGTTGGAGGTTCTGGCAAGAACCCGATCTTGACCAAGTAACTGATGTAAGTACCCATTAACTCGGCTTCAACGCCAGGAAGAGTAGTGCTGTTGGTCTTGTAACTGTCCAAAGAAGAAGAAGTGTTTCTATCATCAAGCTCTGGAGCCTTAGTGGTTTGTGGTAAATCATCCAATACGAAATGCAACAATGGGAACAACGCAGATTCTTTGGAATTGTTGACCACAAAGTTTTCTAATGCACTCTTCCAAAGAGGATAATCATCTTGTTTCAAATTGTAACCATATTCATTTAATTCACCAACAAACTCATTAAACTTGATTCTAGGATGAGCTGTCACTTGAGCAACAGTCATCTCTGACGAAGAAGCTGGGTGAAGTGCTGTGGCAACCGCGATCTTAGCAACATGATCAACAGGAACCATGTTGACGTTATTACTGATGTCTGGATAAATGCCTAATTCACAACATCCCTTCAACATTCTCAATAAGAAATCATCGGTGTTACTAGCACCGGTCTTACTATAACCAGTGACATAACCAGCCCTGATGACACTTCCTCTCAAACCTTTTTCACCGGCTTTTCTGATGATGTACTCAGCTGCCCACTTACTTTGTCCGTATCCATTACCCAAACCTTGAGCGGATCCTTCCAAGTCATCGGATTCTGGAATACCGTCACCACCTTGAGCCATAATCTCATCAGATAATCTGATGTAGTGGTCGGTATCAACAGCAGAAGTAGAGGAAACAAAAGCATAATACTTGGCTTTCCCAACACCACACAAGTTCATCAAGTTGACAGAACTGATAACGTTAGCGTCTCTTAATTGAGAGTATGGATAGACCCAATGAACAAAGGCACCATTATGAATAATCACGTCGATTTCATCACCCAATCTCTTCCAACTGCTCTCATCTAATCCAATCTGTGGTTTAGCCAAATCGGCAATAATAACCTTGATATTACTAGCCCACTCTTCCTTCCAAATTCCAAAAGTCTTTCCAGCTTTACGGATTCTTTCCAATCCGGCCTTTTCATCAGATGCACGAACATGAGCGTAGATAGTCACAGACAATTTTTTGTTTTCAAGCAATTCCTTGATGATGAAAGATCCAAGGAAACCGGTCACACCGGTAACAAATACATTGATTGATTGTGAAGTATCAAGTCCCTTCAATGATGGGTAATTGTCCAATAAAAGAGTCTTGGATAGCTCTTTAGCATCCTCGGAGTAACTCAATTCATCAGATTTCTTGTCTGATTCAGCGGCTTCAGCACCAGCCAATTCAAAATCGTTACCCTTGATGAATGCATTAACTTGCTTAGAAAATCCTTCAACAGTTGGGTGACTGAAAATGATTCCTAATGGAACGTCAATGTTAATTTTCTTTCTCAATTCGAAAATCATTCTTGTTGCTAAAATAGAGTGACCACCTAAATCGAAGAAGCTGTCAGATTTAGAGATGGTAGCTGGCTGATTTGGTAGAACTTCAACCCATAAATCACTAACCAATTGTTCAGTTTCATTCAAAGATTCTTGAGCTTCATCTGAGCTTCCCTTAGACAATCTAGAAACAGCAGCCAACTGAACGGTATCTGGGAAGGGCAACTTAGGCTTATCAACTTTACCGTTAGGATTCAAGGGTAACTTGACAAGGGGAACAATCAACGTAGGAATGGCATATGATGCCAACCTCTTCTTCAAGTAACCCTTAATATCCTTTATAAGTTCACGATATTGAACCAAACCTTGAACAATTGGATCAGATACAGAGTTGTCATCTTCAATGTCAGATTTAAAAGTCCTTAATTCATCAGAATCTTTTGGTACAATATAAGAAATTAAGGTTGGTTCCTCATTCTTGTTTCTTTTGACCAATGTGACATTCTCTCTTACCAAAGCGTGTTGAGACAAATGGGTATCGATTTCCCCTAACTCAATCCTGAAACCTCTTATCTTAACTTGATCATCAGCTCTTCCGCAACACTCAACGTTACCATCTGGCAAATAACGACCCAAATCACCGGTCCTATATAATCTATCTCTTGGACCGACCCAACCATCATTTCTCCAAGTTTCTTCTTGTTTAGCGTTCTTTTCATCGGCTGTTTTCCACTGTTCTGGATTCACATACCAGTTGGTGACGAATTTTTGAGCATTCAAGTCTGGTAAACCTCTGTATCCTTCAGATAATCCAGCAGCTCTGACGTAAATTTCACCAACTTCACCTACACCACAGGTTTGACTAGTATCATTTCTGTTAACAATCAATAGTTGAACATTATACATACCAGTACCAGCAGGCATAACATCCTTCAAAGATTTCAAGTATGTAGGGTCAGCCTTAGCACTCTTTATTTCGTAATAAGAGACAGCTCTTTGGGTTTCAGTAGTACCGTACATATTCACAATACTGACATTCTCTGCCAAAGACTGTAATCTTAAACAATCTCTTTTGGTTAAGATATCACCAACAAAGAAAGCATGATGTAAATCAGGGAAAGAAGCGGTGGCTTGTGCACTTAACAATTGACCCATCGCTGGAGTCAAATGAGTGACAGTAGCCCCGTATTCCGCCATCCATTCTGCCAATTTACCTGGTGTTCCTATGTCATCAGCTGTTGGAACTAACAACTGAGCACCCAAGAACAATGGAGTGAACATATCTCTTTGGATTGGATCATGAGCAATACCAGAAAGCATAGTAAATTTATCGTTTGCACTTAAACCAAATCTCTTGGCCATCCATGGGAAATAGTAGGCCAATGAATAGTGACGACCCAAAACACCTTTTGGAATACCTTCAGACCCAGAAGTAAACGACAAAGTCGGATTGGAGTCTGGACCCACTTTAACACCAGTTGGCTCATCTGCATATTTGGTAAAGTCACTTAAAGAATCACCTTTTTGATCTTCTAAAGCGCCACCTTTCAAAGACCCGTCATCGTTGATCTTCAATTGTGGAATGGTTGTGACTACATCCAATTCGTTCTTGACGTAATCAACCACCAATTGATCCAAAACACCGGCTTTTTCTAAAACGATCAAACCTCTTGGTTTGGCTACTTGAAGGTAAATGTTTTGTCTGGCAGGAGGGTAAGCAGGATCAATTACAGAGAAAGTAGCACCAGCTTTCAAAACACCCATAACTGCAATCATTAAGTCCACTCCTCTATACGCGTAAATCATAACGATGTCACCCTTTTTGATACCCGTTTTAACAAGGTAGTTTCCCACTATGTTTGAGGCTTGATTAATTTGTTTGTAGGTAAAAACTCTAGTCTTGGAGTTAGGGTCGGTAAAAGATTTGGTCTCGGTAACACAGGTTCTTTCAGGGTGTCTTAAAGCATTCTCCATGAAGATATCTTGAATTGCTCCTCTATAACCAGACCAGTCCAAATCTACCGTTGGATCAGGGAGAAGCTTAGTTTGAGAATCACTCACCAAATTGACCTTGGAGATTTCAATGGTCTCATCCTTTTGAACAGATTTCAAGAACTTGACTATTTGTTCACCAAACATGATAATTCTTTCTTGTTTGAAGAGTAACCCATTATAGTAAATCTCAAGCTTGTCTTTAGAGTAAAACACTGCCAAATCACGTACGGAACCTCTAGCAGAAGTGGCCAATTGCTGATTACGGTGAGCGTATTCGAAAGATAATCTGAACAAGTTAGGAAACTCCTCGGTGCCTTTTTTTTCCTTAATGGCCTGGGAGATTTCATCTAAGGAGTTGTAACTCTTACTTTGTTCTTTATTCTTAAGATATTCCTCGGAAACTGTTTTACGGAATTCACTGAACAGGAGCTTAGGTGACAAGCTCAATCTGAGAATAAATTCTTTGGCACTTTCTTCGGAATTGACTGCAACAACTATATCTTCATCACCAGTCAATCGGTAGATCAAGCCTAGAAAGCTGGTTAAACTAGTAATATAGTCGTCATTTGAAACCGGGACTTCGTGGGTAGCTTCCACAACCTTGTTATTCAACGGTCTCAAATAGTCGAATGGAAATATCGACAATGTTGGGTTATCGAGATATTCTAGCCAGTATTCTGACATGGTGAAGATTGAATTTTTCATGTAGTTTTTTCGCAGCGATATCATGATTCTGTGTGCAGGAAATGGCGTTGTATCAATATGCAATGAGTCACAGGGCTGTCGTTATCGCGGTAGGTCGCACCAACCTTCGCGGTAGATTACGAAGTAGATGTCGCGACATGTACCGCCAGGTACATGTACTTTCTGTGGGGTAAGAATAACAAATGTTCATATATATATTTCGAAAAACGACTAATTCATAAATAAAAACTGTAAATCCTCAGGAGTAAGACGGTTAATAGCTGCTTCGTCCTTCCCGAGAGTAGCGTGAATCATATTGGCTTTTTTTTCTTGCAATTCAATAATCTTCAGCTCTATACTGTCTTTAATACAAAACCTAGTGATTTTAATGGGTCTTTTCTGACCAATTCTATGTACTCTGTCCATGGATTGCCATTCAACAGAGGGATTCCACCACGGATCCATAAGGAAGACTTGAGAAGCTTCACAAAGGTTTAGCGCAACACCACCGGCTTTCAAAGACACAAGAAACACTTCAACTTGGGTATTTTCCATGAAGTATTTAATAGTATTATCTCTCTGTTGAGGAGACATAGAGCCTTGTAATTTGACCGTTTGAAAACCCGCTCTCCGAAGTCTAAATTCAATTAAATCCAACATCGATGTGAACTGGGAGAACACAATCGACTTGAGCGTGTGCTTATCCGATCTAAGCTTGTATAACTCTTCCACTAGTGCTTCAATCTTAGTGGATGATCTCCACAGTCCGTGAGAACCCATCTGAATTCTGTTCACGATACTGGCTTTGGAGAACTCGAGCTCATCTACTTCCAATGCAGGTTGTTGTAAATCAATAGATAGTCCAATATGGCAAACAGGACATTGAAGTTTCGATTCATCACCTCCAAAAGACTCGCAGTACTCCTGAATGCACATCCTACAAAACTTGTGATGACACTTCGATTCAATGGGTTCTTCTGCCTCATCATCACATAATTGGCAAATAATCAAACCAGAAATATTTTGACTAATGGGGTTATTACCAACTTTTTTCAACACCAAGTCTGGGTGGTCTGCCAACTGTCTCATTCTGGTGATTAATGTAAAAATATTGGCATAGTTATTCAACACAATACCCTCAGCAACAAAATCGTTGAACTTTCTCTTAGAGTCACTATAAAGAGAAACATACAAGTCTTTTTCTTCTTCATTGAAAGAGTCGTACCTGATCTCTACAGTTCTTGGAGGTAATCCTAGATCATCTGCTCTTTCAATCTTGGTTCTTCGCAACATTACATTTTTCAAAAGAAGCTGGATATTTTGGAAACTTACCAATCCATCACCCTCGATACCGAATTTTTGGATATTCTTCAACATAAAATGGTTGAAAAAATTGGTGTGTAACATGGGTGTGTGTCCACATAGATCACAATGTCTCCAATCACTGAAGAGCCATTCAGAACTTGAGCAGTCACATTTGGTACAAAAATACTCGTGAAATGGTCTTAATTTCATATACCTAATCAAAGAGTACATTTCTCCAATTCTGTTTTGCAATGGTGTACCACTCAAGCACCATCGTTTTTCGGTATTCAAGTTATTGGCAGCTTTGGCGGTTCCACTGGTACGATCTTTGATATTATGAGCTTCGTCCAAAATCACCCGGTAGAACCTGATAGCATGTAGAGCCGATTTTTCCTTTACCACTCCATCTTTTCTTTTGAACCCATAGTTCTGTTTTCGATGAACTGATTCAAGTACAGAATAAGACGTAAGAATCACATCATACTTGCTGAGTTCCTTAATGTCACTGCTACGGTTGGCTCCATGGAACAAGAGAACTTTCAACTTGTTATTTGTGTGGGATTCAATTTCGTGTTTCCATTGCATCAACGCAACCGTAGGGCCCACCACCAAGTTGGGTCTTTTGGTCAAATCATGCATAAATAAAGCGATGGTTTGGATTGTTTTACCCATTCCCATTTCGTCTGCCAAAATTCCACCTCCAAATTCACCGTCCTCTTGCTTTATAAGCCAATTTAATCCTTCGAGTTGGAAAGGAAGAAGCTTTATGGACATTCCCTCGGGCTGTGGTGCTCGCTCCACCGGTATACCAGGAAGCATTTCCAAGTAAGGAAATACATCCTTGAGATACGGGTGATTATCGTAGAGTTTGGTGGTCACTCTTGTGAAGTATGGGATCTTTACCTTTGGTTCCTTTTTCTTTCTTGGTGCTCGTTTCTTCTTGGGCTTCACTTCAGATAACGGTAATTCATCTTCCTCTAACTCCCTAACTTCGTCATCTAGCACAGTGATAGGCTCAAGACTCTGAGTTCTGCTTGGGCCCTCAACAACGGACTCTCCGATGATTTGAATGTCACCGTCATCATCATTATCGTCTTCCTTCGCGTCCTCTAAAGTGTACTCTTGATCATCATTGTCATCGTCCGAGACGGCAACTTTTTTCCGTTTGGCAGGTTGTTTACGCGTGTTACGCGTGTTACGTGTCTTTCTCTTAGTCTTTGGTTTCTCTTGTACGATGAACCCACCTCCAAGATCAGAATCTTCAGAATCAGATTTAAGTGCTTCAGAAATAGAAGTTTCAGCCTTTTCACGCGTCGAGCGAGTAGGTCTACGCCCCCTAGGTGCAAACAGGGTTTCGGATGCGGTGTGAAGTTCACCTGTGTCAGAACTGGATTCAAGATCACTCATTCGGGTAGATGTGTCAGCGCTCCCTTCGATAGCTGCAAAATTGAGGTTGAATCAGAAGATAAGACTTGCGATGCGACTTTTTGCGGCAAATGACTGGGCACGACTATGGCTGCTAATGAGTTGGTTGCCATGGTGTTCGATTGCCCGAGTAAGTGGGTAACTAGTCACCGGTAGCTCCGGGAACGAAAAGCAGGTACAAACAATCTAGAGAGAATACCTCTAGCACAAGCGTGTCTATACCTTCATTGGCATGATTTCATGATCCCAACTTAAGGGGATTCTCTTTGATACCAGAGAGGTGGGTACCTTGTACTTCGGATTCTAGCTGTTTTGTATACAGCTTCAGTACAAAAGGCCCTGATAACGTTTTCATTTGTTGAAATTTTTTAGTTAGTTTCTTGATTTCTCTCACAAATTTCTCATTTTGGCTGCAAATGCTCTGTTTGTGGGTTCTTGTGAACTGTAGATTTTTATTCACCTACGTCCTAGGACTTGAATTAGGATTCAGTCAATAAACTATTATTTCAATCATATGTACTCACTCAAATCCAGAGTACTCTCTTCCATTTGGCCTAAACATGACGACACCACGAAAAGTTGTGCACCAGACGTGAATCGTGAACTAACAGGAGGAAGGTTCCTAAATACCATGAAGTCATCATTCAGTCTAAAGAACAAGTCGATTTCCAATCTCAAGACCAAGGCTAAAATCAACGGCAAAACCTCCAATTTGGGCAGTGTAAATACTGAACCACCTCACCATGGACCATCAGGCTTTGAGAATCTGGGGGTACTTCCAGTGTTTATGGAGCCGTTGACGATCGAATTCCAATCTTCAACCAATTCAAACAAATACAGAGAAATCCTTAGTTTATACCCAAGACCACCAAGTTCATGTCTGGAAGACAATTACGAAAAGTGTTCTGTTTTCATCAATAATTCCGATTACGAAGATTATGGGTATTATCATTCTTCTGCTTGTAGAAATCATTCCACAAGTGAACTTCTGGTGGATACAAACAAAGATGAGTTCCCAAAAGCTTGTCCTTTGGTATCCATGGCTAAAAACCTATGGAGCAATAACTACAAAGACTTGATTGAAAAAGAGAAAGACAAAAGGGCAGTTGCTCTTGACGAAATAAACTAATCGGAATCGCGTTTGGAATTCTTGACTAGGCTCTTTTATTATCTATACTACACACCTAATTAGCACCGGCAGCAATGGCTCTTTCGGTTCTCTCAGCATCATATTCGAATTCGAAATAACTCTTATCAAAGTTGTGAACTCTAATAAACCCATCTTCTCCTCCAGAAGCATATCCAGATCCATCTGGGTGAACAGCAATGGTATTCAAAGGACCGAAATGACCTTTCACTCTACCAATTTCATCGATGAAGATTTTATGATAAAATCTGGCCTCAAATTTACCTTGAGATTCAGCAGTAGTGGTAACGTTTCTAGCTTCTTGACCTCCACCCAAGATGACAAAGTTCTTACGTGGGGTTATGGCAGCGGTATTCATTGGAGCATCAGCCTTGTAAACTTTCAAAATATCCAAGGTCTCTACATCGATTAAAGTGGAACATTTATCTTTAGAAGAAGTAATGAAGTAAGATCTGTCTTCTGGGGAGAATTGTATATCAGTGAGGGCAACAACTTTTTCTTCATTATGAATTCCGTGAGCTTGAACAGTTTCGAGAAATTCTCCTGTTTTTCCATCATATTTTGAAACATATCCATTTTCGTGGCCGGCAATGATATATTTACCACCATAGGACCAACCAGCCACCACGACTTTTGATGCATCTTCTCTGGTTGGGATTACCAACTCTGGTTCAGAAGATTGCTGTTGTGGTTGGTCACGGTTTATACTGAAAACAGTTATGGTACCTTTATGACCCATAACCTGATCAGTGACTCCCAATAATCTTTTACTGTCTGGGGAAAATGCCACTCTTCTGACAGGTGTGGACATATCATACTTGAAGACGCATTGGCCGTTTTCTACGGTCCATAATCTGATGGATAAATCAGCACTTCCAGTGGCACACAAGAGGGAATCATTGTCTACATCAATAGACCAAATAGTACCCATATGGCCCTCTAAAGTACCTAATCTTTCACCGTTAGAGGAATACCAGATGGATGCTGAGGAATCCTTGGAGACGGAGAATATGAGATCACCTTCTCTGTTGTATTTGACTTGAGTAAGGGAACGTTCATGTCCCATTAATTTGATCGGTCTCATTGTTGAAGATGAAAATTTTTTAGATGAGTTGTGCGAGAAGGAGGCCACCGCGAGGGATCGCGATAAGTAACACCGCGAGACACCGACCTAGTGACCCATTCTTCGCCCCCAAAGAGGTTAGAGAGAAGTAGAACGCAACAGAGACCGTTTAAAGAATTACTACTACACAACCTGGTAGATTTACCAATTCATTCATACAGAAAACAGGCAACTATAAAAGAAACTAACACACGTTATCAATCTTTTCAACCAATCCATCGTGTTCACCATACTCAAGTTTCAATTTACGGTTAAACAACTCTTCTAACCAGGCAAAACAATTTCTGGTGGTGGCAGGATCGTATCTTCCTTTACTTAACTCGTCTCTAACAAAAGCATGTTGAGCATCATTAATTTCAATGAATGTCATATCCACATTGTTCTTTCTCAATTCACTTCTGATTTTATCTCTCCCTTCTAACGGAACATGGTTGTCTTTGCATCCAAAAATCATGATGATTTCTCCTTTGATTTCACCACACCGTTTCAAAGAATCATCGTTCTTTCCCTTACCTAAAGCATGAATGTGAATATCGGTTGCAAAAAAACACACAGCGGCCGAAACTCTTGGATCCAACGCAGATCTATAGGCCAAATGTCCCCCAAGACACATTCCGGTGGCCCCGATCTTCCCGTTACATGTTGGCAAAGACAACAAGTAATCCACAGACAACTTCCTGTCCTCATCATAGGATTCCAATGGCTTTTCAATCTTGTAGGTGTTTCCCTTATCGGTACCCTCATCGTCGTAGGCCAATGCTTCGTGGCTTTCAAAGTTATGGTAAATGGAAGGACACACAACGATGAAGCCTTGTCCGGCAATGTCCTTAGCGAATCTGGTAACGGGACCAGTCACTTGGTAAATTTCACTCCACACAATTACCCCGGGAAATTTCGCCTTTGGGTAATGGACGATTTTAGGGTGGTATACAAAGAGTCTCATAGTTGTCCCGTATGAGGTCTTTACATCGTGGTAGGATTCTTCAATTAACATTTTCTAATATCTGGTGTGTTTAGGTATTGTCGAATTTTTCACTTTGAGAATGCACCATGTGCTGCAGTCCAATTGGAGGAATCGTAAGGTGGAAAAAGGGGTGACCGGAGATGGAATTGGAAGAGGGGTGAAAATGAAAGAGCGTCCGAGACAGATTCTAGAATTGATCAATACCGAAGATCGTAAGTTATAATTTTAGAGCGGTTGGAGCTGTTCTTAGTTATTCTTCATACATTCAACGTTTCACACTAGGTGAAACCAATTACATAATCACTGACTAATGATATCTGATGATTCAATTACTTTGCCAACAACTTTTTGATAGAAATCTACACTACACCATACTATTTCTTGCCCGTAGCAGCAGCGGCTTTACGAGCATCCGCTGGTAAGTTAGTACACAGCACAATCATTGGAAGTGGATATACCTTACATACCTTCAGCTTGTTTTCTCCTCAAAATCTCAGCGTCACTTTCCATTCTTTTCTTTGGGTCCCCTTCCTTTTTCTTACTTTTTGCTAAGTCCTGTTGTTTTTTTTGGTTCTTAGCTCTTGCTAAATCTCTCTGATTTCCTCTGGCCATACTAAATTGAATTGCGAGCCTCGCTCGATGTCTCAAAGTATTTTAAAAAATAAAAAGCTGCCGGGGATACACTAACATTAATGAATTTTTATTTTACCCAAGGTGCTTCGGTTATCAAATACATGGAAGTGGTAGCGGAATTCATCTTTCAACTAATGTATCAAATTTACGAGTAGACGTGAAACTTTGCCTCTCAACTTTTTTTTGGAATTTGTATAGTCCTCCGTATCCTTCAAGGAATACCCAGATAAACCAGAAGACCGTTTGAGACCCCGGAACTCTGTGCTTCCTGCACTTCGGCAAAGCTATAAGCACACCTTCCAAGAAGTGAATGCCATATGCAAATGCAAATATATACTCTACGTAGTTGCAAAACCAGTCCAACACAGCCCAAACGAAGTGAGGGAACCCCCGAGATATGTAAGAAGAAAAGGGGTCTCTATTGAAAATGCTCTTTAGTAATTCGATGTCATACATCCCCACACAGGAGACAACAAGGAAAAAGTACATAAAAATGGAGATAGAGTTGACATAAGGGAAATCTGTGATTTGAATGTGAGACAACCCTTGTTTTCTCGCAGCATACCTCACCATGGAGATGATCTTACGCTTTGCTTGATTTATATCGTTAACCTTCAAGTGATCGTCTTCGTCAATATCGCTCCACTTTAGCGTAACATTCCCTCTCTTTCCCTCTGATTGAAAAGAAATAGTGAAAGATGTCTCATCCAACGTTGTAATTCTTAGTTCCTCCTCTTCGGATGTCTCACCAAACTCTGTGTAGACAGCCATGAAGTCTCTGAGGGCCAGCTTGTGTTGGCTATTCAAGTACGAAACTAAATCTGGTTCTGGCATGGTTGGCTGCGAAAAATAATTGAGAGCTACGATCCCCAACAAACAAACGAGCACGAGTAGTGCAAGTGACAAGCAGGCATCTACAGGGCCTACTACAAGCAACATGTTCAATATCTACAAGAACTACAGCTAAATTATAATAAAACATAATATTTTTCCCATACCTAAATTACCTAAACTATTTAACACAATTAATCAACTTCCTCAACAGTTGGACCGTCAGAGCCAGCAGCACCACCAGCAGCACCACCTGGAGCACCGCCTGGAGCACCACCTGGGAATCCACCTGGGGCACCTCCTGCACCTGGGGCACCACCAGCGGATTGGTAAGCTGCGGTCATGATTGGATTAGCCACAGATTCCAATTCCTTTTGTCTGTCACTGTACTCTTCAGTAGCAGCAGCTTGAGATTCATCCAACCAGGAGATTGTTTCGTCTACTGCCTTGTTCAACTTCTCCTTGTCATCAGCAGGAATCTTATCCTTCAAGTCACCATCGTTGATGCTGTTCTTTAATTGATAAGCGTAAGATTCCAAACCATTCTTGGCTTGCACTCTGGCAGCTTCCTTTTCATCTTCTTCCTTGAACTTTTCGGCTTCGCTGACCATTCTCTCGATATCATCCTTCGACAATCTACCCTTATCATTACTGATGGTGATCTTTTGTTGTTTACCTGTACCTTTTTCAACGGCAGACACATTCAAGATACCATTGGCATCGATATCAAAAGTTACTTCGATTTGTGGTACACCTCTTGGAGCTGGAGGAATACCGGATAACTCGAACTTACCCAACAAGTTGTTGTCCTTGGTCTTTGCTCTTTCACCTTCAAATACCTGGATCAAGACACCAGGTTGGTTATCAGCGTAAGTGGAGAATGTTTCAGACTTCTTTGTTGGGATAGTGGAGTTTCTTGGAATCAACTTGGTCATGATACCACCAGCGGTTTCAATACCCAAGGATAATGGGGAAACATCCAATAACAACAAGTCTTGAGTCTTAGAAGAAGTGTCACCTGTCAAAATAGCGGCTTGGACAGCAGCACCATAAGCAACAGCTTCGTCGGGGTTGATGGATTTGTTTGGTTCTTTACCATTAAAGAAGTCAGAAACCAATTTTTGAACCTTAGGAATTCTAGTTGATCCACCAACCAAGACGATTTCGTTGACTTGGGATTTGTCTAATTTAGCATCTTTCAAAACTCTTTCAACTGGGTCTAAAGTTGATCTAAACAAATCAGCACATAATTCTTCAAATCTTGCTCTGGTGATTGAAGTGTAAAAGTCAATACCTTCGAACAAAGAGTCGATTTCAATAGAAGTTTGTGCAGAAGAAGACAAAGATCTCTTGGCTCTTTCACAAGCAGTTCTCAATCTTCTCAAGGCCCTTTGGTTACCGGAGATATCTTTCTTGTTCTTTCTCTTGAATTCATTGATGAAGTGGTTGACCAATCTGCTGTCAAAATCTTCACCACCCAAGTGAGTATCACCGGCAGTAGCCTTCACTTCAAAGATTCCCTCATCGATAGCCAATAAGGAAACATCAAAAGTACCACCTCCTAAATCGAAGATCAACACATTTTGCTCACCAGCACTGTTTGACTTCTTATCTAAACCGTACGCAATGGCAGCAGCGGTTGGTTCGTTAATGATTCTCAAGACATTTAAACCGGCAATTAAACCAGCATCCTTAGTAGCTTGTCTTTCGGAGTCATTAAAGTAAGCAGGTACAGTAACCACAGCGTCGTTGACTTTTCCACCCAAGTATCCTTCGGCGGTTTCCTTCATTTTACCCAAAATCATTGAGGAGATTTCTTCTGGGGTGAAAGTTTTGGTTTCACCCTTGAATTCAATCTGAACCACTGGCTTACCCAGTTTTTCAATGACTTTGAAAGGGAAGTGTTTGATGTCGGTTTGCAATTGTTCTTCATTGAACTTTCTACCAATCATTCTCTTAGCATCGAAAACGGTGTTTTGAGGGTTCATGGCAGCTTGATTCTTAGCAGCATCACCAATTAATCTTTCGGTATCGGAGAAGGCTACATAGGAAGGAGTGGTTCTATTACCTTGATCATTTGCAATAATTTCAACTCTGTCGTTGCTGAAGTGGGCAACACAAGAGTACGTTGTTCCTAAATCAATTCCAATAGCTTTACTCATGTTATTTTAATTAGTGGAGATAGCTCCAGGGGAGGAGAGGAGTTTAAATACTTTGCAGCCATGGTTGCGAAATTCTAGAAAATTCGAGTCACCGCAACCAGACACTGTTTGTCCGTTTTGCGGGGCTAGTGTGAGGTGCCACGGGACAGCGCGGGCGGTGCAGCGAGGACCGTACTAAAATAGGCTGGCACGTCGCGGTGACTGGTGGGTGCATCTAGAATGTGCTACAGGGTTCTCGTAAGGGGAAGAATCTAGTAGTGCGTTCTAGAGGCTATACCCACCTATGAGTTGTACAGTTCTATGCTACACTACACTACACTACACTGCAGTGCACTGTCCTGGACCGCAGTATACTATACAGTGTGCCGTGCACCATAGCATACACGGATCATTATTCCACGATGTATTGAATGCTAAAGGATACACAAGTAATATACGATATATTGAACCTGTACACGACCGCCCAATAGTATACGGTGTTGTTCAGTACTGTATACGACTATTAAGGGAACTAAAACCCCATATTATATAGTACCGAAGAGCCTTCTGCCACAATTCTTTCAGGCGCTGTCCATACATGCTACATTCACAATCAGTCTCTCCTGCTTTTCATTACGTAACTACAACACATTTCTAACTATGTGGTCATTCACTTGACCATCCAAACTATCGTTTCCTGTAACACTCACGGTAGTTTTTAAATATTCTTGTTTGAACACAAAGGCCAAGAGATAACAGGCGGATGAAATTGCAAAGAAAACAGCCACCACAATTAAACTCGTGGTTTGAGTTAATAAACTTAACCATTGGATCACACTCATCAACAAGTAAAATCCACACCTAGGGAGATTTTCATCGAAATTTCTAACGAAATTGGTGAATGTATCGGTCAATGGGCATATTCTCAATAAGAATGGGACCTCAACAAATAAAACTACCAAACCTTGAACGATACAAATAATTGAAAACACAATCACCAATGAAGCATGGAAAATGTTGGCAATCCCTAAGGCAAGACAAAGAAACATTGTCAAGAGACTGATCCATTGGCCGTAGACCGAAAAGTTCTTTTTCTTAAAGTCGTTGGAGAATCCACCAAATATATTGGACGCAATGCTTTGTAAGTTCATGTTATATTAGGAGGGATGGGATGGTTGGGAAATATAACAGCGCGAAGTGCTGTCGATGTGCTTCTCGCGGTAGTTGGGCTGCGGTCTCTCTCTGCGGCACCTTTTCTTGGATACGATCATGAACTACGCTAATTGATACGATACATAAGATCCAGATAATAATACAGTTCCAACGGCTTGTGTGCATGTACAATTGCACTGTCCGGGGCCATGTTCATTCGTAGTATGTACTTATACAGACTTGACTCTGTAAATATCTCACACCAAGCTAGCTAGTGCAAGAACAGAATCACTAGATAATCAGCAGAGACATAACTGCCAGCCAAACTCTTCACAAATCCCCGCCCAATCAACACACACACACCCATCAGGATTTCTTTTCCAGGACTCCTTCACAATCACTTGGGCCCATTGAACATTGCGAATGGGACACTTGGCGATAACCGTACTGAAGAGTTTGTCCATTCGTGCCCGGTCGTGCTTTGTGTAGCAAGAGATTCCAGTTATAAGAAGCGGGAGACATAGCACCACGATCATACGCGTATCCACCAACTTTTCAATCTTGTTGATAGACCTTATCATGAGAAGCTGAACTTCATTGGTTCGGGGAGCATTTCCCTTTAGATACAATGCCCAGTAGAGTTCACACACAAGCTTGAAAACAGAAAATATCTGGCAGTGCACCATCGTCTCTTCTTCATTGCAAAAAACTAGTAGCCTTTTATTTATCACACAACAATCGATCTTCTGCTTTAATTTTGTGGCCACAGTCTGACAGTATTCCCAATACAGGATCCTCATCAGCTCAAGCTCGCTTGAAATAGCAGGGTCGTCCTCTACGTCAAGTTCTTCATTGAGAAGATCATCCAACCGCTTCCGCCGTATCTCCATGCTTCTCTGGGCCTCTAGCTCTTGGCCTAGGAGTAGATACACGGAATTCAAACACCCTTGCAAAGGGTCGATCCCATACCTGGTATCGTGGAACTCGGGACCAAAAACATCGATGTATTCTTCAATCGAAAATGTGAGACCGTGATTGAAGGAATTAGATGACATGATATCGTGGTAGAAAAAATTGGACACAAGGAACTTCACATCATTGGTGTAGTCGAACTCTGCGCATAGCTTCTTCAAGCCCCCGGCCTTTGCAATGAGTTCACCAGCTTTGTAAAAACACACCCACCACTGAGAAACGTCCCCCTGGCATATCAAAGAACCTAGAACTATCAAATGAAAACAAATCAACTTGAAAAAGTCATATTTAGTGACAGCAGAGCCTCGGGGGTAACGCTTAGCCATCAGACTCATGGCCCTACACAAGTGCTCTTGGGCGTCATTCTTATGGGCATAGAAAGCTCCCCAAGAGGCAACAGCAAGGCCAATGCTTTCATCGGTGTTTGCCAACGCCAGAAACGTTTTAGTGAAGTAGTTTGAATTACTGGGACTTACTGTCAACTCACCAGAGATTTCTCTTTCAAAATGCTGCACGAATGAAATCGCTTTAGAATCAAGAATCCTGTTGAATAAAGACAACAGAAGCTGCGGAAGGAAAAGTTGTTCTACATCATAGTGAGGTAGCTGCAGATCGTTCTTGGTACTTCTTGTACGCACAAGCTGTCTAGAAGAAGTCGTAGAAACACCAGGACTTAGTCTTCGACCCTTACGGCTCTTTTGGCCAGTCTCTATTTCTTCTTGACTTTTTGTTTCCTCTTGACTTTTTGTTTCCTGTTGGCTTGTTTCGCCTAATCCACTGCCAAAGCCCACTGAAGTTATCGAGAGAACGGTGGGTGTCAAAGCATCTTTCTTGAGAGCTTCACCGTTAGAAATACTTGGAGTCCAAGCTCCGTTTGTTTGAATTTCTTCAGGGCTTTGAAGCGGTTGACCAGTACGTCGTTTTTCTTTACTGCCGGACTCGTCTCTCCACACACAAGCAACACCTCGCTTCACACAGTAACCACACTCTGGATGCCTTTCGTCACATTTCTTTCTCATCTGTCTACAGCCTAGACATCCTTTAACCGACCGAAATTTTGAGCCTACTATTCTGTCAGCTCTTACCTGCTTCTGTCTGAAATTCCCACCACTACCGGACTTTGATTCCATATGGGGCAGGTAGGCCTTGAATACTATCCCGCTGAAGCCAGTCATGGATTCCTTGTGCTGG